>JACGTP010000101.1:273854-348974 GCA_023678845.1 Mischocyttarus mexicanus | reverse complement strand
AAAAAAAAAATAAAAAAAAAAAGTACATATCAGAAAGAAAGATGAAACGTTATTCGCGTGGGCGTGTAGTTTTAAGATATATATATATATATTAAAGCTCTGGAAAGCAGCGAGCTTACTTATCGATCGAACAGTCTAGCCGTGGTACAGATTTTCGAAAATTCAAGAAAACTCCCTGAGTGGAATGAAACGGGAGACAAAAAGAGGAATTCGAGAGAAAGGAGAGAAGGAAGAGGAATAGGAAAAGAAGAAGAAGAAGAAGAAGAGGAAGAGAACGAGGAGGATGATGATAAAGAGGAGGAAGGGTGAAAAGGGGAGAGGATAGCGTGGTGGAAATGAATCGAAAAAAAGAGAACGACGTTCATCTCTATCCTTTTGCTTTCTTCCTTTTGTCCGGAGATGGGGGAGTATGGGACATGTAATGGTAGTAGTAATACTTGTAGTAGTAGTAGTAGTAGTAGTAGTGATAGTAAATAGTGGTAGTAAAATACTGGTAGTGGTGGTGGTTGGTAGTTGGTGGTAGTGGTGGTGGTTGGAGATGGTGGTTGTGACATGCGTTGGGTTTCATAATTTTTTCAAAGAAAGAACGTCATTGTTGGACGGTGAAGAATTTCTCTGGGATTTTTGCAGGCCGTCTAGTACCGAGGAAGAGTACGATGAGTACGGGGATCGAGAGTACAGGGCAGCCGAGCAGCTGGGCAAGCAGGTAGCGGGTGAAAACTGCCACGCCCTTTATCCGGAATGCCGCAGGAGTGTGCTAGACGTATTTTCAACGGTCCTACGTGTCGTCTGATTCCTTTAGTCTGACTCTTTTTTACCTTTTTCTTCTTATTTCTATTGTCTTACCAGATATAAACTACACTCATTTATTGACTATAGTAATTTATGTAACTCACAAATTATTGTATTTAATTTCTTTAAGGTTTTATTTAATATTTTAGTTATTATTTTTCTTATTGAAAGTTTTCTATTTTTTAAGTTTATTGTATTGCTAATGGGAGCTCAAAGTATATTATTTATAAATAGATAGATAGATAGATAGATAGATGAATATAGAAAAATATAGAAAAATATAAATATGTATATGGATAACTGGATATCTTTACAGATAGATAGATAGATAGATAGATAGATAGATAGATAGATAGATGGATGGATGGAAAGAGATTTTCCGCTTATTTCTACTTTTGTATTCCCTTTTTTTCCTCTACTCTCTTCTTCTCTTCCTTCTTCTCCACATTCTCTTCCTCCTTTTATAGTCATCATCAATAAATCGATACCATCGGCAAACCGAATTGAACATGTTACTCTATTTCTCCAAATGTATTCGATTTTCGATAAATTTAAATCAATATTACCGATTGCTGCACGGATTACTTACAAGGGCTCCACCAAGTCGTGTACCCCCAGATTTTTTTGAAACTTTGCACACTTGTAGATGTTGATTAGTACTATCACGTACTGCTAATCAATATATATGAATAATCAACCCTTTTCGAGATATTGACCGATAAAAATTGCAAAAAAAGCTGAATATACATATCTACCTCCGTGTTGCTACTATAACCATTAGCCGCCGATAGCCGAGTGGCTAAGGGCTCAGGTTTGTAATCCTGATGTCCGTGTTCGAGTCTTTTTGGGTGTTTTTTTTTTTCATGTTTTTTTTTCAATTTTTCATGTTTATATTTTCTTATAATAATGTCTTATATATTAACATTTTTGTTTTTTTTTTGACAGTATGTTTTATTACTTTTATGAAAATTAAAATGTAAAATATGTTGTATTTTTTTTTATTTCCGATCAGTCGAGTTTCCTTTTGCCTAGGACTGTACTAAACAAACGAATGCAGACTAGGGGAAGTGTGAGCGAAGATATCTTTTATTGAAAAGTATCCACAGAAACTAACAATAAAGAAAATCCAGAAGGAACCCATAAATAATGCGAAAGACAAACTTTACAAGCATTTAAAATAAAGATACCATCCGAAAACATGTATCGGGCTAACATCTAAAAAATTATTAATTGTTGTAAATGTCAAATTTTGTTTTAGTTGCGTCAAGCTACGGTGAAAAATAGTTAACGTTCTTATCAGTGAAAAATACCAAATGGTTGCGATAGCGTTTTCTCTGCGAAAACTTAAGCTAGATTCAAAACGAAGTTATGAGTAGATAGCCAAAAATACAGAGAAGATTTTAGTATACTCTACTCATAGTTTAGTCAAATTTTGTTTTGGTTGCGTCAAGCTACGGTGAAAAATAGTTAACGTTCTTTTCAGTGAAAAATACCAAATGGTTGCGATAGCGTTTTCTCTGCGAAAACCAAAGCTAGATTCAAAACGAAGCTATGAGTAGATAGCCAAAAATTCAGAGAAGATTTAAGTATACTTTACTCATAGTTTAGTCAAATTTTGTTTTTGGTGCGTCAAGCTACGGTGAAAAATAGTTAACGTTCTTTTCAGTGAAAAATACCAAATGGTTGCGACAGCGTTTTCTCAGCGAAAACCTAAGCTAGATTCAAAACGAAGCTATGAGTAGATAGCCAAAAATTCAGAGAAGATTTTAGTATACTTTACTCATAGTTTAGTCAAATTTTGTTTTGGTTGCGTCAAGCTACGGTGAAAAATAGTTAACGTTCTTTTCAGTGAAAAATACCAAATGGTTGCGATAGCGTTTTCTCNGCGAAAACCTAAGCTAGATTCAAAACGAAGTTATGAGTAGATAGCCAAAAATTCAGAGAAGATTTTAGTATACTTTACTCATAGTTTAGTCAAATTTTGTTTTTGGTGCGTCAAGCTACGGTGAAAAATAGTTAACGTTCTTTTCAGTGAAAAATACCAAATGGTTGCGATAGCTTCCCCTAGTCTGCATTCGTTTGTTTAGTACAGTCCTAGGCAAAAGGAAACTCGACTGATCGGAAATAAAAAAAAATACAACATATTTTACATTTTAATTTTCATAAAAGTAATAAAACATACTGTCAAAAAAAAAACAAAAATGTTAATATATAAGACATTATTATAAAAAAATATAAACATGAAAAATTGAAAAAAAACAAGAAAAAAAAAAACACCCAAGAAGACTCGAACACGGACATCAGGATTACAAACCTGAGCTCTTAGCCACTCGGCTATCGGCGGCTTATGGTTATAGTAGCAACACAGAGGTAGATATGTATATTCAGCTTTTTTTGCAATTTTTATCGGTCAATATCTCGAAAAGGGTTGATTATTCATATATATTGATTAGCATTACGTGATAGTACTAATCAACATCTACAAGTGTGCAAAGTTTCAAAAAAATCTGGGGGTACACGACTTGGTGGAGCCCTTGTAAGTTATTTACTCGAGAAGGATAGAGAGATAGAAAGAGAAAAAGAGAGAGAGAGAAAGTGAGGAGAAGGGATGTGGGAGAGGAGAAAGAAACGAGTGGAACGAACGGCCAGATATCCAGGGAGTCTGTCGTTGGGTAGCATTGAGGGGTAATTTTATCCGCACTTAGCAGATGGATTCACCCTCGTGCCACCACACGATACCCTTTTCTCCTTCTTCTTTATTCTTTTCCTTATTCTTGTTCTTTTTTCTCTTCTTACTATTATTCTTTCCTTCATCTTCGTCTTGTTAAAGGACTCATGTGATGAATTCAAAAATTCCAAAAAACGTTTGACTGATTGCTTTGAAAGTAGAATTATTTTGAAAATTCTGAATGGTTTTATTTTATTCGAAGAGAAGTTATCTAAAAAGAAATGAAAATTACGGCTAAAAGTATCGGCCACGGTCTTTTGGGATTGAAAATATTTAAAAGAATAAATAAAAATGACTAAAAATACTTTAAGACTTGAGTTTAAAACGTTCTCACATCGAGAATTGGACTCTTAAACGTTCCCATGACGTTCTAATGCACGCGGTTAAGATCAAGTCCTGATGTGCATCACGAGATAATGAGTCTCATCCGGGTAACAGGGCAAAAAAGTTGCCACCAAATTGGCGACACGTGTGTACCATCGAGTCTAACAACCAAAGACGAATCGGAGTTAAAGAAATAATAATAATAATAATAATAAAAATAAAAATGATGATGATGCTTCAGAAAAAAAAGAAGAAGAGAAAGAGAGAGAGAGAAGGATTATTTTTCGAAGAGAAAATACATTAACCATTTTTACTATTACAATTTTGTTCTGTGACTGTGATCAAAGATAAACCTAATAATTTTAAAAGTAATCCTAATCCTGGTGATCAAAAATATGAACTTGACGTTAAATGTACGAAGTAAATGTAAATGCAAAAAGAATTTATTTTACGAAACCACTGAATATATTATGGGAGAGAAAAAAAAGAAATATTAAAACAAAAAACTAAAAGAGGTCATTTTTATTGGATCACTTGACGCGTAAGGACCCTCAAAAAAGAAAAAAAAAAAGAAGGAAAATAATAGGGAAGGGAAGAAAGGAGTCATGAAAAACGAAGTGGTACGCCTCGAGCATTATCGCGACGTGAGCATTTTTCACCGAAGAGGTGGGGACAGGGAAGGAAAGAGGAAAAGGAGGAGGGAAAGTAGGAAGAATAGGATATAAAACGTTATAAAAAAAAAAAAAAAGAAAGGAACGTTGCTGTTAGCGCAAATAATTGTGTGTAACACTGCGTGCCACGAGTTTTATTTCGTCTTGTCCCCGGTGTAGTAGTAGTTTTACGATTCTAAAACTCTGTAAGAGTGTACCGAGTGCAGTGCAAACATTGGACGCATATGCATATGTGCCGTTCGTTGGTTTTTAAACTTTTCGACGCATAAAGAGGATAAAAAAAAACAAAAGGAGGGAAAAAGAAAGACAGAAAAGAAGTGTAAGTAAGTGTAAGTAAATTTAAAACATACACGGTTGGGGTTAACGTTGTCAAGTTTGGTATAGTCTACTTAAATGCAAGTATTTCAATACAGGGAATAAATGCATCCTATGGTTACTCATAGTTAGCTGTCATCGTGCTTAGAAGAATATGACGAATACGATAAAAACTGAAGGCGGAGTTTTGTCACCCCTTAAAGCAACCCAACCCAACCCAACCCAACCCACCTAACCCCCTAACTCCCTACTCCACTCTAATATCTTCCCTCGACAACCCTGTCGCATGCCCACAGCGTTAATAACATTAACGCAAGTTAATGTAATTGAATACGTTGAGCTGGCCACGAGTTTCTGCCAAAGTGCACGATGAGATACTTTGTTCGTTATTCCGAAAAATTACTACTCTGTCATTACTGGAATATGTATATGTAAAATATGGATGACACAGACAGCCTTTAGGCAAATTAATTAGACCCGATGTAACGATATTGTTTTAATGCTTTTAAAAATTCTACTTATTGTATATTCATCTATATTGAAACAAAAATACATTAACTAAAATCTTAGATGCAAATTATTTACGTTGGCTTACATTGGTCTTCAATTTTATAAACAATCTAAATTAAGTAGACCTCGGATTCTTATAAAGCATCAATAGTAATAGTAATGGTATTAAAATAATCACTAAAAGTATACTTTTCTTAAAATCAAAATTTCTTAGAACGAGCAATAATTCGAATTAGCATGAGTTAATGATATTTTGATGAACATAGGATAATATGAAGATGTATAGTAAATTAATTTGACTAAATTTTTGCTAAACACATATTAGGCAGTCGTAGGCAATTTTTTTTTTTAGTGAATTAGCCGTATTTTTTTTTCTCAAGACAACTTCTTACCAACGATGATGATCAAAGGAACCGAAGAAGAAGAGGAACACAAGTCGAGCGGATGTCGCTGCACTTTAAAGGGTTCCCGTTCGTTCTGATGATGTTAACGAATAAGAGAAAGGGAGAGTTGAGAGATAGAGAGAGAGAAATAAATAAAAAAAAATAATATACAAGAGTGAGAGAGAGAGAGAGAAACGTCTAAGAGACGACAGGCCTGCTTGCTTGCTTGCTTGCTTGCTTTAAAGTCCGAGCTGGTGTACCAATGAAACGCGATCGTTTTAAAACGCGCGATAAACTTTTAAAAGGAGAGCCCCCTGTCCCTTCCCTCACCCTACCCTCAGCTAAAAGAACGGAAACGAATGGTGGAGGAGGAGGAGACCACCCGCGATGGTCTGCAGACCTTTCTTAAGAAACTGCACGAAACAGAAGGAAGGAAGGAAGAAAAGAAGGTTGCTCGAAGAGAATTTCACGATCCTCAGTGCACCGGTTAACGGTTAGAACACTAAAACTGAATTTTACATTTTACACTTGATACTAACTCCTTCGATAAATATCGACTTACTCTCGAGAAAGTGTAAACCTTCTCACCCTCATCGCCCTTGCCAATAGGAAACGTTCTCTTGCTATTAACTTTTGTTGCATCTTGCATCAGAAAACGTAACCTATCACGTTTCGGTAAACCCTCCTCTTCTTCCTCCAAACCCTTCTACCCTCAAAAAAGGGATTTTCATTTTTTAAATACCATCGATTGATGGAAAGGGTTACTCTCTTATTTATTCGAACGTAACAAAGACTATACGCTATTCGCTTTGAAATAAAACAAGGATAGGAAACTGAGCGAAAGAATAAGAGGAAAATAAAAAAATAAAAAAAAAAGAGAGAGACGAAAGGGAGTGTGGGGTTAGGTAGAGGGCAAAAAGGGGTAAAAGGTAAAAGGGAGGCAATTTAAATTCAGTTCAAGCTTCAAACGGACCTGACGCACGTAAAACGATAGGACGCGTGCGTAGTCGAAAGAGGACGGAGGGCTCACGGCCCAGTGTCGTGTTTATTTTAACGGAGCCCTCTCCTCCTCCTCCTCCTCTCCCCTTTACTACCCTTCCTTTCTCTCTCTCTCTTTCTTTAGCCCTCTCTCTCTCTTTCTATCTGCGTCACTCCTAACCGGTACGGCTAGCAATATAAAGTTAATGACATTTGATCCCATAACGTCGAAAGTTAATTCCTTTCGGTATTAATACGGAGAGTGCATCCACGGTAATGAGATTGCATTGAGCGCGAGGGGGATGATATAAGGGGTCGCTTATAAAGCTTACCCCCTCCCGTAATAACGTATTGTCCGACACATAGGTGCGTTAGCGCGCACTAACGCATCAACGACACGTACGTACCTTGCTAGTAGCCAATGCTAGTAGTAAAACCCAACAACTCATCCACCCATCTACCCCAGCCTCCCCATTCTACTCACATCCCCACCTCTTCTCTATCTATCCATGAACTCCAAGTCCAAGCAAGCGTGATATTCGGGTTGCACCAACCCGAGTAAAAAGTTACGGGGTTATATGACGCGTCACCTGCGTGCTACCGAGCCACCATCACCATCAACCCTGTCGACGATCGATCCCTTTAGCCTCTTCCTATCGGCCCCCCGCGCTTTAAGCTTCAAGGGTGCCTATACCGTGTTGCCTTCCACAGTATCAAACACGTCACCCAACTAGGATACTTTACACTTTAATTCGACAAATAGAAACTCAGGAATCAACAAACTCTTCATTCAGTTTCTTACATCAAATCTAACGTCTGATATCTATTCAATTATATTTGTACTTTCTCTATGATTTAATATTTAATCGATTTAACTATCTGTGATAACGTTCCCCTGTTCAGTTCCAATGTTCTTTACCGGTTCTAAGTGACCGAAATAACGTTAAATTAAATTTGCTCGTTCGTCCACATCTGTTATTCGTATCCGAGCTAACAATCACATTTTGCGTTAGGTGTTCTTGATTACGAGTAATCACTCTTGGTATAGATTTTGAGCGACCAGATGGAAATACCTTTTTATCGTTTATGTTATGCCAGGAAAAGGTGGAGGAGGAGAAGGAGGGTTGAATTAAAAGGGAGGAAAAGGAGATGACGGGGCATCGTTCGATTTCGAATAAAGTTAATTGGAAAACATTGTTCGGCGAGACGAGACACGAGCTGGAGACAGCAGGCCGAAGAGAGGAGAGGAGAGGAATTGGGTGGGAGTTTTTGGGGTTGGGGGATAGAGGCTAGAACGAAGTGGGTGGTGCTGGTGCTGGTGTTAGTGTTGGTACTGATGATAGCGATACGAGGGGGATAGAGAAGGGAGAGGGGGTTGGTAACAGAAAGAGAGAGTGGAGCAGAGAAACGGATGCCGCTGGGAATCGAGGGATCGGGTGAGTTAGCGAAAATTAATATTCCATATCGCTCCATCGAATCGTACAACTACGACCGGGGGCAACCAACCGATCGAAGCAACGCGTCGACAGGCTGGCAGGTCGTCGTCGTCGTCGTCGTCGTCGTAGTCGTCCGTAGTCGTCGATAAAACAGACTCCTACCTGACCCGATATCTTCAACCCTAATTTTTGTCACACTTTCATTTCTTATTTCTTATTAATTATATCTTTTGTTTTTCGCAATATAAAACAACGTTAAATCTTATGTCGTAGACGTGTCAAATGTGTTAACCTTAGTCTATTTTCTTTGAGAGAAACATAACACTAGGAAAAGGAGAATAGACACTACGGCGAATCCTATAAGCCTCCGAGAGATTCTAGGATCGTCGTTTGGGGAGGAGTGGAAGGACTGACTCCTCGTCGTCGGCTCCTGATATCTGAAGAAAAAAAAAAAACTAACGCAAACGTGTGTTGGCACGAACGAAAGCACGTGGCATCTCACAAGTCCTTGACAGTTTTCTAATAGAACTCGTAAATACTGTTTTAAAGGGGACCAGGGTGGGGATATACTTCAAAGTGAGTTATGTTTTTTATTTTTTTTCCTATCCTTTTTTTTTTCTTCTTCTTCTTCTTCTTCTTCTTAATGGAATCGTGAAAAAACTTGTTTGAGGAAAGTTTCTCGTATGACAAGTCGTCGGTCATAAATATTATTACCTCGCGTGGGGTATCGTCAAACGAAGGATCGAAGTAATAATGAAAGTCATTAACATCGGATTAAACTAATGGCTCTATTTATTTCTTTCTCTCTCTGTCTCTCTCTCTCTCTCTCTCTCTCTCATTCTGTCTGTCTCTTTCTCTCTAATCCGTTATTGCATCTTTAATAAATCCCGATTACATCTGCTATCGAATTGGTATTATCAGTCGCATAAATAATCACAATTCTATATATTATATCACACCAATGTATATATATATATACATTTTATCCTTCGCTGTGGAATAATTTACGAATATCGAAACTTCCCTCCTGCCACCACCACCACCACCACCACCACCACCACTACTACCATCATCATCCGTACATACTGCAACAATTCGTTTGACGTAAAACTGGACCGCGAAATATGACGGGAATGAAATCGAACGAGCACAAACTAGTTGGCCCCGGTGAGCTAACGCGACCAGCTACCCCGACGAGCACCAGACGATTTTCGTTGTTGGTTGTGTTGCGTTGCGTTGTTGGTACGATTATTATCGCGTTCTAGCAAACGAGTGAATGAGCATACACACACACACATATATATATAGAAAGAGAGAGAGAAAGTAAGAGAAAGAGAGATGGGTGGCTAATACCTAAATAATTGGCGGTCGTTTCGCGCCAGATTTACGAGGCAATAATTGGAAAGAACGTTGTTTTCAGCGCGCGTGTGCGCACATACACACACCCATACATACACACATATATCCTGTTACTGTTGCTTAGTCGCAAACGAACGTATGAAAACGCGGCTTACGTACCCACCACCACAACACGTTCGGAGGTTTTTCGATCGGTCGTTCGAAATTCGCACGTTTGCGGTTAGCAAACGCACTCCACCATCACCACCACTATCAGCCTGCTTTTGCTGCTTCTGATGCTGCTGCTGCTGCTGCTGCTGCTGCTGTTGCTGCTGATGCACCCGCTCCTCCCTCCTACCCCTTTCTCCTTCTCCCTTCCCGTCCACCTACCACCAACGTTCAACCGTAATACGCCGTAACTGTATTGCAAATTAGCCAGGCGTGGGTATTAATTCGTTACCAGCGAGCACCTGACCGACCGACGAACGATCTATAATTATAATAATAACAATGACCACGTCGCATAAAGAGAAAGAGAGAGATAGAGATAGAGAACTCTAATTGACCATTTAATATTTAGTATTCTCGTGAGAATTGTATCGAACCTACCTAGCCCAACGAAAATCTATTTTATCAACGATTATCTCTACACTACTTGAAAAATACTCATTATTTTGTTTACCCGTAAATGAACTGCGTATGAAGAAACAAATAAACGATTAAAACGTGTTAATTAGTCGTTAGCTTTATAAGCATTCGATTAATCCAATCGAATAATTCGAAGTTAATCGGTCGTCAAGCGATTTATCTTCCTTTTTTTTTTGAGGGTATTTGCAATTAATTACAGTATAATAGTATTCGTTTATATATATAGCGATACAATAAAATATTTTTCTGCAATAATCCTAATAAGGAATAATCCTATAAAATAGATCGTATAAGTATAATTTTGAAGTTATGGCAGTATTAAAGCAAATATCAATTATTTCTAATTTACCAGTTGGGTCTCGGGTAGGAATATTTTTGTGACTCGGTTTAAATGGTATAACGAGTTCAGATCACATCAGATTCTATATAAATGCATCTGTCAGTTTGTTAATTCATAATTATATTCCAGGCCCATCCTAAAAGTGTCTAAACTAATCTTTACTAACCCTTATTATACCAAAATCTGATTAATCAGTCAACTGTGTAGGGTATTTAAATACGACACCATTCAGAATTAAGGAACCCTTTCGATCGAAAAATATATTTTGTGCACCCTCGTTTACCCCTGGGATTAACGAGTTAATCGATAAGAGAAAATTTCGTTAACGATCATCATCAACAACGTATCCAACCACGTACGTTGGCTAGCACGTCTGTTTCTGGCATCGATTATTATTAACCTTAAATGAACGACATCGTAATATAACCTCTTAATGGATCCACCGGTGGTACAACATTTTCATTATGCTTCAAACAACGCCGATCGGTTGCCGTTCAATATTGTCCCGTTAATAAGAGTTGTTGTTTATCAGTTTGATCATACTCAAATGATTTTAATATATTATATCATAAATATTTGCTTATATTTTTCATCGTTTATAAAAAGAAAAAAGTAAAATAAGAACGCAATGGGGTAGTTCAAATAAACAGGACACTATCTACAGTGTTTCGTGTTAAACACCGATCGGGTTATCGTTCAATATCGTCTCGTTAATAAAAGTTGTTTGTCAATTTGTGATCATACTCAAATGATTTGAATATATTGTATCATTAATATTTCTAAATACTTTTTATTATTTATAAAAGATACAAAATACGTCGTATTTCACGTCATTTAAAAAGAAAAAGAGAAAAAGAGTAGACGTTATAATGACGGCATAATGCGATTATTATATCTAGGGGAAATAATCGGCTTATTAATCGAGTCTGTGAGATTGAAAAATGCGGTGCATTTGATTATGGTGTAAAAGAAATGTTAGATATAAAATTAGATACAAAAAAGGGAGAAAGTAAAGAACTCTACTTCCCCCCTTTTTTTTCCTGGTTAAATCGAATCGACGGAGTGAGAAAAAAAAATGTATTACCGTGCAGTATATGTCACACATATATAGATATGTGTGTATATGTGTGCATTACTACCGTGTGTATTATATAGTAAAACTCACTTTGAGGCTATTCCTAAGGAAAGCAGAAAAAAGAAACAAAAGAGAATAAGTATGTGTATCTGTTATATATGTCTCTCTGTGTATGTATGTGTGTGTGTGTCTGTTATGTATTTGTGTATATTGTGTGTTAGTATTGTTAGCTTTGTCGCCATTCGGAAGGCCAGATAAGGCACAGTATAAATTTGTAAACGCCCTCATAAGAACCTTCGGATCGAAATCGTACAACAACAACAACATGTATACGTCTAAAAAGAGAAAGAGAGAGAGAGAAAGGAAAAAGAGTGTATGAGAGAAACAGAGAGAGAAAGAGAGAGAAAGAACACGTTTACGAGGTGTAAGATTTATGACCAGGCTGTAACCGCACCTGCAGCCACCTGGTTTCTTTTCTCCATCAGACACCGTGGCAGCGGTGGTGATGGTGGTGATGGTGGTGATGGTAGTAGTGGTGGTGGTAGTAGTAGTGGCAGCCCTGCTTCTCGCTAGATTGAGATTACAAAATCCACATACACCCAACGGCAAAGCCAAAGCCGACACCCTGTGTGCCGTATAAATGACGCATATTGCTTCCTAGCGAAAATTAAAGTATAGATGTGTCCAAAGATAAATTCTTCTCTTCTTCTTCTTCCTTTATCTTCATCTTTATCTTCATCTTCTTTTTCATCTATTTTTTTCTTGATAAATGACATTAAAATCTACACGCACCAATTTAAACTATTCTTTTTTTTATTAAAGAAATTATTGTACGAAAAAAGTAAATCAACATTTAGCCA
The DNA here is from genome assembly GCA_023678845.1 of Mischocyttarus mexicanus. NCBI lineage: Eukaryota > Metazoa > Arthropoda > Insecta > Hymenoptera > Vespidae > Mischocyttarus > Mischocyttarus mexicanus. Next base: position 336,576 of record JACGTP010000101.1, on the reverse strand, counting down.
GTTGATCGAGAAGATCTCCCCATTTTGACCTAACCAACGTGTTTTTCCTACTTTTTTTAGTATTAATATAAACAATATGTTTTTATTTTACAATATATGGATAATTTATTAAACGAAAGTTAATTTATTAAACCAAGCTAATATTTATTATTCAATTAACTGCATTTGATCGAAACATTTATTCATTTATATTTTATTCCAAAGAAACATTAAATTTCAGTAATAAAAATGTCATTTTTGATTATAATACGTTTCCTTTTATATTAATCAATAAAACTGTTACGTATCCTTTTTTTTTATTATCGCTATTATTCTTTTTATTTCTTCAAATCTTTTTTCCCGTTCGCGAATTTTTATTATTATTATTATTATTATTATTATTATTATCATTATTATCATTATTCTTGGAACACGATATCGATGTTTTTAATAACAAAAAAACAATTCTTTTTCTCGACGATTAAACGTTATTTTTCTCTTGTATTATTTTTTGTTTCGTAGAATAATAAAAATGTAATTCCTCCTCGTATTTTGATTAACTTTATTTGCAAATATTTCTAATTAAAAAATACAAAAATCTTTCTCCCGTGGTATATTCGTTATTGATTGATTTTAATTACACATCCTTGCGAGAAAATTCTTCGAATTTAATTCCCCACGGTTAAATGATTTACAATAAAAAAAAAATTAGACGAAGCAAAAGAATAAGAAGAAAAATAAACGAATGATCTCGTTTAACAACGTATTCGAGAAAAAAACGCCGAAGAGCTTTTACAGCCGACAGAAGGGTATTAAAGACGATCGTCTCGGAATATTATATTTGATTCTAATCTACCAAATAGGATGGCGGTCTACTTATTCACGCATGCCTCGCTCGGTTACTCGCTTAGCCGAGAAACAGCCGGCAAAAATGTTGTCACATCGATAGGAATGCACTACTCCAAACCTCTCTTCCTACTCCTCCTACTCCACTTCCTCCCCTGGAAAAACGTCGCGGAAAATCATACGAATAAGATCGTATTTGTTATCTAAAGCATGAAATCGGTAATCGAATCGAAATAAAGAAAAAGAGAAGAGGAAGAGAGAGAGAACTGTTATTGAGTGTTGGAATTAATTCGTATCATAATTTTGTTATTTTAGTTAAAAAACAAATCATTATTTGTATCTTCAAATACCTTTACGAATTAATTCCAACCTTCTAATATATTAGGTTTGTCAATTATGAAATGGAGCAAATTCTCAATTCAATTATGTGCATTTTTTGCTCCATTTCGTACTATGACAACTTAATAAATAAGTCGTTGTGATTACAATGAATACGAAGCAATAAAAACTAAATAAAAATCGGATAAATAAATAAAAAATAAGAGAAAAAGAGAAAAAGAGAGGGAAAGGGAGAAGGGTAGAGATCGATAAAAGTAGAAAATAAAAGTAATAAAATCACAGGGTGAGCTATCGTTTGTCAGGTTCTGGTCGTTGGTGGCACACGAGAGAAAGCAATTTTATGATTTGAAGGTAGAAAAGGATATCGGCGTGGTTGATATAACTGGCTAGTGCTAGGCTTCTTTTTCCCTGGATCGAACCGATCGTTCGAGAGCACCCTCGAAAAATTATATTTGATTCTAATCTAGCAAATGGAATGGCAGTGCAGCCTATTTATTTGCACTTGGTTCAAAAAACTACTTCGAGCTGCAGCACTGTTATTGTCACTGACGTATTAACCATCTACCACTCGTTTTATTTCCAAGTAATTCCATACGTATTCTACGTAAACACGTACTACGTATCTCATTCTTTCTTTCTTTCTTTCTTTCTTTCTTTCTTTCGTATTCTATCCTCTGTGTATATGTGTGTGTGTGTATGTGTGTGTTGTATTATATTATATACACATATATACATCATCTTTTTGTTCTTTTCGTTATTTATTTTTCCAATACGCGTCAATACGCCTTACGAAATCCCCGAAAAGTAACGTCTGCCAAAATTCGAACTCCCGTACGCAACGCTTTTCTAGATTAATCCGAAGAACTCATTCTTCCTTTCAAGCGATATCAAATTTAGATTAAAAAAAAAAAGAAACAATGAAGAATAGAAGAAAAAAAATAGAAAGTTATCCGTGAAACGTACGAACCGAGTTATTTTTTACGCCCCCATTCTTTTTTCGTTTAACAAATCGTTAAGTGAAAAGATGAGGAAAAAGGTTTTTCATTCTTTTTTCGTACGATAAAAATGATATAATATAAGAAGAAGAAAAAGAAGGAAGGTGGAATCAGTGTCAAGTATTATTTACAGTACGCGATATTATGGGATCGAAAAAAGAGGGAAAGGAAATAAAAGGAGGGTGGAATGGACGGACGATCGGGCCGATCTTGATTTTAGATTGGTCGATCTTAACGCGTGTGTGCTCTAACATTGGTCAATACTTTATCAGCTGTCGAGGGGTATAGGGCAAGTGATCTTCGTGGTACTTCTAGACACCAAGCGGCGTGCCTGGACGAAGTAGCTATTTTCCAGCTAGTGCTCACCGATTAAAAAACCAATCCTCCTTCACCTTTTCTATCACGGTAAAGAAGAACGGAGAGATGAAACCGAGTTTTTCAACCTTTTTTTTCTTACTTTCTCCCTATTTTTATTTACTATACCTTTCTTTGGCAGATGTTGAAAATACACCGAACAGTTGTTTAACTTAAGAAAATATATATTTTTTTCTTTAATTCTTTGTAAATATTTTTATTCAAGTTTAGTAAATATTGAATAAGAAATGTCTAATCTAATATTGATTAATATTATTTCTATTCGATATTTTTCAAAACTATTTCCATTAGAAATTCGGTGATGGACAATTAGAAACGTCAAGTCTAATATCCATTAGTCGAGATTAAACCAGTCGTCTGATTGGTTAGAACTATGTAGAATGGAAAAGAGACACGGTGAGGGAGGGAAGAGGGTCGTGAGGGGGAAGGGAGGAGGTGAGGTCTCGTCAGTTCGATTACTAATGGGGGAGGTGTGTCTCCAAACGCACAAAGCTCCATCCCATTCGTTGGACAACACCGAGTGCCACTGTTACTCACTGTCCGATCAATTACAGTGCGCGTTAATCTCAGTAATGTGATATTATCGCGGTCAGCAACGATGTCGTGACAACGACGCCTGCCTGCCTGCCTGTCTGCTTGCCTGCTTTGCTCGCTTGTTAACTTGCTGGCTTACTTGCTAGCCTACTTGCTAGCCTACTTGCTTGCTTGTCCTGTTAGCTTCATTTGTTTGCTACTCCTTCAAAAACATTTTGTTTAAAACCATAAAAGCATAGCACCCCCTTTCGTATTTCTTTCCTCAATGATCGAATCGTACGAACGAGGAACGAATTTCGCACTATTGGATTAACACGAGAAAGGACCATCATCGATAAAAGGTAGGGGATTTCGACGATGCAAAACGGGTTCCTTGCTATCGTTAGATTTATATGAAATAAATCGAGAAATTCGTACGGGCGAAAACCAATTTCGTGGAATTTTCGTATCTAGGTCAGCAGCAACAGCAACAGAAGCCTAGTGTCCACGTGTCTATCTATGTGTATATGTGTGTGTGTGCGTGTATGAAGTTTAATTTAAAAAAATAAAATAAAATAAAATAAAATAAAATACAAACAAGGATGTAGAAGAAACGTATATCACTTTCTGCGATATTACAAATAAAATAAATATAAAAAAAAGAGTGAGAAGGGGATAGAAGAAAAAAAAATATTACAGGAAAAAAACCATCATCCGAATCATCGAACGAATTCTAAGAAGATATTGGGGAGGAGGGCTAGTATGGGATGGGATAGAGTTGGGGGTTAGAGTGGCAAGAGGATAGAGGGTAGGAATCGAGCCTTGTTATGTTATAGTCTTGAAAATCGATTCGCTTAACCGCAACGTAATCGATTATCACCGCAGAATTAATAACCGTTGTCGATAACCACAGCATTCGAACCTTACGTTCGATTAATACGAGCTGGGTTTTGTTCGTATAATTAATACGATCCTAACGAGATTCGCGTATCGAGGTAGCGCGAAACATTGAACGAGTCAACACACAACTCAACCAACAACCTACTGTATCATCACGCTCGATGATGATGCTGATGCTGATGCTGATGCTACTGCTGCTGTTACTGTTGCTGTTGCATACCATTCATATACGATTATATATTTATTATTCGAATTAGTGGAAAGATCAAAACGGATATTGAAAATAAATTTCAAACTATTCTGATTATAGAATATAGAAAACCATAAAAATTAATAAAATAATCATAGATCTGAAAATTCCTCTTACGATTTAAAATGAACTATACGACATGTTATTGAACGTGAAGAAAATAAGAGTAAAATGATAGAATGTAGATAAAAAGTTAGTGGTAGTGGTAGCAATGGTAGAGGAACTGGGTGAACGACGGGGAAAGAAAGGGGTTGGAGGATAGTGTCGCGAAGTAAATAGGACTCCTATTCGTTCTCCCGTAAAATTGTATGTGAAATTGTGCGATGTGTCTTACGAATTGAATCGCCGGAAACGACATTGATTTTATTACTTGTTTCCAGTGATACGGTGTACACCTACAATCCGAGCCACGTGATCTTCTCTCCACGTTTCTCTCTCTCTCTCACTCTCTTTATCTGTCTTTCTCTCTCAGTCCAACTCTCTGTCTCTCGTCTCACTTTATCCCACTTTGCTCTTCCATTTCCGTCAGCGAGTACTTCCTCTTGTAGATAACGTCGAGTACGTAGACACGTACGGATTATTCAACACGATGTTGACGAACGCTAATGTAAACCCAAGGGAATAGTAATTCTCCTCTTAGAATTCGAATCGGTAGTACCATTGGTAAAAAGTCGAAATTACTATCTCGTTCTAACTGATCTTACCAGTTCTCTCCCCCCCCCTCATTCCCACTTTTCCAACCATCATCTCCGATTTCTAAGAGGATTCTCTCTCTCTCTCTTTATTTCTCTATCTTTATCTCGGTTAACTGTGTCGGATAGATCGATAATTAATTTTTCTCGATAGCAAGAAATAAGGTGTAGAGATAGCTCGAGTTAGGGTATCTACTACTTTGCCCGAAGTGATTCAGAATCGTAATCGCCGTATAAATCCATTACCGTTTTCCTCCTTCTCCTTTTCTTCCTCCTCTATCTCCTCTTCTTCTTCCTTCTTCTTCTTCTTTCCCACCATCACCACCACCACATCATCCTCAACGTTAGAATCTCTGTAGAAAGAGAGTGAGAGAGAGATAAAAGGGAAAGGGGTAAAACTTTAGTCCTCAAATATAGCCGTAAAACGTGTCTTAAACAGTCAGTCAGATTCCATTCTTCTCTATTCGATTCAGGAGTCTCCAAAGTCACGTTACTTTATACTAAGAGATTTGGATTTGGAATAATACCGATGAGTAAGATGTAGTTCTATCGCTTTTTCGCTTACCAAGTGGTTACGAAGTTTATAATAGAACGCATCTGGAGTTTACTCGACGTTCAACTTTGCACTCGTTAATATTCGAAGTAGGAGAGTGAAAAGTCGATATATCCAGTCGAGAGGATTCAATGTCTTGAAATGTTAACCTTCGTTGTTGGTATATATATATAAAAGAAAAGAAAAGGAAAGAAAATTGTGGGCAGAACGAGAAAAGAGATCTTACTCAAAAGAAACGTTTTACGTGTCGTTCTCGTTCAAGTTTTTCTGTTTTCTTTTCTCTCTCTCTCTCTTTTTCTGATCGTTCATGCACGATGAATCTCCACTCCTCCTGACCCAAAAACTCCCAAGAGTTTTGAATTCGTGGACGATGAAAGAAGGAAATAATGGTGTTGGTGAGATAGTGGCCAGAGTTTGGATGTGTTTTAAACGTTTATTGAAACTATAGAAATTTCTAAAGGATAAATGATAATTGAACGTGGATAATATTTATTTTGACGCGTTGTTTTTAAATTAAGAAATAAGCACTTTCTAATTGATTATGATAATTAGTTCTATCTAACTTTGTAATTAATATATTCCAAACTAAACCTTTCCATATAAGTTTCTATGTATAATTAATCTTGTCTGATGATTTTCGAATTGATTAACATTTAATCGACAACCATTGAAAGTTTCTTTTTTATTTTTACACTTTTTTCTTGTCATAGAGATGTCATCATTTTAAGATGATAAACGTTGTTCATGGAGATGACCCAAATTGACAGAAATGACCGATACGACAGTAAACGTTGTTTACGAGTCCCAGAACTCGTTACAAAAATCTTTTATAAAGAATATTTATCATAAGTTTGGATTATTAATAATACGATTGTTAAACATTGATAAACAATCAAACATATTCGATCATTTCGATATGAAATTTAAAGAACACTCGACTGAATACAACTGGGGAGGACTCGGTGTTAATTTCTGCTCCGGTTACTATAATAATAACTTTCATATATACATTTCACGAAACAAAGAGATTAACTTTTAGACGTAATAAGGAATAGAATCGACTAGGGTATAAAACAGGGCACTCTCAGACTGCTTGGAAATTTTCATAACTGCGAAAACGGAGGAATGAACGAACGGCTGGGGGGGACGTACAGGACGGACGGACGGTGGTGCGTTCACGGGTACCGCCCATAATTTGCTTTCAATGACTTACCACGGGCTAATTGCAGAATGCAGCGCGCGCGGTAATATCGCTTTGCAGGGCTACGTCCGGGAGCCAGCTATACTTTAGTTCGCAATTTAAACTTTACTTCCTCCTGGAATTGATTAGCTTTTAGTAATTAAGCAAGCAACGCCTTGGTCCTCTCCTTCTCTTTCCACTACCACCACCACTTCCTCCTCCTATTTTCCTCCTACTTCTCATCCTCCTCCACCTCCTCCTCCTCCTCCTCCTTCTCATTTCGTTTCTCTCCCTTACTCCCCTACCCTCTTACTCACTTTCTACCCCTTCTTCCTCGCGCTTGCGTTCGATTTGCGCGCTCGAGCACGCGTCCAACCACACGCACCTTAAACTCCGTATATACGAACCTATTCCTCTCTCTCTCTCTCTCTCTCTCTCTCTCTCTCTCTCTCTCTCTCTCTCTCTCTTACTCTTGCTTTCCCTCTCAAACCCTCTCCCTCCATCTCACGGATCGTTCCCTCTCTCGTTATCTCTTCTCTCCTTCCACGTTCGTCGAGTGGTTTTAATCAACGCTCCACAAATGTGAAACCAACAGAGGCGAAAGAAGACAAGGACGGCCAACCAGGGAGATAAAAAGAGAAGAGGCATACAGTCGGACGGATAGATAGCCGGATGAGTAACCGGATAGGTAAATAGATGCTTCCCAGATTGGCGAATATTTCATGAGGTCTACCAATCTCCCTCTCTCTCTCTCTCTCTCTCTCTCTGTTTTTTCCGAAACCCTTCTTCTTCCCACACTAACGGCTGAAATTAATGCCACGGTTGTCCTTAAAATCGATTCCCACGACTAATTTCTTTTTCGATGAAGACGAAAATCAATAAAAGTTACGTAGGGTTTATCCTCAAATTCGATAGAATGACTTTTAAAGAAGAAGAAACAACATAGAAGAAGAATTTGGATTCGTGAAATGTGGACGTTCTTCCAAAGGTAGATTCATGTATAGATATATGTGTGTATATATTTTTTGTGTATGTGTAAGGGGCAACGAAAGGCTAACCTCAATCCTAGCAGTGCCTTGTATATCCCGTCGGATCGCAGCGCGAAGTAATTTTGGCATGGAATGCGTTTCCCTCGATAGCCGCTCGTATAGGGGTAGTAGTAGAGAGAAGGAAAGAGAAGGAAAGAGAGAGAAAGAGAGAGAGAAAGAGCTTGCCCAGCCGGGACAGGGCCGACCAATTTCAACTTCCATTATACACCCTTACTCGATTCGGCCGTAGTATTTCCAAAGTATGCGGCCCACAGCTCAACGCGAATCTCCTGTTTGTTGCCTCTTTCCACCCTTTCTACCTTTCACGTATCAGCAAACCTTGTACCTTCTATCATTCCTCATCCCTTTTCCTTCATCTCTTCCCTGTGTCCTTTACCTCGTCCAACCGATATCTCAAAAAGTAAGAACATCACTTAACATTGGAACACTGGAAAATAAACTTTATTCACTGACCGTGAAATCTCATCAAAGTTCATCTTTCTCTAAAATAATTATTTTTTAGTACACATTTTTTTTTTGGCATTTTTTAATCACTCTAGCTTGGACGTTTTGTCTATTATTTAGATTAAATAGAAAAAAGGGAAAAAATAACCAAGCTATCGGATAGAAAATTCTTTTTTCGAACGAGAGGTAATAGAATATTCGACAGGTTTCGGAAATACTCGCTTACGGCCCGGCACGAGGCTCCAACCCCCGACGAATTTAAAAACGCAATTTACGAACGATAGAACGTCGCTCCAAGGTCCACGAGGAACGAAGGAGGAGAAGTGAAAGAGAGAGGGGATGAACAGAAGAGGTGGGAGTAGATATCGAAGTGTAAGTGTACCCCCTTACCCCGTTACTTATCTCTCGCTCACTCATTCTCTCTCGCTCTCTCTCTCTCTCTCACACACACACACACTCTTTCTGCAGACAAGAGTGTACCTAAGCTTTGCTCGTAAAAATGTTGTTTTTTAATTTAGGAGACGCCGTGAGGTTAATATATGGCTTTAATTTCAGGATTTCATTTAGGGGTTGGCAGCACACACTTTCTTTCTATCTCTCTCTCACTCACTCATTTTCTCTCCTTCTCTCTCTAATTCTTTGTCCAGAGAGAAAGGACGAACGCAAACCGGTAAAATCACTCTGAGAAGATAGAAAAGTAATAGTAGTAGTAGTAATAGCAGGACGAGGAAAGAGTGGGAGAGGGAAGGAGGAGTAGAAGACGAGCAACTCCCGTAGGAAAAGATAGCGTCGACTTGCGTTGGAAACGCAACCCAACGATAGAAACTGTTTCGTAAGGAAAGGAAGAGTGGTGTGTATGTGTGAGAAATAAAGAAAGAAAGAGTGAGAGAAATTGGGTTGGAAAAGGAGGAGTAGGAGAGAAATGGAAGATCCAGGAGGATAGCGACCACTTCCGGCCGCGAAGATTGACTTCCGAGTCTCTCCCAGCTCTGACTGTGAGTCTAGTCGGTACACCGAAGCGAAAAACCAATCGGAAGACGCGCCCCTTCGAGCGCACGAATTCGACCCGCCAGCTCCTCAATCCTTCGCTACCCAGCCACCCACCACAACCCTCTTCTTTTGCTTCCCTCGAGACGATCTCTCGAGGAGACACCTACACGCGTAAACCTATATGTAGGTATATCAACTGAGAGATAATGTTCGGGACTACGTGAAAACTCGTATGTTGAAAATTCCTCGTACTTCTTTCGCGAATAGAAATAGAAAATCCGAGAGAGGAAGAGTGTAAGAAAGAGAAAGAGAGAGAGAGAAAGGGAAAGGGATAGATTGAAAGAAGCACATGGCTGTAATAGTACTCGAAAGATTTTTATCGGAGAAAAAGAAAAAGAATAAATCGGTTTCTCTAAAACGATTCTAGAGTTTATTATAAAACGAGAATCGCCCCGAGAATACGATAAATCATGCTATGGGAAGTTTCACTGATTGTGAGAGACGCGATTCTCGTCTAATGCAAACCCATTCTCTCTCTCTCTCTTTCTTTTTCCCTCTCTTTCTCTCCGCCCACCTTTAGAAAAGCGAGCGGCAATCGGCGCAATTAACGTTTCGACGATAAATTAAAGCGCGTTAATTACGGAATGACCTTGGATTCCATTAGAAGAACCCGCAAAATACGAGACCCGTTCCAACGCACACATACTTACGTACACCCCCACCCTTCACTCCCACGCATACACACACACACACACATGCAAATATACGTGAACGAATATTACAAACACGTACGTAAGATCTATCTAGGTGTTCATTTATACACATGCACGTACCAAATATACATAGAAAGTTAGTAGTAGAGCAGTAATACATTTATGCATGTATTAACGTCGAGGAGAGATGCTGGGTTGGTTGGTTGGTTGAGTTGGTTGGGTTGTGTTCTCGCTTGCCCACCTTCTGCCATCGCTCGGCACCTTAGTCCAGGCAATTACAACGGTCATCGCATGCGCCCAGGCAATTAAGGCGCTCCCCAATTAATGCCTTGCCAGCTCTCGCCGTGGTGAACATTAAGGCGAACGATCCTTGCACAAACAACGCCTTCCTTCCACCTCCTCCTCGACCACCCCTACCCCACCACCTCCACTCATCGTCTAAGACCGGTCGAAGACACACACTCTCGCTCTTTCTCTCCACAAACTCTCAGAATTCTTCCGAGTTTTAATGAAATACGAGCTAACGTATGAATAATATTAACGTTGGGTTACCATCATTTCGAATAATACGAATAATAATCGCGGAGAAATCGGATAAATCAATTAACTTAAAAGAAAATAAAGGAGGAGAGGGAATGTAAAGTATAATCATTGTTATAATTAAAAGATTAATAAAGCAAATGGGGTTTAAGTATAAAACGATAATACAATCGATTACTTTGAAGCAAAGTATCTTATTATATCATTAACGTTTGCAAGGAAAATTTCTACGACCGGTGGAGGATTAATTGACCGTTGATTGTATCTTTTTCTTCTTCTTCTTCTTCTTCTTTTCCTTTTCTTTCTTTATGTATATATATTTATTTATTTCTTTCTTTCTTTCTTTACTAAGGTAGGTATACTTCATACATGAAAGTTCGTTTCATTGTAGAACACAAGCCTTGTGTACGCTAAAGACGTAATTGCCACTCGAAAATAAATTACACGGGACTGGAGTGCATATTATCGAGAATGCAATATATCTTCCCTCTCTCTCTCTCTCTCTCTCTTCGTGCTTTCGTTAAATCAAGCGTAATTGCGCGCGTGCAAAGTCTTCCTCAGAGATCCTCGATGCGATCTATATACGGTTACGATACTCCATGATGATCTTGACCCGTAATTTCATAGGTCGATACTTCCTTAAGGCACTCTCGATCAGACGAACCAATCGTCTTCTTCTTCTTCTTCTTCTACTTCTTCTTTTTCTTCTTAACGACTAACAAATCTAAATTTGAATCTTTCGAGGAAAAATAATATGCCGTTCGGAATGGATTTAAAAAAAGAAAAATAAAAAAGAAATTCTCCAATGCTTCTACCGCCATCTGGGATTACGGTTATTAAAAAAAAAAAGAAGAAAAGAAGAGAAGAAACTATTTCGTAAGACGATTAAAATTTATGACTTCATTAAAACGTATGATGGAGGGGTGAGGGTGGGGAATTGTGGGAGGAGGGAAATAGCGGGACATATTATATTTGAATTATTGCGCAAACCAATATACTTTTGACGTTTCAGTTTTAACGACGAATACGACGACTGACATTTCAAACCAAATAGTCAATGTTACGAATTATATTATTCTGGTTAAATCAAAACGAAGAATAATCAAATGTAATATTTATATATGTAATTAAAAATACTTACACATTAGTTGCTGAGACGAGAGGAAAAGTGTATCCACAATAGCAAAAATCCTCAATGAGTCCACCTGTGGCGGCTGATGAAAACGATTCCAGAAATTCAGACGAGGACACTTATCCGACACTCGAGATAAGCCAGTAACTATGCTCTTTCGAGGGAAACACAAGCGCGCGACAGGAAGAGGTGGAGGAGGAGAGAGAGAGAGAAAGAGAAAGATAGATAGATATAGAAAGAAATTTTTTATATCGTACAGATACTCATACTGCGGTATAATATTTGATACTTCAACACGGCGCGAGTTAAATTTTCAAATAATAAATACGTCAGAGAGAGAGAGAGAGGAGAGAGGAGAGAGAGACAAAGAGATAAAGAGAGAGTTGGGAAAAAAACAAATAAATAAATAAAACTTTTCTTCTTGTAATTTCCTTTTTGACGTATTCGTAACCGCGCTCTCTCTCCTTTCCTTCCTCCCTCACTCACTCACTCACTCGTACTCTTTCTGTCTTTCTCTGTCTTTCTCTCTCTCTCTCTCTCCTCACTCTCTCTCACTCTTACTCTATCTCTTTCTCTCTTGTCGCACAATGTCAACGATGGCGTTATCGTCGCGACGCGCCTCAACGCGGTTTCAAAAAGACGACGTCCTTCCACGAGGAAGGTCTAGACCGGAATAAGGTGGAAGGACACGAGCGCGTCACGAGACTGGCCGAGTGCCCCCGGTCTATTTAGTTGCGCGCGCAACTCATCTTACCTCGGCTTTCTCCGTAAAACTTCGACGCGAATGGACGAATACCGCGCGCGCGTTCGGTTTTAACTCTTTCAAAACTGTAAGTTAAAAAAAATAAAAAATAAAAGTATATATATGTATAAAATTATATGTATTAGATTCATGGCCTTTTTTTCTTCTTTCGATCGAAATTAAATCGATGTTAACAAACGTACCACCGATTTAAATTAATATCATACCAGGATAAGATCGGCGGACAGGTATTTAAATTTCGGTGATCTGACAATGAGATTAACGAGGTATTCTAAATTTTTATATATCGGATTAAAGGAAAAATAAAATCAAAAGAATGAAAAAGAATATTCATTAACACCGTACGAGCTTGCATTTGAGTTTTCAATTTTTTTTTTCGGTTAAAACTAACATTTCTCTAACCGAACAAAAATCGATCCCATCAAAGATACGCCCGTCACAATAATCGACTATACGCAGAAAAAAAAACTCTTTACCGTCTAGCCATTGGAAATTCGGTGGCATGCTGCCTGCGTTCATGCCCGCTTCGGTCTTGCATCCATAGAGACAGCGATAATTACGGTTAATGTAAACGTTCGTTAATGGATGTCATTAAATACGGCACTGCAGGGTAACGGGCCGTGCGCGGGGGCGGGTACGGATGGTGGCGTTCGCTGAGGGGATGGAGGTGGATGAAGAGGAGAAGGAGAAGGAGGTGGAGGAGGGTAGTAGTTGGAAGGACGAAGCTCGTGCGCGCATGCGACCGCCAGTCGTTCCAATTATATTAATTAAATGAACAATATAATTAGCTAATTAAATCTAAAACGGCCCGGAGCCCCGTGGCCTTACTAGCGAAAACCGGGCGAGTTAAAATTCGTTTAGCGCGATCCGCTTGAGCTCGGCTATCGCTGCTAAGTGAAAAAGAGAGAGAGAGAATGAAAGAGAAAGAGAGAAAGAAAGAAAAAGAGAGAGAACGAGAGAAAAAGGAGTTAAAAAGAAAGAAAGACTTGAATGGAATGCTTTACCATGTACCGAAAAAAATATAGAGCTGCTTTTTAATTTCGCACCCAACGACCGAGAGAAAGAGAGAAAGAGAAAGAGAAGAGAGTGAGTTGAAAAAACGTTGCTAAAATTTGATCCAACTTTTCAGAAGCTTGCTCGTATATGCACCACGCCGAGTATTTGAATACCCATACTTGTAACATCGTGCATATGTAACTTTACCTCTGCACACCGTATACGCATATATATACACACACACACACACACACATACGCATAAACACGGAACACCGAGTTGAACTAATGATTTTAGTTTTTTGTTCGTAGTTATATTAACTACACGATAAAAATGATTTTCCTCCTTTTTTTTCTGCTGTTCTTCCCCGTTTCTCTCTCCTCGCCCTCTCCTCCTCTTTAGGTTTAATACTACTGACCAAAGGACGATCGAAAACTAAATATTGAATTGAAAATTGAAATCGAAGTAGCAATCGGTTTACATAGCAGGCAATCAGCGATATTCAATAGTACTTGGGATCGTTCGGATGTATCAAAAACATTGCTACGGCCGCGCGTATCGAGACTACGTTGAAATGTATCGTTTTCCTGTCGATATATCGAATTTCAAACGTCAACGTGTGCATCCCCCCCTCAGCAACCATACAGATGCGCGATACCATATTTAATAGAAATAGAGGACAGCAATATTTCGAGCTTCTAATTAATCGAATACCTTCAACGCTCGAATCGAAGTTAACCGGTGCATTTTCATCGACGTGTCGCCTATTTATTCACCGTTATACCTCACAGCAATACTATTCTTTCACCTTCTTCCTCTCTTTCCTCTTCCCCTTCCTCTCCACCCTCATCCACCCACCTCTCTCTCTCTCTCTTTATCTCTCACTCGAGCTTCCTGATCGCAATAAATCACGTTTAGATGAAACGGCGAAAGTTATTAACGATGGAACTATGCGCTAATTGCTGTAATAATTAAATCCCCCGGCAATTCCTAATTGCTAAAACAATGTTGATTAATGGTTGATGAGTAATTACGCTAACGTCCGGTTTAATAACGCGGCATCGAATTGCATACTCAGAGATATGTACCTACTACTACTGCTATTACTATTACTATTACTATTAATACCTGTGTTACTACTACAAATATACTTACATAAATATATATATACATGTATGTGTTCTTGTGTGAATCGTAGAAAATATTTGAGATGTGTACAATTAAAAATTCTTACTCGAGACCAAGGAGTATACTTAGTCGACTATTTTCGACACCTAGAGTAGAGTTTTACCGAAAAATCCTTTGGTGCTGCGACGTAGACGTCGCACTTAGAATATATTCGACGACGTTATTCATGTATATATATATATATATATACACACCATACATACATTTATGTATATGTTGCTTGGTTCAGAAGCTTTTGCAGGCAACGGGCGGCGGTTACAGTGGCCCTTGAAAAGCACCTCGTGTCATTAGTATGTTAATTGGTAACAGCCGCACCCTGGCTGCCACGGCGCGTTTCGCACACACATACCAGCCGCGAGCTCGACGTGTTTATACGTTAAGATGTTTAATCGCTTCTGTGTAATTAAACTGTCCCTCAAAGGGTTAATTGTCCCATAAACCCATGAATACGTTAACGAGCTCCCCGTGCTTAGCCTTCTGGCAGACTTGAGAAAAGAACAAGAATGGACGGAGAAAGGAAGGAAGGAAGGAAGGAAGGAAGGAAGGAAGCAAGCAAGCAAGTGCCAAAGGAAAATGAAGGAACAACCAAGCAAGGAATGAGAAAGAATGACAATGGGGGAAAGATATCGATTAGGCACTCCGATCTTTCGCCCTGTCGATCCGCACTATACAAACACGTGCACACACACATGTATATTGTATTATATACATTTTCTTCCTCCCCATATAATAGATTCCAGTTCACGCGCGCGTTTAATAATGATGTAATTATAAATGTAATTGCGCGGACATGTGAAATGCATTATGCATTAGTTTCGCAAGCATTCACGACGACGACGATGGCTCCCACTTGAAATATTTCAACGTTCGTTGAATGTATGTTAAAATGAATCCCAAATAACATTTTTATAAGTCAAAGAGAACCGTCATTTTAAAAAGATGAATACTATCATCTGATATACATTTTCGATTGATGTTAAAAATGATCATCTCTAGTTATACGAGAATCCAAGAAATGTAGTAGTAGAGTTGTGACCGTAGGAAGAAACAACAAAGAACAAAACACTTCTTGGATGAAAATTAATTCATTAGAGTAATGCATTGGACGAGAAAGAATAAGCTAAGTCGTTGAAACGTCGGTAGGCAAGAGAAACATTTCGCCAAAGATGGATGCCTAGATTTTCATTTGGAAAATTAACGCTCCCCATTATCCAACGTTTCCTACTCGGACGATAATTTTCTTTCCTTTTTTTCTTTATCGTCTCGTTGTATCCTCTCAGGCATCCCTCCCTCCTCTTGTATCATCTCAAGCTCCTAATGTTGCTATCTTCAAAGAGCTACCACCTACTTCCTTCCTTCTTGTCTAACAGTTCCCTAACGATCTGTTCCATCTTGAAATTCCTCGACGAGTCCTTCGCTCGCGTGATCGATCAACTATCTACTTCAGACTTTAACAATAAAAGAAGAAGAAGAAGAATAAAAAGAAAAAAGCTTGTGAGGTGAGACTAATTTCGTATCAAAAAGACACAGTGACGATAATAAGTATACAAAATGACATACATACTAGCAGAACTATGTATTCCCTAAGAGGTAGAAAGTCTCATCCTCCGAGCGTTACAGAAGTGGCAAACGTCCTTCCCATCGAATCGAATATCGAGTGGTGATCCTAGAAACGGCAATATCAGTTCGGCAAACCCTTCGAATGAGCTGCGGAGAACGACTAGCAGCTGCTGGTTTGCCACCACCACCGGAGTACCGGTGGTATGGCCTATCGAGTAGCCGTCACCGAGCATGTAACTAGATTTAACCCCCCTGCAACTCAACGTTGAACAGACGCACCTTCTCGCTTAACCTTCTATGGCATTTAATCCTATTCTATTCCAATTCACACTCAACCTCTACTCCATTCCACTTCTCTACAAGTTCCTCCTTCGCTTTTACTCATTTCTCCCTCTCTCTCTCTCTCACCCTCTCTCTTTCTCTTTCTAACACTCATCTTTGCCTAGACTGTACAGTAAAGTTGGGCATCAATTACAACCACTACGTTTCAGCATTGATATTCAACCATCCCTAATAACAGTAATAGCAATAATAATAATCTGCTTTTGGTTTAAGATTCAAGTGACACAATTAACACTGAATGAACCATTTCTACAATAAAACTATACATCAGTTGTTATAAAAATCTAATATATTATCCTTCAGAAACTACGTAATACTCTTCAACCAACACAACAAGAACAACCCACCTACCTACTCGTTGCATCTTCTTACCTTTCTCAAGTGTTTCATTAAACGACTCCTCTTTCCTCATTCACTTATCCTCTCAACCGCTAAACTCTTCTTTTTATTATCTTAAAGCATTCTTACTTTTATCTCGTAATGTAGGAGACGACGAAAGACGTTGTTTGATCTTTTGCCCGATTAAACAGGGAGAATGCGTAGAGTACCTGCTAACCAACGATTAGTCCATCTCGTGCAAGATTTTGTTTGAATGAAAGAGAGAGAGAGAGACTAAAAAAAAAAGAAAAGAAGAAAAAAAGAGAGAGAACAAAGAACAAGACGACCCCTTTTAGAAAATCCGTACACGAAGTCGTAGTTCCTCGCGTAGTACCTCGAAAAGCAAGCAAGCGATTCTAAAACTAGCTCCTGCCGCGGCCCCGATGTAATTTTCTGAATGACTGCGTAATTAAAACTCTAATTTCCTGGGCTTAATTGACCGAAGTCTCGATTCCCTCCTTCGGTTGGATTCCCCCCTTTCCCTCTCCTCTCCTACTTGCCCTTTACCCCCAATCTTACCTTCCTATCCTCTTACCTTAAACTCTACCACCCTTAAAACCTCTTACACTCGTAAGAAGGGTTGGATGCGCTAGAAAGGGTAAACCCCACTATCGGACTCTTTGTACTTGCCCCGTACTTGGGAAGGCTTGAGAAAGCGTGCATCGATACGATCCTACCGTTCGCCATTGCTCAAACGCCTTACGTTAGTTGGATGAATCAGGGTTCGATTCTTAGCAAGGAAGAAAGAAAGAAAGAAAGAAAGAGAGAAAGTGAAGAATAAAAAAAAAAGAAAACATTTCTCGATAGTATATGCGATCCTTCGAATAATCGACGAGTACGGACTGACACAAACAATGCAATGCTGTTACGTTGAATCCGGCAACATCAAAAATACATTAAGTTCATAGAAATCTGGAATAATGGACTTGGTGTGTTGTTATCCATTGATGTGGACACCTTGATAAAGTGATTTATATTTCTCTTCGGACTTATCACACATTGGAAAATGTAATAGTAGTAGTAGCAGTAACAGTAGTAGTAGTAATAGTAGTAGAAGTAGTAGTAATACCTTTTCGAGTTCTCAAGTTTCTTTCTATCTATCTATCATGAGAGTAGAAGAAGAGGAAAACAGTTCAGAGCCGATGTTAGAAAGAAAAGTACTCATCTAGACGTTTGCCTCCATAAAGTTTTCATACGGAAGATTTTTCGTTCTTTTTTATTATTTTTTTTAAGAAAGGTCCTCTCTTCCAACCAACTCGCCATTAAAAAGAACAAAGCCTATTTATTTCCCTGACAGTATCCCTCGGGAAAAACGTGCTATCTTCTTCTTTCTTCTTCTTCTTCTTTTTCTTCTTCTAGTACCTACTCCTTCGTGTCCTTAACGTCCTGCAGGTTCGCGTAGGCGTGTGCGCAAGGCTACCACAGCTTTTTGGATAATTACAGCCGTCGGAGACGGCCGGAGGCAATTATAATTGCCGGCTCCTTTCGCAATTATAAGTTTCTGCAAGACTTGGCGTTCGGCGGTAAGGGAGAGTTGGTGGTGCTGGTTACTGGTACTCGTAATGGTGGTGGCTGCTGATAGTGCTGGTACTGGTACTGGTGGTAGTGGTGATGGTGATGGTGTCGGAATGGTACACTAGTGTAGAGAAACCTGGCTGGCACGTTACGTGGCGCGAGCCCGTGTAACGGACGTGACTCGAGTAAGAGGGAGACAACGCAAGCAAGCTGAAGCTTTAGGAAGAGCAACGGAGTAAAGAGAGGTGTACAAGGCGCCGTCCTGGTAGGTACGTGGAAACGTTAATTGGGGTGACCTGCTCGAAAACTAGTTACCGCCGACAACTTCCCCGAGAATCCTGGGCCTCAAATCATCAACCAACCCTCTACTACCTAGCTATCCTATACACTCGAACAAGAATAACAAGAAGTAGAAGAACGAAACTACGCTAATAAATGGAATTTTCCATTTGTAACCTTAGATCCGATCCAGTTCCTGATCTTATCTGATGATAACCGTGGACATCGGTTGTTTGGAAACTACCCCTAAACTCTATCAAATTATTTTTTTAAAATATACACGATGATTACATCGTCAACAAGTTCTTAAGAATCCTAAGCCTCAAATCATCGATCAATCTTTACCAAGAAGAAGAAGAAGAAGTAGAATGAAACTACACTGATAAAAGGAATACTCCAATTGTGTTATACGTTAGTACCGATTCCTGATGTCAACGAATGAAATCCTGTGTGGACATCGGTTGTTTAGAAACTACGACCCTTACTACACACTCTATCAAATTACTTTAAGGAGGTATACGTGTTACATTCTAATGATGACTCATCGGCGACTAGAATCTAAGGCACTTAACGAAAAGCACGCTAACTCTCTCTCTAGGGAGTGGATTTCACTATGTCTGTAGTTACTACTACCTCGTACTACATCGGTGGAAACAGCATTTCCTTATTGAGCGTATACATCGCTGGAGTAATCTACTCTCTCGTATATCACTCTGCGGCAGCCTTTACGATTTTTACCGAAAGCCAAACGTTCGTGCACTTCGTCTCTCTTCTCTCTTTGCCAAGCACCCCTTATGTATTACCACTACTGTCTTCTTCTGCCTATCTCTCTCCTTCCCCTTCTCTCTCTTTCTCTCTCTCATAGTACTTTCTCAGAGTTACCGTTCTTTCTTTCTACCCTTCGCTTTTCACGATCTTTTCTTCTATCCTTCTATCTTTCTCTCTCTCCTTCTTCTTCTTTCATACACATATACATACACACGCACATACACACACTCTCCTTCGTCGACGCCAACGGAATCGGTGGCTTCGTGGCACGGAGAAGTTAATTATAAGCGATACCAATCTCTCGAGGTTGTTGGGTGGTTGGTAGGACTGGGAAGCCCTGACAGCCAATTACCACTCCGTACCGACCCTCGCGCACGAGCGAACTCTCTCTCCCTTAGTCCCTCGGACACCCCTTCGTCTCTTTCCATCCTTCTATCTCTCTTTCTCTTTCTCTCAACATACACGAACGCACAGTTACTCGATCTTTCGTTCTCCCGAGTAAACCCCTCTCTCTCTCTCTCTCTCAATCTATGTCTCTTTCTCTCTCTTGTGCTTTCTCGCACGTTCTACGTGCTGTCGTACACACAAACACACAACACACAGGCACACACATACTTAACGATATAGGAAATTAAAAGACTAGGCGATGATTGCGCACAGCCTAAGTTCCGCGTTCGAGTTTGGCTTTCGGCACCCTTTTACCCCTTTTCTCTCCCCTTCCTCCTCCTTCTGTTCTTCTTCTTATTCTTATTCTCATTCTCCTGCTACCCCGTTCTTAGCAGCAGGAAAAAGAGAGGAACGCAATTCTACTAACCTTCCGTATGTTCTATTTCCCGTTAGCGCAAATTACGAAACCGGCCGAGAAAAGTGATTGGGATTGGTCCTATTTAGCGAGGGGTTACCCAGCCCGTTTCGCTTCGTTAAAGTAGCCAGCTGAAACGGACGGATAGAAAATCAAGAGAAGTTGAAAAAGGAAAGGGAAAGTAAACGTTTGATCGAGGATCGAGAATGAAATCGAATCGTTTGGTCAGGGAGACCAAGAAAGGACTGGGATTATGAGCTCTTGCTCGAGATACGCTACGAGTGGATGCTTCGTGAACCCGGGGCAAGGTTTCAACGATCTCTTCACTTCCTCAGAAGTATTTCTCTCTTACTTTTCTTTTACTTATCTCTCTCCTTCTATGATTGTAAGAGAAAGAAATAAAGAGACGAGTACATCAAAGTGGAAGACTTACTGCAAGCGGTGCAATTTATGTCAATTAAACAAAGACTGTATTATAATGTAGTGTGTATATTTACTTTTGAACCTACCACGAAGAGGACTGAAAAGTTCTGAATCGAACACGAGGAGGAGAGGCTGGAAAGTTTTGAGCTTACCACAAGAAGGGTTGAACCCACCACCCATATATTTAAAAAAAATATAATTTATAAACTGGTATATAAAAATGCATGTGAAACTTCTGTCTTCGTTTTTTTTTAAACAGCTAAATATTAGATCTTACTATTTGTTAGGTCTTACTACATCCCTTATCCATTTGTTTTCGCTTAACGCATATATGAATTCATCGACCAGATTGATTACTTACCGAGAAACGCATGTATGCAACGGTAATCCGCAAAGGGTTAAAATCTTCTTACGTTAACCTCTATCTCATTCTTCCCCTTTTGATTTCCATTCCTACATCCTTATACTTTTCATCAATGCACATGTATTCTTCTTCTAAGACAGGCAAGTGAGGGAGCAAGCAAGCAGTTTTACCGACACTAAGAGTAAGCTCTTGCAAGAACATTCGTAAAGAGAAAAAGGCAAAGAGAAAGAAAGAAAGAAAGAATGAAAGAAAGAGATACTCCAAGAGATCTCTTCAATGCTTTACCAAGTTTCTCTCAATGTTGAGAAGTCAAAGTACATTCACTCTCTAACCGAACATCTCGAACTTGAAAAAGAAAGAAAGGGAGACAAATAAAGTGGATGAAAAGAAGAAGAAAAATATAATGCTTACAGATCTATACAAATCGCGTGTGTTGTGTTTAAAGCAAACAAGGAGAAGAATCTGAACAAACGTCTTGGGACGAAAATATTTATACTAACAACGATATTGGACAGAGGTAAAGTACTCGTACAATCGCTAAAGGGACAACGATGTTATGCGTAGGGTAGGAACGAGAACGTAACGTAACGTAGAAAGGAGGGTGGTTAAAGTGAGGGGTGCGGCAACGTGCTAGCTGGCAGTTACCGGGCTCGGCTTGTACCCTGGTTGGCCCAGAGTTAATTATAACCGATGGTTATCAAAACCGGTTAACTCCGACACGCCATTACGTGCCTCGGCTGCCACCTCCGTCTGTTTCTATCTCTCTCTCTCTCTCTCTTTCTCTTTCTCACTAACACTAACACATACTCACTCACTCACTCATTCACTCATTCACTCACTCACTCACTGTAGTGCTTTCTCTATTTACGCCACCGAGAACTGGGAGTCTGCATCGAGATTTCCGAGTTTCGCTCTACGCGCTCAATCGCAAACCTAACCGCACAAACACGAATCACGAATAGACACCCCTTTTCCTGTTTCCATACCTACCCTCCATTTCACACGAGGAACTAAGATTTCTTATAAATCGTATTCGAGAACCAAGATCTTCTTGATCTTCTTCTTCTTCTTCTTCTTTAAACCTGTACCCCAAATTCGTCTTCTTCAAAAAACTATTGCAAGTATGGTACTCATAAAAAATGAATTCGAGTTTTTGTAGACAAATTTTCTCTACTTCGGAATGGAAAAAGTATATAATAAAAAAAAGAAGTGGTATAACAAACAAACCGGTACAAAAACAAAAACAAGAAGAAGAAGAAGAAAGAAGAAGAAAAAAAAAAAAAGAAAAATAAAGAAGGGGAAGAAAATTAGTGGGAAAGTACGTGCTCGACGTCGAAGGACAACGTTTTTATGAATCGTCGGAAAAAGGGCGAGCATAATGAACGTTCCTCGAACCTTTCTGTTTTAATTGCAATTAAGTTTCAACGTAGGACGCACGTTACTCGTACGCTAGGTCCGTTAAAAGAAAAGAAAAACAGAGAAAAAGTAAGAGAGAGAGAGAGAGAAGGAGAACAAGAAAAACACATACACCCACATATACACAAATATGCATATACAGGGAGAATGAGGGGGGGAGGAGGGTTGAGGGATGGAAGGAAAGAAAGAAAGAAAGCAGAAGCACATTTGCAAAAGTATAGAAGGTTTTTTTTCATAGGAATTTTTTGTCCTTGTATATTTTCACTACGCAACTACTACTGACGTTACTACAATTTCTACTTCTACTAGTATTACTACTACTACTACTACTATTACAGAAAAAAAAAAGAAAAAAAAGACCGATGTCTCTACCTTTTTCTCTTCGGTCTCATTAACATTTAATCGAATACATTCGGAACGCCAAGTGCCGCTTACGATTAAGTCCAGCTAAGACTCTTACATCCGAAGTAGTACTCTCCATTATTGATGCATTCGATTACTGGGTATACCACTCTGCCAGTGTTATAAATAAATAAATAAATAAATAAATAAATAAATAAAAAGAAACCGACGGTGAAAAACTAAAGAGGATATTAATCGATCACCTTCGAAGTGGAAAAAGATCAAAAAATAAGAAATAGATAAAATTGTAAAGAGAAAAAAGAAAAAGAGAAATAAAATATATAAAAAGAAAGTAAGAGAAAAAACAAACAAAGAAATAAAATAGAAGAAAAGAGAAAGAGAAAGAGAAAGAGAGAAAGGTTTTCGGTTGGGTCTCTTATTCTCTTATTCATCGAAAAACGAACCCTTGACGCAACCCACCCTAGAACTCCCTCCATCTTTCACTAAAAGTATAGTCATTGCGCACGATCTTCTACGCAACAAACATAAAACCATCAAGAAACTTTCTATATATTGGATTGGTGGAGAAAAAAATGTCGGATCTTTGGTCACAATTCAATGGGAAAATTGTTTTCGTCCATCAACCCAATATTACAAGTTTTCCTTTATAATTCTTATCCAAGTATACTTATTTTATAATTACTTAAACTTTCTCAAATGGATATCTCAATTTTATTGGAGAATAATATATTATATAATAGAATATTATTGAAATAATTAATAATTAAATATCCATTTTAAATCCTTTACCTAATCGATCGATCGGTCAGCCAGCTAACTGAAGGAGGAAGTCACTTTTGGCCGTAGTTGGCGCGGGGAATATATCGAAGTTAACGGTGCTCCTAACGTTTCTCGAGAAATCAATCCGAGAATGGTCTCGTTAATCTGGCGGGGGTGGTTTCTGGATGCTTGGTTGCTCTTACATCACGTAACGGGGCTGGCTGGCTATCCCCCGTTTGCTAGAATCGAGGAACCACCATCACCACTAACAAAACCAACACTAAGAACAACCTAGACACCAACGGTACTGGCAACACCACCCACGCACACCCACCCCAATCTCCTCATTCTCCTTCCAACTGCTCCCTACCCCACCAGAAGCCCAACGACGGCCCCTTCTCTACTACGGTCTAGGTCTGCAAGTGACTGAGTGGTTATTTAGGTAAGAGCCACCCTCCCCCCTGCACACGGAAGCTGCTCCTCTCCAACGCTAAGTAATGGTCCCGCAACATATTGTGCAAAAAAAGCTCGCTCGCTTATTTACGCGAGGCTAAGAGCGAGACGGAAATGGTGGAGGAAGATGAGAGAGAGAAAGAGAGAGAGAGAGGGAGATGGTGGTTAGAAGGAGGAGGGGGTGAGTGACTGGCGGCTGGTAGAAAGAAGAAACTCTCTTCTGCTAGAGATAAAACATATATACGTTAAGATATAGATGGACACACACGGGGATCTTACCGAACCGTTGTTGTGAGAATAAAAACGAAAAGAAAACTTTAGGCCAACTTATTACTCCTAACAACACAACAATAGAACCGGGAAAGATAAAAGATGAAAATAACAGCAAATTACGTTTATCCCTGATATTTCCCTCCTCCTCTTCATCTTCCCCTCCCCCACGAAACTTCTGTTACTCCTTCGTGTACCTTTTCTCCCTTCCTCTATCATCCATGTAAAACCAAATCCCGAATTTGTCCTTACCTGCAAAATCTTTCAGCATTATGCAATTTAATTTATTATCAAACGAAATAATTCTATTTAAATGTAAGGATTAATTGAAAATTCAACTACATCGAGATTTTTATTAGGATTTATAAGACCTCCCCTCTCTCTCCCGTTAAGACGATTGTTCGTTGAGTTCAAAAGATCAACAAAGATGAAAAAAGAAAAGAGCATTAAATCATGACGATATCATGAGCCTGTGAGAATCCGTGACTCCTATGTCAGCGACGTAATTATGGATTAGCTGAATGGAAAGCTGCTTTTATCGCATACGGAGGGTGTCACTGAGAACCCATTGTGTTGCCGTCTACTGCTTTAAGGGGATGAATGGGTGAACGCGAACTCGCGCGCGCGTGCACGCAACACTGATACATTTACATCGAGAAAAAGGTCACAATCCTACTCAAATGATTCCAATTTCATGCCTCGACTGTATAAACGACGACGACGACGACTGTGAAAACTAACGCGAAGAAGTTTCTTGGATCAAATAGTCCTATTGGGTTGGGGAACAAATTTGTTCGTATCTTTAACGCAATAGTCAAACTAAATTTTGTGTTTGGTTTGTTGGTTTGTATTATGCCACACACACACACACATATTCAATCTTTTCTAAATAATTTATTAAGCTATTTTATAATCAATGGTTTAGGTTATTATTGTGTGATTTAATTAAATTCTTCACTTATTTTGTTTGTAATTAAATAAACAAAATTAAATGTAAAATAATTTTAAATCCATTTAACAGAATCTTAATCTTAACAGAAAAATACGAAGAAATTTGTTTCCCAACCCTATATATATTTATTCATGCACGTATGAATGCATGCATGCATTCATACGTGCATGACATGTGTGTGTGACACATGTGTTCATACATGTGTGTGTGACCATATTCTTCTGCAATATAACGAACAAGAAATATAATCCGCAGTTACCCCGATGTTCCATATATCTAACCGAGAGAATAATAAATAATGGTAGTTTGTAGGAAAAAAAAAGAGGAGGGAATATCGCTTATTCGATGAAGAGAAACAAACGAACTACGAGGGGAGTAGCGGGAATATTTTTTGATGACGATTGAGATCTAAATCGTTTGGGATCGGGAATAATCGTACGCATGCAATATAGTTCGGTGACGTTTAGATAAAATTTTCGAAAAGAATGATCGACAATCTTGACGGAAGAAGAAAGAAAAAGAATTGGATGCAATTGAAGCGTTGAACGAATTTCTCGTCATGCGGACAAATACGTGTTTTAAAAGAAATGAATTAAAATCAAAATAAAAATACGTTTAGACTAAAAGTTTATTTTCTTCGTTCCTTATTGGTCAGGACGTTAAAAAAAGAACACCCCATTACTACCGCAAAGTCATTTTTGCCAAGGAATAAACTCGTTTTATCAACGGAGAAAATATATTCACCCCTACTCAAAGAGAAAGAAAGAGAGAAGAAGGGGAAAAAAAAAATTGGTGTGTGCTTATATCGAATAGAACGACGTTCTTCTATCTCTTCATGCATAGAAACTAATTTATGGTTTATCTAAGCCTACATTTTTGTCAGCATACTGGCTGCGACTGGCGACGGCTTACGAAAGTTCCTTTTTACTTTCCCCTAATAATGCTTCCATCGGGGGTGACGCGTATCTATTTGAAAGGATCTAATAATTACCGATGTTTAACCTTGCGTGACGTTCAGAATTCTTCTTCTCCCCCTTTCATTTTTTTTTCTTTCTCTTTTCACCGTCTATCAGGGACAGTTACGTTTAGTTAGAGATTTTAAGTGGAAAATTTCTTTCTCGCATTTCTTTTTTTTTTTTTCTTTCTTATTCCACGAGATTTAATCCCGATGAATTTAATTCCCTGAGAAGCTAAATGAATATTTGATTAATTTAAAACAAAAAAAAAGAGAGAGAGAGAGAGAAAGTAATATGAACAAATTAAACGAATCGTAAGAGATGTTATTCAAAGAAGAACAAAAAAGAAACGTAATTCCGTATGATGTTAATTGTCACGGTTGTTAAAAATAAATTCTAGTAGATTACGTAGAATGAGATTAAAGTAAGCGAAACTAATGCAAAAATATTCGGATCCCACGCTTAAAGCCTAACCGTGTCGTTTTAACAGAGAGAGAGCACAATAAAGAGCAAGCGTTTGGTAATAACAACGCTAACGTTTGGGTCCGAATACTGACGAGGGGGTAAGAGAGATGATCTGATTACGAAAGTATCATGGGAAAGTCAGACTTCTCAAAGCCGAGGGTAGAAAATAGGGAGGATCAGTTGCTTCTCGTATGCCATTGTCCTTTTGGTGTCGTTGACGAACGTAGATATGTTGAAGAAGGGATACATATACTTGTTGTCCTTATATTCCTATTAATATTACATTATTATTCAAAAATCGATTAATTTTTTAACATGAACACAATTTTTACATTTTATTATTATTGTTAAGATTTGTCAATTAAATAAAGTTGACTGACACCCAATACAATTCAATTTATCAAATTTATTAACTAGAACCCTAACAGTCATTTGAACCTGGACTTGCGTTAAGTAAAAGCTTACCGTTGTCAAAAGATTTTGTCAATTATTAACCTTTTCGGTATAAATGCCCTGTCCATCGTGAAACTTCTGTTATACGAGGTGCCTCTTCGAAAATAAATAAACACTAAGCATTAAATAAAAACTATGCTTAATAAAACAATGTTTCCTTCTAATAAGTGTTGTTTATAAGCTCTAATGTTAAAAGAAATTTATATTAGAAAAAGATTCTAATTTCAAGTAATCAGATGGATTTCGAATATATACTGCGCTCGTACCAAAAGGGTTAAAATAAAAGTAAGCTTATCTCAATCAAATTATTTCCAATTTGGAATTTTCTAAAGGTTAAATGATGAAATCAGTTAAGAGAATAAAACGTTACGTTACAGTTACGTTTAACGTTCTCGAAAATAAGGAAATGTTTGAAAAAAGGAAAGAATAAATGTAATGGAAAGGAATAGGAAAGTAAAGGAAAAGAAAAGGGAGCGGCACAATGGGGCAATACGGTTTATCAGAAGTCGTGATACCAACTCGTTGGACGCGCCTTTTCGCCGCGTTGCTCCATCAATAAAACCAAGTGATTTAGCAAGTCTCCAGTGTCGGAGAGTAGTACGTAAGAGAAAGAAAGAAAGAAGAAGGAAAGGGTGGTTTGGGGTGTATGGTAGGCGAACACGAATTTCCAAGATAAAGGGGTCAACAATGGGCAGTAACCGATGGTTGCTGTTCGGCCACTGTCGAAATGGTGGCCTCAATCACTCGCCGATAACAATGCCACGGGTCTGGTTTATAAATCCGTGCATTGTTGCCAACTTAAAAGCTCTTGCGATCTAGCGGTAAGTAAAAGAGAAGGAAAAAAGAAAGAGAAAGAAAGAAAGAGAGAGAGAAAGAGAGAATGAAAGAGGGCTTAGCAAAAGGTTCTGGACGATGACAGCGACGACGACGTTGGCAGGCGCTGAGCTGTACAGGGTAGTAGCGGTCGAAGTAGGAGAAGAAGGCGAACTAAAGTAGAGGATGAGGAAAAGGTAGTGCTGATGGTGGTGGAGATGATGGTGGTGGTGGTGGTAGAAGAAAGTAGGTGGAGGTGACGGGTGCGAGAACTCCAGCGTGCCAGAGAGACAGGAATGGGACCCCGAGCCTTGGAGGGTGGCAGCGGAGCTTGAAAGCCGTGTAAAAGCATTGAGAGCACTTTAATGAATACGATTAGGGGCGTTAACTGTGAAGGATTGCCAACCTGAAGAAAGTGCCGCACAAGGGCAGGGTCCTTCCGTCTCGAGTCTTTATATACTTTTACCTCAGCTAACTTACCGTCTTACCCGGAGTTACAGATCCTCTATCTATCTATCTATCTATCTATTTATCTATCTACCTAGTAGCTATCTATCTATCTATTTCCACCGATCCATTTCCATCTTACCTCTGTTTCGCCTTTCCTTCGAAAAAGGACGCTCACCCTGACTCCCCTTCTCTTCTGTTCCTTCGACACCAAGGTACCTCTTGAAGAGTCTTGCCCTCGGGCAAGGGTACCCCCCTTTTCCTCCTCCATCTCTCGGTTGATCTTGCTCTTTTCAGCTCCGACCTCGCTAGATAATGTAATTGCTTTTATTTGCATGGAAAGTCTTACCACGGCGCACTTTAACGTATTGACCCACGAATAAGCAAGCAAGCGAACGAACGAACGAATGAACGAATGAACGAGCACGAGTCGCATAAATATTTCCTTTGGTTTATCGACGTCAAATCGACATCTACGTGGTAGGGAAACAAACGTTCGATAAAATCCGTTAAATTACGATTTAATTAATAATCGTATTAAAAACTTCCTCTGGGTGGTCATTTCGAATATCTTGAAAAGATATTGTACATATATCCGTAAATGAAAGGATAAAACATCGATTTAAGTCAACCCCCGTTCCCCCTCATCGTATTCTTCTTTTTTTTTCCTTCATTTCCCTTCCCCCTTTTTACCCCGTACTTCCTCCCTTTTGTTGTTATCGATTTTAATAATAACGGCTAAGCGCAAACGATGGCTGCTGGGACAGACGGACGGAGATAGAGAATAGAGAGAAGATACTGGCAGGGAGAATGAGAGTTTGAGAGAGAGTGAGAGAGAGAAACAACGACACGTGAGTTACGAAGTGACGGACGGGCGTGCTTAATGCGGATCGTATCCGGCAGAACGAGCGCATTCACGAGACACGTCAATTACGTTCTGCGTGCCCGTTGAGTTCGTGCACGCGGTATAACACGAGAGAGAAAGAGAGAGAGAGAGAGAGAGAGAGAGAGAGTATATGTCGTTCGTTTGTATACCAGATTCTATGCATCCTGCATCCTGCAGGTATGTCAATGCTCGTACATACGTCGATATACGATCATTACAGATGAATCATACGGTGCTGCGATTTGAAGAAACTTTTAACTATCTCTTTGTAAACTAATAATAACAAGGACACCTTCTATACCCTGAATAGAAGTATCTCTACATTTTTATTCACACACACACACACGTAATAAATATAATATTAATATATATACGATTTAGATCAGTCGTTCATTTTCAATACTTCAATATTTCAATACTTCAATACTTCAATACTTCAAATAGTGATATTTGGTTTGTTCTTTATCTCAATCTAATTCGATAGTTTAACAATGTAACACGCACGGTTGAAATTGAACATGACGTTCGTCAGGCTTCCAGCCGACGTTTCGATACGGCTTGCGTATCCGCGAGCGAAATTAGTCCCGAAATATTTGTCGGTAGGATGGACGGACAAGTCTGACGGAATTGTCTACAAAGCTAAGTTGATGCCAAATTAATTAATTCGAAATACGGTGAACCGGAAAGCCAAGATTAGTCGAGCGTAGTACTATCCCTACCTCTCTCTCTCTCTCTTTATCTATCTCTCTATCTCTCTTGCACGTATCATTGTTATTCACATCACCACGTAAATAGCCAGTAGTTATGCTAGATATGTAGCGACAATAGTCGATTATGTAGATCTCGTCCCATGAGTCGCATGATATTCTCTAACAAATCGTATTTACCTTTCGCTAACTTGCTAAACACTAGGATCATCGATTAAGGATTACATACGATCCATTTTGCCGAATCGTGTTATAAACGAAATAACTAAATCGTATGTAAGTAACGTTTAACCAATCGGGTATATTTATAAAAGAAAGATAACAATTTTTAATAACGATTAAATTCTACAAGAAATTCGTCAAATACCAGGGACACAAAACTCAATACCGGTGGTTACCGGGTAGTCGGTAGTCTTGGAAGAAATAGTAGTGTTTTTAATATTATATCAACGTTGAAATCTTGTTATTCGTTTACGACACAATCTGGGACACAGTTGGAAAAGGGTCCCGCGAGGACGACTATGTTTCTAATGGAAAAGATACGCCGACACCTAGGACGAGAACAGTGCGTTGCGAATCGTAAAACATCTTGAATATGTTTGTATTCCAACGTCATGCAAGAAAATCCATCCACCCAGTTGAAATGACACAATTTTTATTTTTATTTATCTAGTTGGATACCTCCTCCCCTCATTCCTCCTCTCGTCCCTTTATTGTATGTTAAACTTATATTAACCTTTTTAAAATCAATCCTAAATGAAAAATAATAAAGGGATGTGTATAGGTTTGCTGATTGTTTCGTTAATTATAAAAGAACTCTAACTATCGTTATTTATTATTTATAACAATGAACAAAGCATTTGACGTTTCCTGTTGATAATGAACCTGATTAGTTCATGCTTATCCAAACACTGACAAGAAGGGACAAGAACGTGCATACGAAATACCGTTGTTGTGTTAGAGTTCTGATAACACATGTGCGGATTGCGATATAAATTCATCTGCCGTTACTATAACAACCACTGATGATACTATTCCTCTCATCACCAACACGATGCCTTTGACACTTTCAAACAGAATCGAAAAAGAACTTTTGATAAGATATCATCATCATAACCTACTTAACCTTTCTGATCCATTACTCTAATATTTTTCATACAAGTAGGTTTGAAATTAAATTGCTGAGCTTGCTAGACGTATTCACGAATTTAATAGGAAATGGTATAAATAGGAATATGATGATTTATAGATAGGATTAAATAGATTAGGACATGATTTCTCCCAAGGTGGTAGGAGAAAATCAAGACTCGCGTGGGCAGGGTCGCATCCCTGAAGTAAAACCTTTCTTCGTAAAAAATAAGAAGAAAGAATCTACCCGCTACCCTTTTTTTTATTAAAATATATATAATTAAGCAAATTTGTAAGATAATTGTTAAAAAGTTATATTCTTAACTTCCTAGAATACAAGAAACATTCCATTAAACAAAAACCAACAAAATTGGTAGGGATAAGTGGAAAATATTAAAATATTTTCAGATCGGTGAATGGTTGTTTCGACAATGGGATATCGATTTGAAGTAATAGGTTTTTGATTTTTACGTTGACGTTGATTGAACAACGGCTGCAATGGCGGCAGCAATTCTCAGCAGGAAATGCGTCGCGACGCAACACACGACAACTACGACGACTACGACGACTACGACAACGACGGCTTTTCGGTTTTAGCATCGCGACATTGCAAACTGCCACTCGACTCGACCGCACTAGCTGACTCCACGCAATTATAGATCCCCTAATTACAGAACCTCCAATTCCCTCCAGTTCCCTCCTTCCTCCCCGATCTTCTCGCTCTAGTTCGGTTAATTAATTACTACCTCATTAACCGACACAAACCTACCGCGTTATACTCTTCTATGGAAACTAAGAGAATGGAATCTCTCCCCTATTTTACGTTTTATATTTCGATGATAGTCCGAGACCTCAGCTGCTCCTGCTGCTGTTGTTGTTGGTGGTGCTGCTGCTGCTGCTGTTGGTGGTGCCAATGCTGCTGCTTCTATTGCTGCATTGTCTTTTTTACGGCATCTCGTGAAAATTTTCAAAAACAAATGGACAGAGATGTGAGATATTATTGTTTATGACAAAGCTTTGATGCATTTAAGTTCTTTTCACAATTAGAACAAAAACAAAAAATATATATACTCCATTTATCATTTCATTATCTCTCTCTTTCTTGTTGACGTTCTCGAGTCACATCTTACGTGAGTTTCTTCAACTGGCATCATCATCATCATCATCATCCACCTCCTCTTCTTCCCTACTCCTTTTCTCGGTCATCCCCGAGGATGACGAGACTCGCAGTTGAAAAAATAAATTCTAATTAAGGGAGTCTTAAAAAGACATAGGGGCAAACTATAAGAACCAAAAAAAAAAAGAAAAAGAAATAATAAGCAAACGAACGGACTCGTTATCGTACTATCTCGTCGTCCAACGATATCTTTTCTTTACCCTTTTTTTTTTATTTATTTTACTTCCTCTTTTCTTTCTTTCCTCCATTCTTTCTTTCTTTCAATTTTGTTTTTCTTTTTCCCCCGTTCATTCTCTCTCTCACACACTCTCTCTCACTCTCTCTTTTTCACAGCCAAACTACGATAAAAAATATTACAAAATGCCGCTACGGTTATTAATTACCGGTGTTGGTCGTCGGTTCATCGACCTATTTGTAATAGTCTCGTAAATGAACGAAACGACGATAACGAGTGACGAGCAGGAAATGAGGACCTTGAGGGTTCAGAAATCGCGATGAGAAAAATAATGAAATCGGGACGTATTAAATGCGATGGCGGCCAATGAAAAAAAAAACTTAAAATTAAAAAATAAAAACGAGAGGATTTGGGAGGGAGTGGAAGGAGAGAAGAGGGGGGGTAGAGAAAAAAGTATTTTCGTGTTGTAGTAACTAGTTAAATAAATGTACAATCACCTATACACACACACACTTACACACACATATACCTAAATACATACATACATAGATACATAGAAGTACGTAGAAGCAATGTATACATCGAAGAGGGTGAATGGCTGTATCTCTCTTGCCCGATAGCAATCGATACTTTACATCCAATCTCATTATAAGCACTTTGTACAAATTAAAAAACGCTCGACTTCGACGAGAGCGAACGGCTCGGTTCAGTTCGGTTCGGTTCGGTTCGCTAACTCTAATCGATTGGACATGAGAGATCTGCACCGGAAGCGTATCTAGTGTAAAATGAATTACGCGAGCCAATGGTAGGTTAGCTGGAACTATATACTACCAATACCAATATATGAAGTAATCGGAGAAACGCGAGTCATCGTAAAAGCCCCTATCCTCCTTCCCACCCTACCGGCATCACTTTTTTAATCCAATCTCTTATTTTTTGATAAAATAAGATATAGTAAATAATTGATCGAAATCACCGTATTAAACTGGCTCTTGATACGTTAATAAATAGTAGTAAGAGAAAAAGTAATATATATCCAAGAGAAGTTTCTTCTTTTGTATTTTTTTTTTTGGTTTTTTCTTTCGGTCGATTTAAATTAAATGCAATTAAGTCGCGAGAGTTTTCGTTCCTGGAACATAGGGCCCTCTGGTCAAACTCCTCTCTCCCTTCTTCTACTTCTACTTCTTCTTCTTCTTCTTTCCTTTTCCTTTTCCTTTACCTTCCTCTCCATCAACCACCACCACTACTACCACCACCACCACTACTACCTCCTCCTTCTCTACCCACCTCTTCCGTGGCCGTTTCCTAAGCACCCTTTTCCCTCTCGGCCCACCTCTGAACGACGACGACGACGACGACGACGACGACGACGTATCCAAGAGGGGAGGAGGAGTGTGCCACCCCCTGCTAAGAGGGTTTGCTTGTATCCCCCGAGATGCGTATACGTCATCCGATTAAAATTAGTAATTAGTTAATTAACTTAAGCGCGCGCGCGGTACTCTGGACTAAGTAAGTTGACCGCCTGATTATGATGCATCGCTCTTGACTTTGGGTTTATGCAAAAGAAGGAGGAATGGGGATGAAAAAATATTAAAGTGGATAACAAAAAAAAAAGAAGAAGATTAAACGAAGAGAGAGAGAAAGAGAGAGACGTTTACTCTAAGCTGAGATTTATCTTTTAGACTACCCACCAACTTATACTGCGTACTACAATTAAATGATGCCACAGGAAACTAATTTGTTGTATGCTTGATTTCACAAAAATAAATACAAAAAAAAGGGATGAAACCAAGCAATATATGAACAGGAATTCTACCTTTGATTACATCAGGGAAAGTTCGATTTATCAAGTTTAACTCAACACGCACCGATATATACTACGCATGGTCGCGTCCTGATAACGCCTGTAGGAGTCCCCGAGTCAACCCACTATCCTAATTTCAAAGTGTCACAAGGGACGTACGTCGAGGAGAGTAATCCAGAAGTGCTTTCCCGTGTTCCTTAACTAGCCGTTCGTCGTTGGACGATGCGCGAAGTATATGTGAGAACGAAAGCTTAACGTCTAATGTAGAAACGAGAATACCCTTAAGGATTTTCCTTCAGATAATCTTTGAATTCGAAAAGATCCGAAATCTGTGTATAAGAAAATGTCAACTTACTTCAATGATTTTTTCTTTTTCTTTTCTTTTTATTTTAAGGACTTCGTAAAAATTCACTCTCGACTTGTTCTACTCTCCTATCGCGCCTAATCGATTCCTAAAGAAGTATAACTTAAATAAAAAAATTGCAAGATTTTTTTTTTCCACATATTCGTAAGTGACAAGGAACGTAAACAGAATGGCAATCCACTGGGAAAACTCCAAAGTAATGTATTATCGTTAAAGAACCGCAAGGGATATCGTACGTTGAAGGTGGTTGCGGACCTTTACCTCGTCACTTTACTTTGAGAACTTGTGCTTAAATTAATCTTCTATCTTTCTCTCTCCTATCCTCGATATCCAATAAGAAGAAACTATCTGTTAATAAATGAATCCTTAAATCTCTGACATAAAGTAAAGTGATGAGGAAAGGAAGGATATGATCAAAGTGACCGCGAGAAGAAACGATACAAAGTAACGGCCAACGAAAGATACCCGTATAATCGAGTCTTACCACACATACACACACACATTTCCTCTCGTGTACCTTTGATTAGAATTTCTTTGGCCCCCATACTTGTCTACATGAGCGTGTCATTTAGGATGAAGAAGACCGATGCGGGTTCTCTCTCGTGGGTCACCGATGATTGGGCCAATTTAATGGAACCTTTAACGTCGAACAAGCAAGCAAGGATGATCATGATGATCCCACATATCTCCTTTTCACTATTATTAATACCTAACATACACGCTTATACAATTACATTTCAAAATAGCATAGATAATTAACATATTAATTGTCCATTCGCGTACTTCAATAGATCTTGTCTCATAAAGTCAACAAATAATCATGCACAATTACTAGAAGGTCATTCACCGATCTTTCGTGATAAGTCTAGACATCATAAATAATCAAGCACGATATTCGGGCTTTTGATTGGCTTTCGATCCAAGAGAGAGAGAGAGAGAGAGAAACAGAGACAGGTTGAGTTGGGTATAGGCACGAAGCTGAAACTTGGATCGATCAACGGTATCGCAGATGACTGCAATTAGTGCTCGAAACGCGGAGGGTAACATACAAGTAGGTGTAATACGCGCGTTAATTACCTGGCATGTTTAGCATGCATTACGCAGCCCAGGTGCACTATGGAGGAAATGCGTATATCTACGAACTTGCGCGACCCTTAGGTATTTGCACGTGCGCACCTACGACTGGAATTTTCATTTCGGCCGTTAGCAATGTGCTTTTCATATTGAGCTGCTAGGTAGCCAGTCAGCCAGTCAACCAACCAACCAACCAACCAACCAACCAACCAACCAACCAACCAACCAACCAACCAACCAACCAACCAACCAACCAACCAACCAACCAACCAACCAACCATCCAACCAGCCTTCTTCGATCAAAGTTCAAATACACGCATTCAACTATACTTAACAACTTTCTCCAATTTCGATGATGGCCTTTAATCAATGTCAACTATTCAGATAATGCATCCAATTTATGTACTACCTCTGATCTAACGAATTTCATGATGCTGTACTCTCATCAGCTGGAATATTCTAAATCATTTAAATGCCTTAACGCGTTTCCTTCTGTCTCTTTTTGATCTATCAAAGAAATATTAAATTATTTTTTAAAATAATACTAATCGTATACGCCAATGGTAATATCTTCGTAAGGATCAATAAATAAAGTTAACAAAGCGCTGAATTGCATGATAAATAATGCGTTAATCATTTGTCTATATTGAATATTCAATTAATCGAAACACACAAGATGATACTACTGGAGATTTGCGGAGCATAAAATTTCGATGATGACCTTTTGCTGGAGTATGTACCATCGAGGAAATACATGGAGACACCCGCTCATCATTTCCGGCCACAAATATAATACTACCAATTCAGTGGTCGAAGAGTATAAGTGGGATAGAGATAGATAGATAGATAGATAGATAAATAGATAGATAGATAAATAGATAGATAGATAGATAGATAGATAGGTAGATAGATAGAGAGAGAGAGAAAGAGAAGCCAGGGTCGGCACGACGCCAATATTTGCACGTAAACGGTAATTTGTTTATGCTGGTTTCCCCGATGGTAAATTTACGTTAGACCCAGGACGTTTTCATTGCGCACGAATAAGAAGGAGAGAGAGAGAGATACATCCTTTACGAATCGAATCCTCAAATAAATTATCATCTTCCAGTATAGATCGATGCAATTCTCGCGTTGCAACGAGTCGTTTCTGGAATGTTATTTTCATTTTTTGACATTAAGTTTTAAAAGGTTTTGACAAACGTAACTTGCGAGGTAATCGAAAAGAAAATAATTCATTGAAACGAGAAATATTGTAAATAGATGAAAACGTGGTTTTTATAATCAGTTAACTTTAATTAACAAATATACTCTTAATGGAGAAATAGGAATATTTTGGTGTTGTGACGAGTATACTCGTCGTCCAATAAAAGTAGTTACCTATTAGTTATTTAACCGATTAAGTTTGATAATCTCTTCGTAAAAAGTCTCTTAAATGTGTAGAAAAAATGAAACAATAATCGAAAATATTGTAATTTCTCGATGACCCTGTATCAATCAAATCAATCACAGCTAATTGGTTAAAAAACGAACAAATATGAACGAAGGAACAAAGTGACGAAGAACTTCTAAACACAGATCTTGCGGAAACCCGATGCAGAGGAGAAGAATGACCGTGCGCAAGCGCTCGTGAATGGAGCAACCGGAAGTAATGGAAGGGCAAGTTTGAGAAGGGTGGGAGGAAAACGTAGAGGAGAGTCGTCTTCTAATGGAGTCAACAAACAAAAGCGAATCGATTTGAAATAATGGCACGCAGACGAATGGCATAAAGCGCGAAGTGGGGAAGTGAAGGGAAGAGTGAGAAGAGAAAAAGGATGAAGAGAATGAGGAAGAGGAGGAGGAGGAGGTAAAGGAGGGAGGAGCAGGAGGAGGGAAAAGATCCAAGAGAGAGAGTTAGAAATGGGGGTTGAAGGGAAGAGAAGAAGGACAGTGACGGGCGGCTTGCGAACAGCTACACCGCACCGCACCACACCGTGCGACAAATAAAAGCACTCAGCTTGTGAAGCTTTATCCTTATACAACTGTCAGACGTCTTAACACCCGTGGCGTCTGTTCTTTCTCGCGAAAAACTCTACTATGTTTCGAAAAAAACTGCCCTGGAAGATATCAACGGACACTACCAGGTCGTAGACACTCTGATTAGGATTCATGTTAATCATCGAGGATAAAGATTACGAATTAAAAGAAATCATAAAATCGAATAAAAGCTAAGAAATTCTTGATCGAACAATAATTAAGATTCTTAAGGATTGTATTGGTATAAGAGCGAGAACGTGATCGATAATCTTGTTTAAAATCCTTACAGATATAAGCTACTTAAATAAAAGATGATGATAAATCTCGAAGAGTAATCTGATAGTTGATAATACTAGGAAACGCGATACGTTCCGGGTCCTTTCTATGAACTAAAGTAATTAAAATCAAACGCCAGGTCGCATTAGAGATGGAGAAAGGCAAGGTGAAAGACGTGCGACGATGAGTAGTAGGTGAAAGAGGATGGAAAGCACAGATGGAGGAGTGTGAGAGATAGTGCTGGTTTGATAGTAGTGGTGGTGGTGGTAGTAGTGGTGGTGGTTTTGAATGACGAGGACGGTAGGGGTGGAACGGGTAAACAGGGCGCAATTAACGTGCAACCGTTAAATATGTACGGGAACGGGTTTGCTGCGCCGGCGTGCGTGTATGGAGGGTGGCATAAATGCATTGCTAGATCGGACATTCGGTGCGTTGCAGTAGCAATAGCAGCAGCAGCAGCAGCAGTAGCAGAGTAGCAGTGGTAGCAACGGTAGCAGAAGCAGCCATCTCTTCCTATAGCCTGTTGGCACAGCCGCTTGATTAGCTCCGCCATATTTACATATCATTAGCCGATTGTTTGCCCGCGTCGGGGATTCCGGCGTTCCCCAGGCTGCTGGGTAACGTCGGTCCAGTGCCAACTACCCCTTCGTATTTCTCTCTCTCTCTCTCTCTCTCTTATCATCCTGCACTCTCTCTCTCCTTCGCAAACCATCCTACGCTAAAGTCTTCGCGTGCTGCCACTCGCTAAATTACGACTATGTATACTTATTCATTCGCAAAAGCTTGCAAACCGTCTTCCCTAGCTCTCTCTCTCTCTCTCTCTTTCTTACTTTCTACTGAAATTCATCGGTTGCCTTAGGCACCAGAAGGAAAATACAAGCAACCCGTTGATTCTATTTGATCCACAAACTAGCAATACTAACCGATTCGCTAACGTGTCCTTTAAATTACGTGGTCACCAAACTTCATCGAGTTCCCCTATCTCAACCCTCACACACGGTCCTTGACCTCTCGATACACCGACCAAGCACGATACTACTACTCTACCCCTATCCGATCCTATCCTATCCTGGTCTGGTCTGGTCTGGTCTGGTCTAGTCCGTGATATTTCCAAGTGAGAACCCTTCGAGTTCAAAGGGAATTAATTTTCATTCGGAAGTAGGAACGATTCGAGCTACGATACTAGCGAAAGAGGAGATACAGAGAGAGGAAACGGTCGTTCATTCGTTCGTTCATTCACTCACTCACCTAGGGAACGCTCCAGCAAAATTTCTTTGGTGCCTCTGGAGAGATTGGTCTGTAACCTGTAAATCCTTCTATGAATCCTCCTTGGTATTATATAATTATTCCTGTATACATATACCCCTGATAAATATGTTCGTTACTTCGATACAAAGGGAATATGTAATAAATATAAATAATAAAATTAATCTATGGATAATAATAATAAAAATAATAATTATAATAATAATAAGAAGAAGAAGAAAAGAAAATTAATAAATTTTTTTTCCAATTATTTCTTTCCTAATGAAACCGACAACGTCAATTAGTAGGAAGAGGGAATAATAACGAGGAGACTTTGTTGGCTTTATCTATGTATGCTTACTTTGTGTAAGAATGAGATTACTAGAGAGATGTATACAGGGTGTCTTGTAACTGGTGATATAAGCGTGCAAAGGGTGAATTTTACATGAAAAACTAAATCAAAAATATAAAATCAAATTGTTCATATAAGCCTTTTTTTTCGTGGAGATGGGGGTAAAATAAATTGGAAAATTTGTCAACGTACGCGTGTCAACGTACTCGATTCAATTACAATTAAACGGACTTCACTATCTTACTTTCCGAAAGTATTTTTATGCTTTTTAATATGTTTATAATCATTGTCAGTATGATAAAATCTCTTGTATCAATTTTACTCTTACGTTTATCGAAAGAGGCTTTTAATTTCTATGGTTGCAAATTTAGTCAAGTGCACGTGTATTTGACAAATTTTCAAACAAATATTATTCTCGAAAACGAAATCTTTTATGAACAAATTATATTTGACATTTTTATGTAAAATCATCCCCTATTCGCTTGTACCATCAATTACAGCACACCCTGTATATAATAAAAATTGAAAGACATAAGCAGTGGTATAACAAGATGTAAATCAATATATTATCCTGTATTCTACAAATAAATTATAAACACCACAAAAAAAAAAATGTACTTAAAAGAATGATTTACGAAATAATATGATCAACATTTTCTTTTCTTTTTCTTTTTTTTTTTTGTTATTTTTCATTCTTCCCGCGGAAAGCATTGCTAATTAAACATGTAATATTTCTATATAATATATTTATAAGAACTACATATTTCTTCACTCGAATATTGACGAATAACACGTCATATATATTTACATGATTGTTGTTTTTCTTTTTTTTTATCGTTACATTTGGTACACACATGTATACGCATAATATCCAAACTTTAACTGTGCAGCAAGAAGCTCTATTAATATAATGTTAAAAATATAATATTGAAATAAATAACACGAACATCTTAGAACAATAATAATAATAACATTGGTTAAAGGTATAAAGAAGATGTATATTAGTATTTCTTATCTTCTAGGTATACCGTATATCCTTTAATTACCAAGACGACTAACAATGAAAAAGACGGGGATTATGCCACATTATTTATTTCATCACTCTCTACCAAATATTTGAATTCTTATAATTATTATTAACGATCTTTATTTATTTTTTTTTCCTAGTCATCTATTGTGATTTAATTATCCGCTTCTTTTCTTCAATAATTTAAGCAACATAATAATAATGATAATAATGATAATAATAATAATAATAATAATAATAATAATGATAATAATAATAATAGTAATAATAATAATAATAGTAATAATAATAATAATAATAATAATAATATCTGAAGATCGTAACAATCCATATTACGAGTTTATCTGTAAACGCAATAAACAGTATTTATACAAGAAAAAACTGTGGAAGAGTAATTTCGTATAATAGTCCTTTTTCCAAACATGAGCGTTTCTTCAACTATGAGAAAAATTGGTTTACATATGTCACAATTTTTTTTTTTCCTTAAATTATTAGAACTTTATATATATATGATATACATATATATAATAATGATGAAGGTGGTCATGATAAACTGTATAATGGTACAAGCAAAACTAACTAATTGCTACAAGCAACAAAATCCAATAGAATATTTTGTTAATTATTATGAATAATGTTGTATTTTAATTTACATTTTAATAATAATAATGACAATAATAATAATAATAAGAAGAAGAAGAATAAAAGTAAAAATAATTAATAATAATAAAAATTCCGTAAACTCTGAAATAAGTTGAAACGTTGCCGCAAAAAGGAGATAACATCCAATTCTCTTAAATATACAAAATTATCTATATGATGTTCTTATAATAAATAATTTTTTTTTTTTATTAGTGTCATGCAGTGAATCAAGCACATGATCAACAGAGATAACACTAACTGCTACATTCACTTATATCTAAGTGTAAATTTAGTGTGTTTTTTATTCAGTTGTTAACGTTCCAAACTAAATTCCATGAGAAGAAAAGCTTAGAACGGTTATAGATGCTGCCATTGCATTGTCATAACGTTGTTTGAAGATTCAATACCTCTTGTTACTGACTCATGTAATCCATGTCCAAGCCACGTTTGATTTAAACTTTTATATTTTTCTTTGCATAGCCGAAGTGGGTTTCCCCTTCTTAAACCTTGATCCGCTTCTCCATATTCATCTAAATAAGGCGGACAAACGAATGATCCTCGATTTGGACTTCTCAAAAATAATATCTCGCATTCGCGTACTCGTAGGAACATTCCAACTCCGGCACCACATTTGGTCGCATGATAAGTACATGCACCTACCATAGTTTTATTCAATTCTGTCTGACAACAATAGCTTTGGGAACATAACATTTCTCCACAAACCAGGCACATGGTAGGATTCCTCGAGTCCTCTCGATCACTGTTAGGACAAGTAAATAATGATATTGTATTTATCAATTCACTATAATCCTCGGGAAGCTCTACCAGTTTATTAACTCTCAATGGTTCTTTTATGACCACGATTGGGTTTCTACCAGCAAGATGAGCTTTAACAGTTGGATGACTTTTCCATACTTTTACCAACCGCATGACATTTCTCATGTTGGGAGCTAACAATTCGTTGCATGTTATTGGCAATCCAAGATACAAACATATATTCTCATACGTATCGCCGCCTAATTTAGTTAATTCCTCTGGTGCTGGAACATCTGAGACAAA
This sequence comes from Mischocyttarus mexicanus, assembly GCA_023678845.1. Classification (NCBI taxonomy): domain Eukaryota; kingdom Metazoa; phylum Arthropoda; class Insecta; order Hymenoptera; family Vespidae; genus Mischocyttarus; species Mischocyttarus mexicanus. The sequence goes on along the minus strand of JACGTP010000101.1, from coordinate 294,432 downwards.
GTGATAATATAATGTGTAACATCTTAAAAATGGTAAGCAACCTTCCTTGACACGTCTCCATAATTCAGAGGCAGTTTCATTCATGATGTTTATTCCAAGAGCTTGAGCTAATGGTACAATGGTGTTACAATTTTTACAATCTTCTTCCGTTACTTCGCTATCAATTTCCATACTCTCATTAAAATCAGTTGTCAGTATAATTTTTGCTATTAAGGATAAGAACACAAGTGTCAACGCATGCAATTCAAATATACTTCCTGTTATTATCTGTGGTGGAGTATTGCCTTTTGTTTTGAATAGAGATGGAAGAGAATTAATCAACGGGATCAAAATACCTAAAGGATCCCATTCTAAAATAGATGGACCATCATGAGGATTTTCTAATATTATCGATAAAAGAGGAAGTGCATAATTGCGGATAGTTTCTTTTCCTTGCCATGTTGGACTTCCGCAAGCTCCCTTCTGAATTGTAGCTCCTAAAATGGCCGAAATTCTAGCAAGGCCTTCCAAACAATCTCTTTGTCTGGAAGATAAAGCACCTAACAAAGGTTTATCCATGTCACGAATAAGAAATTCAATAGCATGAATGGTGTATGCTGTTGATTTCCAAGCCAGCAAGGGTACCCTAGAGTCTGATTCATGTGGCTCTACATTAAGCCCTTTTGTATATGTCGTTTGTGCAAATAGATTTATCATTGTTACGAGATAATCCGAAAGACATGGACCAGGTTGCGAATAAGTAGATTCAAATATATCACCAACAGTACCAAGTAATTGGTGAAATGCTTTAATAGGGCATGAAAGTGTCGTTTGCTCGACAGAATTAGTACTGGAATCATATATTCCAATAACAGGAATTTCTTCACCATTTGAGCTTGTACAGTACAAACAAGCAGGATCGTGAACTTCTTGGTAAGGCTCTTTTTTCATATAGCTTCCAAAAAGTTTACAATCTATCGTTAATATCATAGCCTCTAGCCACATTTCAAAAGTCAAACCAGATTGATTTTGAGGACGAGGTTGCAATACGCCTAAAGGTGGTATTAATGGCATAACAGTATTACTCAAACATTCGCAAAGTGGACAAAGATACTCGTGTTTCTCGACATCAAAACTCGCTGGCTGTCGTAATCGATATGGACGTCTATTTTCTTTAGCAAGTACATTATCAAAATATTCTTGCCAACAATATGCGTGCATTACGTGACCGCATGTGCTAGTATGCGGTGATGCGCCTAATTTACTTGACAGATACAATGGAACAGGTTCTTCTGTATTTCCTCTATTTTGACATAATACGGTTGATTGCTGAACAAAAGCAGCGAGTACCATCGCTGGACCAGTTGCCGTTACAGCTTGATTTTCTTGGCATAAAATACATCTATAAGTTTTTTCTTTTTGCGAACTACTACTCGCTTCATTATCACCAGAAGCAACTGGCGACGAACTTTCGGAACATTCTGTTAAATCCATAGCCGATCCTTGTTCATTACTTTTACTAGCATCTGATGATGTACTTTCAAATAACTTAGCATTCTTTTTCATAAAAAGCTTTTGCATTGCTGCCATTTGCGTCATTATTTTCGCGCGTTTCAACGCTGCCATCTTCATTCTCCATTCTTTACCATTTTTATTAGAAACTGCATCGCTGGTATTTTCTGTACTAGTCACTGTAGTAGAAGCAACAGTGGTACTTTCTACCACACTGGAACCAGCAACTTCTCTGTATTTGGTAAGAACCCAAGTGAGTAAATCTTGATGTGCCTCTATTCGTGGACTATTTTGTAAATCTTCAAGTAAATTATAAATTTTCCATTTAGCAGCTCTTTCTGTGAACACAAGAAAAGGATAATGACCCGATTCCTGTTCTTGAAGCGCATATCCTATAAGATGAAGTACTTTGTGGACTTGTGGTTCGGAAAAACTTCTAGCTACGAATGTTAGGGCACGTTGTAATACAGTCTGCATAATATGAAGCATTACGTCACATTGTAATAAATTCGCAACTAAACTGAACGTTTCCGTTAATTGTGGAAGTTTTGGTGGTGGACAACATTCCAATTCACCAAGAGCTTTCCTTCGTTTTCTTTGAGCTTCTTCAGATCTACTAAATTCTTCCTTTGTGTAGTGATAAAAGAACACGTTGTATTCCGAATATAATTGAGGTTTCAATAATTCATAAACACCTTTACCGGCAGATGTATTTGGAGATTTCTTAAAATCTGCTACATCTTGAATAACTCTTTCCATACCCGTTTCACAATCAGCACCATCCGGTAAAGTCTTATTTAATTCAGAATGAGAAAGAGGTTTTATACATAACTGTTGTATTATTTCCTTTTTTAAACGATCGTCAGCAGTAACTTGTCCGACTCCAGGTACATATCTCTCTCCTATAATAATTATAAGCAAATTAAGAAATTCCTCAACCAAATTAATTGTTTGTCTGATACTATCTTCTTCTGGATTTTTTAACGCATTAGTTTCAAAATTTGGATCCGCCCAATTGAGAAGATTATATTTGTTCAAAATATGAATAAGAAATTCATTGCTTTCGATAAGAGACGCCCCGATTTGTAGTAAAATAATATCTCTATCTAACATCTCGCTGCGACATTTAACATTGTGATAAAAATACAATTGATTCAACAATGAATATCCATTTCTTCTCCACATTCCGGCATGTACTTGCGATATCATAGCTTGTGCTGTTAATACAGGTTCAATAATTTGCTCAGGTATTGGTCTTGGTTCATTTATAAATTCAGAAGATTGAAAATGTAAATTGTGCTCTTCGAGATAAAGAAACAATCCTGCTAAAAATCTTGACAATGGAAGATGTATAGATACTGGTTCAGAAGAAACATCGTATTGCAAACATGTAGCACTGTGATCTGCCAGCTCTCTGACTTGAGTTACTACAGATTCCATTCTTGGTTGTTCACTGAGTTTCTTTAATGTTGCTCTAAAAGCTTTAATTAAAACAATTTTATCTGAACCACACCATTCAAGAGCTAAACTAATAATTGGTGCAAGTTTAAGATGCAGATTAAATGCAGATTCCCATTCGGGCTCATATTCCATATGTTGTCCAACTTGTCTTAATACTGCATCCATACATTGCATACTGCAGAATAATTTTAACAATAATGAAATTCCTTGCAAAAATCCGCGCCTTAAATTGTCGGTCCAAACGTCCGGTTTAACGCTGAGTAAATATTTTATATCGTAAAGTATACATTGAGCTCTCTTAAATGTTGTATTAGGTGTGTTCCTTTCAAATTCTAATTTACCAGCTGAATTGCATCTACGTGAACTTTCCGAAATTAATGTGTTCAACAAAATAAATAATACATCATGATGTGCTATAAGATGATGAGCTAGAGTGGGAACTGTGAATAATTGTACGGACAAAGAAACTATTGAAAACGAATGATCGTGATCATCTCTAATGAAATCTTTCATGACTGAACCATAATTATAAGTAAATATAATAGCTAAAGCTTTTTTACTTTCATACTCCATAAGCATTCCAGATATAAACAATCTGTGCCAAGCTGTTCTAGCAGATTTCCATAATTGCGAATCTCTCATTAATATACCTTCGACAATTGACATATCCGGTAATTTTGTTTTAAGAGCAACATTGCTAAAAAGTATTCTAAAACCTTCACATACACTTATAAATTTTTGTAACCAATTCAACAATTTCATAGCAAAGGTTTGATGAGCGATAACATGAGTGTGAACAACGAGAACCTTTAAAGGTTTATTGCTGTTTCTTGACGTAAATCTTTCTATTTCACCTTTCAGCTCCTTGCAATGTTGAAATCCTGAACACTTTACAACCGATCTACCTTCTCTGTCGACATTCGTCACATATTCGACAGCATCCCTTTGAGAACACTTTAAGACACGTGTTAATGTATTTATAACTTGTTCGAAAGTATGTGTTTCGTCGTTGAAAAGGACTGTGCAATAAGTATCTGTAGTGGCTAACATGAATATAGGATCTTCGTCAGTTTCTTTGAGGCATAAATCTGATGGTAATCCTGGTGAATGTTCTAACGACAATAATTCATAGCAATATTTCAATACTGCTTCAAAAGTAATTACTGCTCTTTCTGCAATATCGCCGGGCAGTTTATTTCCGCAACCTTCTTTCGATTGAGTTCCCACTAAGTGTATCTTACAAAATGGTTCATTTTTCCATGCTTCTGTATCACCACAATCACAGCAACCTCCACCATTTGAAGTTCCCATTTTATATTTATGATTACGATGAGCAGACTGTTTGAAACAGTCAACGCACAAAACACATGTAGAATCCACACCACATTCTCTGCAACTATATGTTGGTTCACCCAGTTTAAATACTTTACCACATATGGACGGAGGGTTATCCATTTGACTAAGTTGTTTCAATACAACTTGCGGATCGTCATTGCAAATAAATTCTTCTAACGTATTGTAAAGTATTTTTTGTGCTTTTTCCTCATCAAAATTCCAATCCAAACAATTGCCATTAGGTTCAGAACTGTAAATCTTAGGTACCCAAATTCTCCAATGTTCTTTAAAGTGAGTTAGAGAAAGTATACCTTTACTCATTTTATCCATCCATACTTTGACGCATGGTTTACTCATGTTGGGAAAGACAGGCAACGATGATAACTCTATCTCTTCCATATTCTGGTCAGAATTACTTTGAATATTATCCCCACTCATCTTGCATACTTTATGCTACCAAGAGGAAGAATACTGAAACATTTAAATATTCATTATTTTATTTAGCCAAATATAATCTTGGCGTAGGTTTAACAATTATGTAATATACCTAATATATATCTTCCTGCATGCACGCTTTAAATACAAATACTTTATCGTAATGACGAAAAATAATATTTTGCGTATTAAATCTTATCGAATAAAAACTCCCTAAAAATATAATAATATTCTAAATAATAAATCTTACAACAACAAAAACATCTTATACGTATCAGTGTGATCAACTGCTATGACTAATCAGAATAGCGTAAAAGATAATATAACAAAAAGAAATATACTCTTTATCGTTGTAAACATATATTTGTAAAGATTATAGAAAAAAAAAAATTAAAAATAAAATAAATTATTATATATATATACATCGCACACCCATCAAAGTATATAAATAGATATAATCATTCAATCAATTACTTCAATAAAACGTTCATAAATTTTAACAAAAGCTTCCTATACACGAAATCATAATTACCAGCTGGTAAAAAGAAAGTTATCTCAAGTGCGTTGATTATTTTCTTTATTATTTTTTTCTTTCTTCGATAGAAAGATATTTCTTGTAACGCTTATTTCCTATTTGTTCTTAGATTGAATGGTTGTTTATAAATTAGGCCAATGGTATGGTTAGTTTAACATACACACACACACAATGAGTGAGAAATAATGAGATGTTAATAGAAAAGAGAAAGAAAGAGAAAAATACAAAAAAAAAAAGAAGAAAAATAATTCAAGGGAAATATGCATAAATATACATACCCCACCACCCGTTACATTAATAATAGAAGCGTAATTGTTTAAGTTAGATGTTAAAAGATAGTCAAACTATATTGAAATAAGCATTTACTAATTGTTCGATAAATAGATGAATAACATTGTAAAGATATATCTGAGTACATTTCACCATCGTCGGTAGTATCACGGGATTTTCGCCTAAACCGAACTATTTATAACTTTATTCTTCGACAATACTCACTATTATGACGTCCAGGCCAAGGTTAATAAAAGATATCGAAGAGAGTAATGTTCTTTGTTTCGTAAAATAATTTCGATTTTTACTAATCCTTTAGATGTTATGGCATTACAATTTGATCCCTTTCTTATAAACGCATACGCATTTTGCGCACATCTTCCTCTTCGCCCTAATTTATAGATTATCACACTTTGACATTTCACTGAAATATGATTAAGTTATATATTTCTGCACAGCTGGCTTTAACAACGTACAAAATGGCTTGCGAACTTTAAAGACTGAGATCACTTCTATATAAGATACGTTTTCGACTAATCTTTCTTTCTTTCTCTCTCTTTCTCTCTCTCTCTCTCTTTATTTAATATGTATACATATATATATATTATATTTTCTTACGTCATGAACTACGAACGGTAAAGAGAGACAATTTACAAATCATTTTCAAAACGAACTCTTATGCATAGCTTCTAATAACGTCAAAAGTAAGGTTAATGTTCGTTACAAGAAAGATCCATCTCACAAAAGATTTATTAATTTTTCTAATTTTATAAATTATTCACAAAAGAAAACAATCAACAAATAATATTTCATTTCAATCGCTTAGTTTTTTTTTGTTTTTTCGTGAAATCCAAAATGGTTACCTACGTGAATGAAAGTTATTTTTTCATTCTCGACCAATGGGAATGCAGGGATATTCGAGCGATTGAAGGAGATCGAAGTTTTGTTCTTTTTTTTTTTCTTCTTCTTTTTCTTTGTTTTTTTAATCCAATTGATATTCTCTCACAATGCATCAAACAAGAAGAAAAGAATGTTAGTGTTAAATAATATGATAGATTTACCAAAGAAAGATGACATTCTTTCAAAGTTTAATCGTACGAACAGTATCTTGATTTTCTTTAAGTTGCCTTTGACGATTTCCTATTACCAGTGGTTCTTGTTCACTCGATGTGACATGTTTTGAGCATGGACAAGGAAGAAGGGGAAAAAAATGGCGAGGACGCCTTGCAGTCTTCATACTGTTTATGGTGTTACGGTTTTAGGAAGCCTTCTGTTCGTGTTAACGTGGAATAATGATTAATTTTATTTAAAATTATTCATTTTCCATTCGTTTTATTTGCGATTAAGACGCTAACGTTAGAAATGTAATTATTATTGATTGATTTAAAATATCAACAACAAGAATACGAAAATTTTTTAACTTATTTCTTTTTCGAACAAAGGTAAGAATATTCTAGATAAATATTTTAGGTTATTATATATTTGTTTTATTATTTTCCATTTATATAACCTATATACCACGTATAACAATTTTAATCTTGCAGTTGAAATATTTATATGTACTTGTTAATTTGATCTCTTTATAATTTGTTTTAAAATAAACGTAATATCAAAATATTATTTATTTATTTGTTTTCTTTTTTTTATATTTTCAGCTGTGAAAATGTCTACTGATTACTGTAGATCCGTTTTAAGGATGGTTGTTGCACAAATTTGTCAAACCATCGGATGGCATTCAATTAATTCAACACCTTTAGAATTTATGGTAGATCTTATGGAAGAATATATCTCTCGTATATCAAAACTTACGCATCAATATGCAGAAGTTGGTAAGTAATTTTTAATCTCTAATAAATTCTTTTTAAAACAGAATTATTAAGCTTTAAACTTAACAGTTTGAGTACCAGGGATCTTCCAAAAAAATACATTTCATTAACGTGGCACTTTCCAACAAGAAATTTGAACAGTGCGATAGCGTTGCTTGGAACTCTAACAGTTAATATTTGTTGTATATAAACATAACATATTGATATACAGTTCTCTTTTATGTTTACATATTTTTAGTGGGAAGAACAGAACCTAATCTTGATGATTTAGGATTAGCTTTTAAATATATGAATATAGATATACAAGAATTAGCAGAATATGCTAAAAATGTAGATTCAATTCCATGCGTTATCAATGTACCAAAATTTCCCGTCAAACGTGAAAACCATTTAAATTTCTTAAAGCCAGGGAGTCGTGAAGTAGTCACTAGACCTGTACATATTCATGAACATTTACCAGCTATGTATCCAGATACAGAAGGTAATTAAAATTCCGTTTATTTACTTTGAAATAATATATTGTATTTAATAAAATATATATATATTTTTATTTTTCTCTGGAATATTGATAAAAAAGCATCAATGTTTTGATTAAAAAATTCTAATTACAGAAGAGTACATAACTGATAAACCAGAAAGTTTAACAAATGGCGTGCAAGATGTATCATCTTCAACTGGTACATCGACACCAAGTTCAGTTGATGTTTCTCCTCATAGGATGTCTCCACAAGTAGTTTTTAAGAGACCAGGAGATCCTGTTTCTTTTGAAAGTCCTATAGTAAAACGTGCTAAGATATTAGAGGAAGGCAGACCGTTGCGTGAAATACACAGTGTAATGATGACCACGTCTGGTTTTTTATCACCCGCACGAGAAGGGAAACTTCCAGAAGCGAGAACACCGCATCAAACATGCGCTGATTCCCCTCAACCAAGTTCTTACCCAATGGTTCCACCTGAGTTGAAATGTGATAAAAAACCAAAGAAAATTATAAAGAAGATTCCGGAGGATCGTAAACTTGATAAAGAAAATAAAAAGAAAAACAAAACTAAGGAATTGTTCAAGCCAGATAAAATCGATGACACTAAAATTAAAAAATTAGCTGGTATGAAAGAGTTGGCTAAATTGAAGCCGTTGAAACCAGGCGGTGGTAAATCACAAACTAACTTAGCAGGTCCTTCAAGTAGACCACCTACTCCAAAATTAATACAATCTACTAAATCTATGGGTAGTCCTAAATTACCTAAACCTGTCCAAGTTAAAGCTAAACCAGAAAAAGTAATAGATTTAACAAGCAGCCCGCCATTACCAGATAGAAAAAATGATAATATTGATAAACTACCATCGGAACCTGATAAGCAAAAATTAAATATTTTCAAAAAGATATCTAAGCCTAGAGAAGACAAAGAAAAGGAAACATCAGAACAACACAAACATAAAGAGCTTGATTCGCGAGAAAGTTCACCCGGTTTAATCATAGATGAAAATCTTGAAAAGCATGCTCATAAGAATGATGTCGAAGTTAAAAAGGAAGAGAAGAAAACACCTCATACACCAGACGTTCATATTCATTCAGAGGGTGACTTGATTGATATGCAGAGTCCATCTTCAGATGTGTATATGTTTGATGATATGTCACCTCCTGGGACTCCTAGTACACCTAAAACTCCAGAACTCAATGTCCCTACTCATATTGATCAGAAAAAGAGAAAGAAGGAAAGAAGTAATAAAAAGAAAGAATCCAAAATAAGGAGTCCTAAACGTTGTGTTAGTCCCAAAAAGGTAATTTTAAATATATCTATAAATATTTTTGTATATATGTATAAAAGAATAATTTCAAAAAATAATGAGTGCTATTATTATATTTTAGACAAAGATTTCCAATGATACCATAGAAATAAATTTAATGGAAAGGCCAAAAACTCCGCAAGCACCTGAACCACCTGTGCATAGAGAACCTGCTCTTCCACCAACATTACCATTTCCATTTTTCCCAGCATTTCCGTCTGCTCCCGGTTTAATACCTCATCCAATAACGCATCCAATATTTCCAAGGTTTCCATTACCTACGGGAAGAGGTGGACCGGGTCCACACCCAGCAATGCCGAATTTACCTTTACCACCTCGTCTTCTTAATCCAGCTATAAAGCCAGAAGATTTTTCATTGTCAAAAATAAAACCCATGGAATGTGAAAAATCACCTAGGGAACTAATACCTCCTATCATGCCTATTATGAAATATGATACAACAATAGAAAAGGAAAAAGCAGATAAAATTAAGGTGGTTAAACAAGATAAAGAAGTAATCACACATATCCCTGGAAATATAATTGCACCGCCCATTGTTTCTGCACCTGTTGCACCAATTGCATCCATTGCACCAGTACCTGTTGTGCCATTGTTACCTTCAAAGAAATCTAAAATTGATAAAGCAGATAAAGTTGATAAGGTAACAATTATATTGGTGTGTATTGAAATAATATAGAAATTGTAGAATTTAATTTCTACTATTTCTATAAATTATTTTTTTTATTTTTTTTTTAAATAAAGAACAATCCATTTTATTTTATAATCGTATATTTACAAAATTATACATATTATTAAATTTACAGAAATCAAAGGAACATAAAAAAGAAAAGAAAGAGAAATTCAAGAAAAAGAAAGATAAGAAAGAAAAACATAAAGAAAAAGGAGAAAAGATTAAAGAGAAGAAAGATAAAGCAGATAAAAAAGAAAAAGTGGAAAAAATCAAAGAAAAGAAAGAGAAAAAGGAGAAGCGAAAAGAGAAGGAAGTAAGAGAAATACATTTAATATTATCAAAAATAAAAATTCAAGAATTACATTTTATACAGATTAGTGCGATATATTGAAATTATTTTATTACAATGTAAATTTTATTATTCTCTACAGAAAGAAGATAAAAATGCAGAAGCTGTACCAAAAATTACATTAAAACTAGGACCTGCTTCTCCAAGACCACCTACGCCAGATAGTATGCTAATGAAGAAAATGTAAGTTAAAATAATATTCCATTGTCTACGTATATGTTTACAATAATGTATAATATATCTAATATGTTTGAATTATTTAATTATAGAACGATTAAGCCATTACTGAAAAAACCAGATGAGGATACAAAAAGAGAACCTAGTCCAGAATTGGCCAAAATATCAGCATTGGTAACAAGACCGCCGAAGCAAAAGTCAGCAAGTAAGAAAATAGAGGAGGGAACATTAGACGGCAGCCCTGCTCTTCCTACAGATTCTTCTTTCTCTCTCAATTTTGCTACTGTGCCACTTCCAACAGTTCCTCGAGCAAAGAAATCTCTATTTAAAAACTTATCTCAAAGAGAGCCAACACCTCCACCTCACTTTGATCCAACTCCTAAACTTCCAAGTCCTTTAATTACACAACAGCAACCACCGCCATTTTATTATGTAAGTACATTTATTATGATATTTGAATATCTAAAAAAAAAAAAGTATATACAATATTTAATATGTGAGACATGATAAAAAAAACAAAAGTTTATTAATTAATTAAATATAAATAGAAAAGTAAAGATTTTCTTCATATAATTATGATTAAATCTAATCTAAATATAAATTTTATTTGTGCTATTATTTTTTTAAAACATTTCTCATTGGATATTATTTAGAAGAATTTTTTTCTTTTTTTATATATTAAAATAATTTATATTAATATTTATTTATATATATATTTATATTTTTATTATTAATTTAATATATGCATTAAATAATAATTTTTTAAATTTATTTTTTGTTTGAAAATTATTTTATAATTTGTATTAATTTAAACAAAAATTTATCCTATGTCTCCATATTAAATAATAATAAGATAAATCATTACAAAATTTGATTTATGTGGAAAAATTAACCCAACCCATCAGTATTATCTCAATCTTAAAATAAATTCCAAATTTCCTATTTTCCTCTTACTTTCTATCTCACTTTCTTACTCTTTCTCCGTTTCTATGCATTTATGACTTGTGGTGAAGGTATAATTTCTCATTTGGTCATGCTTTTGTCACACTATGACATTGTATTCAAATATAAACGTAGAATATTATAGTCTTTTCTCCATAGATTCTCATTATGTATTTTGTATGTATGTTGCTATTATTTTTAATTTTTTTTTATTTACTCATTTTAACATATAATTTTATTTTTTATTTTTATTTTTGTCTTATCTTCTTTCTTTTATAGTAGAGTACAACAAAAGTAGTACAATTGTATTTCACGGTTACTCTTTTTATTTATTTATTTATTTATTTATTATTTTTTTCCAGTAAATTTAATGTTAAGTGTGTCTTGTGTATAATTGATTGCTACATTATTCATCTTAACTCATTTTTATCTAATAGAATCAACTATTTATTAACAGAATAGACAGAATTATAAGATAATAAGTGAAACATTCACCTAAATGGAAGGTATACGAAGCTATTTTGAATCATTATTCAACATTTAATATCCTCTCATCTATACATCATCATATATTTCATTGTATCTGGAATTTGATATTGAACATTTAGCGATCTATACTTGTCTCTTCTTCTATCAGTCAAAGAGAAAATATTTAATGCAATTATATAATTCATAATAATTTAATAACATATTTAAAAAAAATAATAAGAAATATCTACAGTTCCTTCGTCTTATCAATGTTAAACATTTTTTTATCGCGTTTCAATCACATGAATATGTAAGTTTACTTGTAACTTGGATTAAACTAATTCCTTTTTTTTTTTAATTTCCTTCTAATAGGATTTATAGTTATATTGTAACAAAATTATGTGTGTGTATGTATGTATGTATACATTTACACACACATATAGGTATATATATGTATACAGGGTATTTGAGGTTTTTTCATGGTGTGGTGATTGGAACAATCTCAGACATCCTGTATCTAAGTAAATGTATTTTTATAATTATTTAAATTCTTCTTATTTATATAATAATGCACTTTTATAGCCAATTATATATATATATATGGGTGCATCTAGCACTTTACATACTTGTTCATACCTTTTATATTCTACTTAGGGATGGTATGAGTATGTTTTTCAAACTTCTAACTTAGTTTGACCATTAGTTTCTGCAAATCACACTGAATGCTTTTACACAATACTTTATATGCAGTATAATAGTATCTTTTGTAATAAAATGTGCATGATCGTTATAACTCTCTCTTTCTTTACCGAAGAAAGGGCTGCCTTAACGCATCGTAAAGCGAATTATTTATTTTTGAGAAACAAGAGCGAATTGATGAAATCTTACAAGTGTTTTAAATTTCACAATTAATTTAAAAACAAAAACATAAATATATATATAGCATGTATTAAATAAATTTAATACAGTACGAAGAAAGAAAAAAAAATTTGTAAAACCCAATGAAAAGAAATTTACAATAGAAAAAATATTACAATGTAATAGGATATACAAGAAAATATTTATATTTTCTTGAATATATGACAACAAAAATGTGAATATCGCTCTAAACAAATTTTAAGTTAAATATAGCTAGCCAGTTGTTGCATGCGGCTTGTACGATATTATAAAAATTAGCATGAAAGACAGTTAGGAATATAACCAACGGTTTTAACAACACAGAGATGAAAGCAGATGCAGTTTCTAATAAGGATGATGCTAAAGAAGACAAAGAAAATGGCAGTCTCTTGTTGGCTAAGATAGCAACCACCACAGTGGTGAGTACATTTACTCACATTTTAAAGCAGCTCTTGCAATGTTTGTTATGCACTAGAAGTATGATGTGCTCGATAATTTTATATAAATAATATATATTTATATATATATATATATATATCATACATTATATGATACACTGATATATTTAAAATAAGACAAGGAACACGTATGATATTATTAAAGGAATATTATTATAAAAATGATATAATTTAAGTCGCATAAAGAGAAAGAATTTTTTACAAAGAGAAACTACATTTAAATGAACAAAATGAATAGTCATTGATAATATAATTACTTTCTATTTATTTATTATTTTTTTAATAATTCTAACAAGGGTAAAAAATGTATTTGAAGTTAACGAGAAACGTAACTGTTGTAAAGTAATTATATTATCTCTGACTTTTCTATTTAGTTATTAATATAATTGAAAAGAAGAGACAAGTGAAAAACCTGGTAACATATCATCATCTATCATTTCATCCTTCATTTAAATCAATTATTATCATATTTCAAACATTATAACTAACAAATCTAGAAATGCTTCTAAAAAAAAGAATCTAATATTTATAAAAATTCCTTATAGGATTATTGTTCTATTTAAAACAATTGATTCTTTAGAAAGAAAGATAACGTTGAATAATAAAAACAATACACAATAAACACAACACAAATTCTACTCCAAAAGAGAATGAATATCTTAAAACGTTTAACTGGTTATTAAATGTTCCCATTATTTTTATATTCAAAATTTATAATTGCATCTCCAAGAGATGGGTTGGGTTACATTATGTTTATTTCAAGTTTCGTCACTGTAATGCAATGAGTTTTACAGGATCAAGGAGGTTGTCAAGTGTGGATATGTCCTGGTTGTAAGCAACAGGATGATGGGTCGCCCATGATTGGTTGTGATGACTGTGATGCATGGTATCATTGGTAAGTAATCGTGTATTTATACTTATTTTTAAAAATGAATATCGCTTTAACAAGTTCGCTACCATGTTATGGAGAAGATTCCAATCACAGTCCAAAATTTATTTATTGCGTTGATTACCATTAAAAAATGTGTGATGCTGGGCTTTCAATGGAAATTAACATGTCACAGATATGTAACATTGGTAGCGAATATTCTAATTTTTAAATTTATATTTATACACAACATAAATTTATTATTTATAATAAAAATTCTAGGGTATGCGTGGGACTACAAGTGGAACCGGCTGCAAATGAAAATTGGTATTGTAGATCTTGCATTACCAAGAAACAGGAGCTTTATCACGATAAGAAAAAGAAGAAAAGGAAGAAGAAAGTGAAAACGACAGCCTAGTACAAGCTAACCGGATCTTCTGTGAGGTCCGGTATGACTGTTGCAACTAGTACCAAAGTTAAATTGAAAGAAAACAAAATGAAAGGTTTTAAAAATAAAAAAGTGTCTAAAACTGATGTAAAAATGCAAATGAAATCTCTTAAAAGTAAACCCATAATGGCTAAAGGAAAAGGAACTAAAACTTTAATTAAAGCTAAAGCTATTAAAAAGAAAAATAAGAAAACAAAAGATGGTGCAATGCAATTAAATTGAAAATAATGAATGTAAGATTGTTTAAGAATAATAGTTAAAAAATGATGTATTTATTAGAGATAAATTTAATATTTTTCTTTTAGATTTTGTTTTTAAAGTAACTCTTCGTAAATACTTTTCTTATAACATATTTCTTTCAAAGATAAAAATAAAAATTGGAATTGAGATACATCAAATAGTTATTATAATATAAAATACTTCTCGCAGACTAATAATAGTGTTTGTTAAAAATATAAAAGTAAATATTTGTATAAATTCCATTTAATTTGTAATCATGTAATATTTTTTGTGATTTGTCTATCTTCAGTGTGTTTACATTATAGGATAGAAATTTTTTGCAAAGTAATATATACAGTATTGTTACTTCTCATTTATACAATGTTTGTTAATGTATTTTGAATAAGAAAAGAAGTATGCGCATATATATAAAATTTAAACATAAAGCTTAGATAATTTATTTTATATTAATAGCTTTTTGTTATATTCTACACGCAAACATATATATACATATATATATATATTTAAAAATGCATCAAATATTTTTTTGTACAAAGTACGAAGAGTTTACATGATACTACGATTGTTTAAATAGGCACTTAAAAGGAATGGAATTTATTTTTTAAATTCCATTTCAGACTGGTTAATTAATATAGGAGTAACATATGTAACATAAAATTTGAACACATGTAAAATATAAGTCCAAGGGTGGATATAGGAAAAATTGTTAAATAAATAGAATGAATCAGTAGAGTAAATATTGATTGAAGAAATAATATATATATATATATAGGGATCATAATATGTGAAATGGTTCGATATTCTAGCTAATTCTATGATATATTAGAGATAATATAAAAACATAATAAGATGAAACAAATTATAAAATTGTTTTATATATACATAGCAACATTATGCGTATGAACATTTCACATATTTTGAAAGAAAAAAAAAAAGAATTGATATCATTAATGATGAAGTATTTGATTGATTATACAAGTTATTAAAACTTCATACAAAAGAAATAGTATATGTTGATATTTGTTTGTAATTTTATATGACTGAGAAGATAAATAACAATGATATACACATATACTTCTTTTTACTTACATTACAATAATATGTCTGCAGCAGCCTTTTTCAAATTACACTAAATTATGAAAAAAGAAATAAAACTAAAAAATAAAAATGAATATTGCATATATTAATTGTAATGCCATTTCACTCAGTCAACTTTTATAATACTAACATAAGTCTAATGCGAGGAAAAATAATAGAATATTGATAAAAAAAAAGAAACAGAAAGAAAATAATTATGCTAATTTGTATATAATAGAAATAAATAAGATTTATAAAAATGAGCTCTATGCAAAATTTAATTACTTCTGTAACAATTATTTAATCTTTTGATTATGAACAGCACTTATAGATTCCCAGTGAAAAATCTCTGTAATGGACTAAGTACTATTGTTAATTACTATTTATTATTTATTTTTTATTTCCTCTTTTATTACCCTTTCGTCCTCCATATGTAAAAAATAATACATAAATACGTTTAAACGTAATAGGTGTTTTTTTTTTTTGAAAATTTATATTGTTGTAAGTATATACATCCTCGGTGTAAAAACATAAATCCTTCAGTATGTTCAAAATATCATTGTACATTTTATGTATTTAAAAAAAATTATCTAAAAAAACAATTTATGTTATACAATCAATTTAAATTGTTACTTATAAGATACGCACGCACACATATATATATACACACACACACACACACACACATGAACAAGTAATATAAAGACATTTATTTAATAAAATACAATTGAGAGACGTATAATATAGTTAGAGTTAAAAATATTCTAAATATACAAACAGTAATATAATTACTATTTGTCTCTAAGAAGAGTTTACACTTTGTTCTCATTGAACATCATTATTATATAATGGCACATATGTATTTTGTACATTATTCATTTTTGAGTGATAGAATAATATATCAAATAAAAATCTAACTGATATGCTGCCGGTATAAAATAGAAGTATTCTCTCTTTTTTTCTTTATTTAATATTTAGAAGTAATTTTTTTAGCGTATCATCAGCTGCACCACACTTATTCACATTTTTTCACATGATTAAATAAAAATAATTTTTTTTAAACATATAGAATTTAATCACAATTTAATAAGGTATCTATGTAAATATGTTTAATTGCTTGGAAGAAGCATAATAAATAATAATATAGATTTGTGCATTAATAGTATACAAATTCTCTCTAGCTATAAATTCAAAAATTCTGTGAACATAATTACTTTTAAACATATCTCTCAAAAACATGATTTGGGTATATTTCTTTGATATAACAAAAATAAGAAAAAGAAAAAAAAGAAATAAAAATTATATCATATTAACTAAGGGAGCAAAAATGTATTAATAACAGAAGGGAATCGTCTTAACACATATCTATTTTGCTTTTTGTAGGAGGTGCATTTAATCCACCAATATCACCCGATTCAAGTTGCTTCAAAAGACGGAATAATGCAGCTGCTTCTCTGATACGACTAAATTCAATGCAAAATGCTTGTACCTCAATGAATAACTCTTGAACATTAATGATTTTATTCCTAATCAAAGATTGGAGGAATACACAAACTAAACGTACTAAACGATTTTGCATGTAACGATCTTTTATAGTCTCACAAGTGGATATACAATTGCTAATATATAAATGAACAAATTCGGTTGGCAAATCCACAGTGGTTGTCAACCTATTTACAACTTCCATAGAATGAAGAGACATTTCCATGTTTACTAGGACACTAAAGTATTCCGTTATTTGGCTAGATTGCATAAGTTTTAATAAAACTTCGATAGCAATTAATGGATTATTTTCAACTAAATCTGGCAACTTTCCAGGTGTAAGACCTATATGATAAACCAATTTAGGATCTCTATCTAATTCGTTAACTAAATGTTGTTGTTGTTGAAGCGTTAAGACACTTTTAAAAGCTTTACCCATTAATCTACGTGCCTCTGCTCCAGCACAATAAGAAACACACATACTGTTATCATATTCGATAGTGAATTCGGAAGGATCTGTCATATTGTACCATGTTAATTCATTAATAGAATGAAATATAGGCGGAGCTAATCGTAAGAATTCAGGACTGTAACTTTGAGCGCATAATGGTGGATCTCCGATGATAAGATTTTCTGCTACGTTTCTCAACATCTTTTTATCAGATCCGGTTATCTTAGAATGATCCATATCTGGCAATATTATTGGATTGCCACATTTGCTTATTGAAGGAAGTTCAGAATGATATTCAGCAAGTTGCAACTGTAAGTTGGTTAAATCTATAGAAGGTGTTGATGCAAAGTAGATGTCATCAACAGCTAATTGACGTGGTGTTTTCTTCATCACTTCTTTCTGATTATATCCTAACAAATTAATAAGCAAGTTTTTCTCGCATTCAGAAAGTACTGGTATGTGTCCTGAGAAGTTATTTAACAAAACGCCATTATTACTATCTTCTTGAGGTTTCAACATTTGAACAAAAACTGTAGCAAAGGGTGTCGAAGCCAATGGCTCTCCTTTGTAGAGATCGAACAACATTGTTAAAGCCATTATTCGTTGACCATGTTTTGATAATAAATCAACGTGCTGCAGTAAAAGAAGTAACGTCATTCCAACTTTAAATCGATCTTCCTTGGAGAATATTTGATGAAGCTGATTGCACAGATTTTCCAGATTAATGTCAATATTATCTTCATCAAGGATATCTAATAGTTTAGTTAGGTCCTTAGGTGCCAGTGTCATCGTGAACTTTTTAACACGATAAATTACAATATAATAATAATAATATTAATAATAATAAAGATTAATATTGTTCATTAATATACATCTTACCAGTGATTTTTCCAGAATCTTGAATAAACATCGAATTATTTATGTCTTTATATCTTTGTATTAATTATAAAAATAAATTTCTCGATCTTCATTCTTCAAAAACGCACCTTATCAATTTAAATTCTTTACATTAAAATTTACTTTCATGAAAATAACTTCGAGATCTTTTTAAAACTGTTTACAACTTTGCTTCTAAAGCATGAAGTAGTTCAGCGACAAATAAACAAAATTTGAAATAAAACTGCAACAAGAATGCACCAGTGTGTTCGTAGCATAATTTATAAAACTAAAATTACCAATGTGTCGCCATTTATACTTTTTCATTTATATTATCAAACGTCACCACTAGATAACGCAAAACGGTCGATAAGTTCTTATGATAGGTTACCATCAAATTTTTTAACAGTCGGTAAATCTCGAGGATAAGTTACCATCAGATTTCCTACACTCTTTCTTTCCAATGCCTCCCATATCATCCTGTGTTCCTGTTATTAAAATCTTTCAATTTTGCGACATCAGAAAATCTTTTAAACGTGCGATCATATGTTAAAAAAGATTCACAATGTTGGTCAACTTACATTAGATGAACTTTATCCTTGTATCCAATGCTGCGTATCCATATCCATATTTGCAGGTATCCATATATGCACTACACACACTCACTCTCATATGCATTTCACTTGCATAAGAAGGAAAACATACACACACGTATACGTGACGCGAAATTAAATGACGTACTTGATTTAATATCCTTGTTATTCCTTCCGACGCTCGAAGAAGAAGACTAACAAATATTATGAAAAATAGTTACGAATACATACGACAGGTACCGAACATACACGAAGGTTAATAACGTGTTTAGAATATAGGAGCCGGCCTAGGAGTGAGAGAGAGGTAAATGTAAACAAAACATTCTAACGCGGTTACCTAGGCTGATTATTAAGGAATGTTTCTTTATGCCAAATTTCTTAGAATTTTACCGAGGGAATATAAACCTACGTATCTTTATTTTAATACATTGAATACATATGGATTGTTACTATGTTTTGAAATTGTATAGCTGACACACTTTCGTCCCGATCACCTACTTTTCTTAACCAGTGATCTACTTTTCAACAAATGTTTTCTATTTCTCATAATAAATTTTTATTTCTTAATATGTTAAACAATTAATAAGTATATGCATGTGTATATTCGAATAAAATTAATAAAAAATAATTGTCTGATGAATCTGAAATTTGTAATAATTCCTAATTACAATATGTATACGTATTAAAAAAAAAATATATCCTATATCTTTTTTTAAAACTTTTACCAACATATATAATAATAATTATGACATTTTAAAATAATATTTAAAATGCTCATATTTCAAATCAAGAAATCAATTGATACATGCTGTACGTTTAAAAAATATTTGTTAATTAATTGTTGCAACGAAGACTATAAATATTTAAAAATTAATTAAAAAATTCTTCCTTTTTATTTTCCATGTGAATAGAATTCACTATAATTATCGATAAAATAGAAGAAAGTGTGAACACAAAATGACTAAATGAAAACGAGGAGCGAATCACAGTAGAATTCCAATAGCAATTATGATTTAATTTAAATCTGAAAATATATAAAATAAAAATATATCGAAATTATTTTATATTTTGAATTACGTTAGAAAGAATGTAATGTTTAAACCAATGTATACGTGTTAGAACATTCTTATATATAAGAAAAGTGTATTAGAGTAGTCGACCTATGCTAAATAATTGTTAATTAATCGAAAGAATTAAATATTATAATTTAAATGTAATAAGTATAAGTTATGCATACCTTCCTCCTCGAAATCCACCGTTAGAATGGCTCGAAGTAAGCTATTAAAGTTTTTTTTTTAAAAGTTGTGTACATGTTTATCAGAGGGGATTAATTCTATTAATCTCGAATATTGTCTTCGTTACACATGCGCTTAGAATAAGATCTTCTACAAGTAGCGCATGTGTAACGAAGACAATATTCGA
>JACGTP010000101.1:205916-269578 GCA_023678845.1 Mischocyttarus mexicanus | reverse complement strand
TTAAATTATAATATTTAATTCTTTCGATTAATTAACAATTATTTAGCATATCTCTACTACTCTAATTCACTCTTCTTATATATAAGAATGTTCTAACACGTATACATTGGTTTAAACATTAAATTCTTTCTAACGTTATTCAAAATATCAAAGAATTTCAATACCTTTTAATTGAATATGTTTTTAGATAAATGCTACGAACCGGACCGCAATGCTGGACCGAAATATTAATAAAAAAATGAATTAATAATTTTCACTCCTTTTAGATAAATATTCTGTTAGATTTAGACGTGTAGGCACTCACATGCGCATAGAATAAGATTTCTTAGAAGTGGTGTAAGTATAACGAGAAGAATATTCGAAATAGATAGAATTAATCCCCTCCGATAAACATGTACACAACTTTTAAATAAAAAAACTTTAATAGCTTACTTCGAGCCATTCTAACGGTGGATTTCGAGGAGGAAGGTATGCATAACTTATTCTTATTACATTTAAATTATAATACTTATTTTCTATGATAATTTAACAATTATTTACCATATGTCTACTACTCTTATTCACCCTTCTTATATTTAAAAATGTTCTAACACGTATACATTGGTTTAAACATTAAATTCTTTCTAATGTTATTCAAAATAGTAAAGAATTTCGATATATTTTTATTTTAATATATTCTCAGATTTAAATTAAATCATCGTTGTTATTTTAATTCTATTCTATATTTTATATGCTATACATTTCATGGCAAGTAAAAGACTGCTTACCATAAATATTATAATTGTAATTAGTTTCTTTTCATTTCTTAATTGATATCATATTTTTAATCCATTCCTTTTGATTCCTTCTATCTACTTCATCAATAGAAATTAATTACATTACAATGGTTTTTAAATAAATTATATATTTTTACAGATACAACACGAAACGTATAAGAATTTTGTATACGAAATTTTTTTTGAATTACGAAAAATAAAAATTAATCATTAGAAGTATAGAAAACATCTGGTCAAAAGTAGGTCACTGGGTAAGAAAAGTAGGTCAACGATACAAAAGTAGGTCAGCTGTACAAACGTATTGAATGTATTGAGAGAAAGATAGGTGAAGGTCTACGTCAGAGTTAAACGAACTCAATATCTAATACTGTTTATATCTCTCGGACAATTCTAGGAAATTCGTTATATATGAAATTCATAGAAAAACATTCCTTAACTACCGGCTTAGTTGAGCGTTCAATGCTTTGTTTACGTTCGTTTCTCTCCGTCACTCCTCGGCCGGTGTCGACAACCGAACGTTGTCATTTCATTGTTAGATTTGTATTTGACCTTCGTGTATGTTCGGTACCTGTCGTATGTATTCGTAACTAATTTTTATAATAATCGTTAGTCTTCTTCGAGCGTCGGAAGGAATAACAAGGATATTAATTAAGTATGTGATTTATTTCGTGTCGCGTCGCGTGTGCGTGTATTCTTTCAATGCAAGTGATATTCATGTGTGAGCGAGTGTGTGTAGTGCTGAAAAGTGATATATACATATATGGATACCTGCACTTATGGATATAAGGACAAAGTACATCTAAATGTAAGCTGACCATAATTTTGAACCTTTTTAATATTTGACATGATTTCTATGAGAAACAGAAGGATAGGAAAAATTAATTAAACAAATAGTCAATATATTATTAAATAAAATTTATTCTAAATATTTAAAAAATCATCTTTCATTTTCCATTAAAAAAAACGAAATGACGTTTTGAACAATTCAAATTTTTAACATTTCAATAATTTAAAATCGATCTTCGATTTAAAAATCGAGTTTCGATTCTAAAATCGGACGAATAATAAACATTTTCATCTAGCGACCATCATCGTAACTAAACTTTCTCAGGAAAAACTTGCATATTAAAAGAAAAACTAAACGTCATTCATAACTGCAAGTATATTCTACTAGATAAATTTCATGATTGCTGTTCGTTAGTATATAACAATATGTCATCTTTCAAAAATCATAATATATTCTAATCTTATTGTAAAAAGTTTTGACGTAAAGAATTCGTAGGTTAGTTATTTAAAGTTAAGTAGTTCATTAATAGAAGTGTGTTTAATCAGTTGTAACGTGTTACTTGTATACAACAACACGATGTCACGTACAGGAACAAAGCTGGAAGCAAAGAAAGTTGTATGTATATGATATTGGATGTTAAATTTTGCTTTTATTTCTTAACAAAATGTATATATGAAGTTTTACGAAAAAGATGACTTCATTTGACTTAAATTTATTATTTTAATCCTCTATGAACCAAATTTTTTCTTAAACATAAAATATTAAACAAAAATTTTAAACAATTATTTGTTCTTATTTATTTATTTCATTATTTATGTCATCAATATTGTTTTATTGGTTATCTCAGAGACATTATAAAATTAAGAAGCATACGTCATCTTGTGAAAAAAAACTAAAATTATTTGGTAAAATGTCAATGTATTAGCATGCAATCTGAAAGTTACACGGGTCCCTAGAGGGTTAAATAAATTTAATTAAAATTAAAGGAGAATTAGTGAAAATTCTTTACTTTTCATATGTTACTTTTATCTTCCTTTACAACTGTGGATAGAGACAGCCAAGGAAATTTTCTTTATTTTTATATTTCACAGAACTCTGAATTATTCACATTAACTTATGGAGCTCTCGTTGCACAATTACTCAAAGATTATGAGAACGTAGAAGAAGTTAATAAACAATTAGATAGAATGGGATATAATATGGGAATTCGTTTAATAGAAGATTTCCTAGCACGTACTGGATCTGGTCGGTGCTATGATTTCAGAGATACATCTGAAAAAATTCAAACTGGATTTAAAATATATCTTGGAATAACACCAACTATTACAAATTGGAGTGCAGCTGGAGATGAATTTTCTTTATACTTTGAAGCAAATCCATTAACCGAATTTGTAGAGTTACCAGATCATTGTTTAAATTTGAAATATTGTAATATATTAACAGGTATATTAAGAGGTGCTTGTGAAATGGTACAAATGGAGGTTGCATGTTGGTTCGTTCAAGATCAATTGAAAAATGATACTATTACTGAATTACGTGTTAAATTTATTAAAAGGTTAGAGGATGCGATACCTGCCGGTGAAGACTAAATCCTTATTAACGTTATTACAATATTATTATTACTATAAATAAAGTTTATATCAAAATATTCTTTTATATATATATTTATTAGATGTCACTGTCTCATAATAGTATTGATAACTTAATACAAATATACATATTTATGTGTATGTATAAATAACAAATTTAAATACATTGATTTATGAATTTTATAGGTAAAATTAAAAAACTAGTATTTTTAATTTAAAGATCTTAGTACTCATTTTTGTTAATAATAAACTTTACGTTGCTTTTGTGAGCTATGTACAATAAAAAATAAAAAATATATAGATCTCATATATATTTATATAAATGTCTATTAAGATCCAACAATTGATACATTTTTATAATAGTATCTATATATTCATAAAAAAAAATTGTTTTTATTAAACTGGTAACATAACCTAAATAAAATGAAAATTCATAAGAATCACAATAGATTGATTTAGTCGTGCTTTCATAACCTAAAATATTTGCAATAGGTTTTTAAACATACGAAATATCAGTTGGGTTAAGAGTTCTTTAAAATGATCGAAATTAAATGTAAACATTGTCGTAAAAATTTGTTTCAAAATGAAAGTTTTACATTACTTTCATCCCATAACGAAGATATAAATAATATTGAACATACAGAATGTGGTGATGATTTTATTGAACATTGTTTATATATGTCTGCAGAAAATGTACCCACATGGATACAAAAAATAATAGATCAAGTAAAATTAACTTTTCTTTTATATATGCATAATAATTTCATAAAAAACAATAGTGAATCAATATATATATATGTATGTGTGTACACCATACATATATATAGGATAAAAATATAAATAAAAAAATATAATATTATTTTATAGACATCCTGGACAAAAGGAAGATTAAATTGCCCATTTTGCAATACTCGATTAGGATCATTTAATTTGGTAATTAATACTAAATGTAATTGCGGTACATGCATAATGCCCCCTATTAGATTGATTCGTAGCAAATTAGATGTAATAAATGATAATGATAACAAATTAACAGCAATAACTAAGATGTATAATAACATGAATTTAAAGATATCTAAATAAGTAAAGATCAAAGATTGTTAACATAAGAAAGAATGGTAACAAGCATAGATGACGTAAAGATTAAATCTTAATGTTTGATGTAGAAATATCATATCATTAAAATTGTAGTATTTTTTGTTTTGTTTTTTCAGTTATCAATAGCGAGCAGAATGCATGTAAAAATAGAAAATAAGTTTATTAACATTATGATATTCTTTGAGTTATTAAATTGTTGTTATTTATAATTCCTTACAACATTTATAAATTGGCATATTATTATCGTCATCATGCATTCTAAATAATAATGCTTTCGATGTAGCATTTTTTCTTATCTTCCTTATTTTATATACATATATATGTAGTATATTTTGAATAATTTCAATATTTACATTAATTACAGATATTATTATGTAATAGGGTAGGGTTTTCATTTCTTTTTTTCAATTATTCTAATCCTTTGTTACCATAGTTTATATTTAATCGTTACATCAAATTAGGTGATGCATTACAATTCCAAAGCCTAACTAATTGTAAGATAGGAAGATTGTAATAATATCAGTATTCTGCTATCATAGCGTTCTGAAATTCTTTATAACAGAAAAATTATGTACTTGCATTTGCAAGCATAGATATTTTATAATTACATGTACATATATTTATATATATACAGAATACTTATTAACTACATCGTACATAAAGAATAAATAGATATGATGTTTTCGCAGTCCTTAAAATTATAAATTGCCATTAAGAATATAACTAAAATATTTCTATGCGTTTAAGTGTTAGAACTAAATATTCATTTCATATTTTATAAAGGGAACATATCCCTCAAACCCATAGAAAAGGAA
This sequence comes from Mischocyttarus mexicanus, assembly GCA_023678845.1. Taxonomy (NCBI): domain Eukaryota; kingdom Metazoa; phylum Arthropoda; class Insecta; order Hymenoptera; family Vespidae; genus Mischocyttarus; species Mischocyttarus mexicanus. The sequence goes on along the minus strand of JACGTP010000101.1, from coordinate 264,513 downwards.
AATAATAAAGATATTTTTAATTATTTAATTTAATATTTTAATTTTATAGATCAATTTATAAATTAAACAAAAATTTAAATATTATTCTAACCAGTTTTATAAAATAGATTACGTACTTAGAAGACACTAGAGAATCATAGATGCTTTTTTTAATTTTTTCTTTTTTCTTTTATCAAGAATCATCAAATAATTTAATTCTTCTTTACAATTATTAATATATTAATATAATAACATATAAGTGTGTCGACTGTACGTATTTAACAAAAAATAATAACAAAAGATATAAGTATTCTGTTGTCTCTTAAAGCATGTTATATATAACAAGCATATAAAGAAATTTAATAATTTTGTATTATTATCTTGTCTTTTTTTCATTTAACTAAATTGTTATTTTTGGATAAATAACAATTTAATTGAAATAAAATATTAATGTGTACTTTCTTTTTATCTCACACAGTAGAAAATTTTCAATTATGCCTAATATATATTTTAAAAAAACGTTTTGGTTGCAAAAATAATATGTAACATTTCTAAATTTTTATATTATAGAACATTAACAAAATATTTCTCATTGAAAATAAATAAAAATAGAAACAAGTACTTGTACACAAACTATAAATCAATAAATACAATTTAGATGAATTTTAATACATAATTTACAAGAAGTATTACAATTTGTGCTTCTTATTATAGTAACGAAAAGAAATTTAAATCAATGAAAACTTTTCACTTTCATTTTTTATACATTTATAAAATATAACCATAACTTTACATAGAATAATAGAATTATAACAAATTTAACAGAAAAATATTAAATACTACCAATATATTTGTATTTTCTTTTTGGCAGTATTTTTTTTTTTTTTTTTAACTAGATTTTTAACATTATGAAATAAAATTCACGTGTATATATATATAATCCAACAAACAGCTCAATTTTCAATATTTAAACAATATTATAAATAACTATAGAGATCAGTGCTAATAATATCGGAAAATTTTAATAATTATAAGTAGGAAGACTGATATTATTATAGCACAAATAATTATTTAACAATAGATAATATAATTTTTTACTATATATCTTGAAAAATCATTGTAATTTACCATTCAATAGCTGCTATTGAAACTATATATTGTCTTTATTTTGCTGTAAATTTATTGTATATTATACCGTGCCTTTTAATGATATATTCAATATCTTATTTATGCAACATCAATTGCAATTATTTACTGTTGGTACACATTACAATTTATATATAACAAGATGTAGTATTTATTTACATACTTTAAGAGAATAACAACAGAATTATTCTATAATGTGTACAAATATATATTAAAGGCACATATGGTAAATACTAAAAATTCAAAGTATTTGGTCGGGCAAAGCTGATTGACTCATAGTCTTTTTTTTTTTTTTTTAAATGTACTTTTAACTGAATATAAAACAAAAATAATTTAATGTTATTTCATATGCAAGTAATATCCACAATTTCTATCGTACAAACGAGATGGATATTAAATGTAAGAAATTACGTATTACTTCTCAACGTAGATATTATTTTGATAACTTATGCCAAAAATAAAGAAATGTTTTGTACACATTGATACCTAGAGTGCTCTTTTCAGCAAGGTCTTTAATAACATCTGCTGAATTGTAAAATATTATACATTAATAAGATTTAGATGCTACAATTGGAACATTTCATCCTGTTGCTGTTGAAGTCTTTGTAACGACGTTTTAACTTTTCTTCCTTGGGTCATTACTACAGCAGTGGGAAAATTTTGCGTATCACTAGATGATGATAGCCTTAATTCTGATGAATGGGCTGATGTATTGGTATTCGAAGAAAGTGAATCCCTGAACTTATTAGATGATTTTCGTTGTTGCACATAAGTGTCATTACCATCATTACAGAATCTAAAACATAAGAAAGTATTTAAATATATGTACACGCATATAAAGATATAATAATAACGCATTAAATATTTCAATGATCATCGTGTTAACTTACTCACTACTCCCTTGAGTACGTTTAATTTCTTTTTTAACATTAGCTATACTAGAATCCATTTTAGCTAAAAAGTCGTCAGCTGTACTTTCATCTTCTAATGGTGATGTTACGGATGGACTAGATACCTGCATTAATTAATATAATTTTCATTAAAAATTATATACAAGTTACAGTATAGCAATGAAATTAAATATTTTAAATGGATAGATATATAACAATGTTAAATTATAATTATATAATCTACTTGCATTTTGAGTAGTGTTACATTCTGAATCGCTATACGAAGCAGATTCGACAGACGAAGCTAATGGGCTTTCTGCACTAACAGGTATAAGGAGATATTCCCGTAAAAATAAACTATCCGATGCCCATAACCGATTAACTCTTCTTATTTGTTCAGTCTATAATAGAAATATTAAATAATTAAACTAACATATATATTCATGACAATATTAATGATACAATTAAATTTTGAAAATACATACTGTAACACCATACTTAAGCGCAATTCCTTGAAGTGTATCCGTAGATAAAACAATATGTTTTATTAAGCTCTCTGCTCTGGTCATGTGTTTAGCTGTACTTCCATACTTTCTTAAAGTTTTTCCAGTATCAGCAATGCACCTGCGTTCCTCCATTTCTCTAGAGCCATTCCATTCCATAGTAAACTCATCAAGTGAATGAATTAGACAATGAAGCAGACATAGTATTTCTTATTATAATGATACACAGGAAAATTTAGGTCAGGTATCATAATAGTATAACCTATCTAGGTCATTTGCAAGTGTACAGTGCATCTGTTTTAAAACATTACATTAAAAAAATGATCATTAACAATAATTTAATATAATGATATTTGATTTTTTTTAAAGATATCACTTAAAGATAATCCTTATCAAGTGTTGTATTATGAATCTTGTCTACTTACGTGTATAAAATCAACGAAATGATTTTAAAAAGAAAGATAAATAGTATTATTGCATTTTCCTATATCGCACGTGATTTGTCATGAGAATATATATTTGGTATATCTTACTGGAACAAATATTACGACACATTCATTTCGAACCCGCACATCTATTCAGCTTTCACTTTCTTTCTTTGCTTAATTTTAGTCAATGGAACTAAGAGTAACATGCGCAAACAGGGGTCACTTAATCGTGACCTTTATATTTTTTATCAGATTTCACGAATTATAAAAAAGAAAACTACTTTTATGTATATAGAATCTACAATAACTAACAAATACCGATCTATTATTTTCAGATAGTTTCACACTTTTGAAGTTTCATCTAAATCAAAGAAGATTTTTACTTTATCGACAGAGTCATATATAAATATATATTTACGTTTGTGTAGCCAATCGCAGAAGAAGATAGTTTTTAATTATAACAAAAAGGTGTTTACATATTTATTTATTTATTTATGTATTTAATATTTAAATAACTTCCTTTTTTTGAAACCTTATTTTTTATTCTTCGTTCAAATGTTTTTCGAATGCTTATTTTGGTTATACATTTTTTGAAACAGTTATTAAATTAAAAATCTTAATAATATTTGATCAAAAAGATAAAATTCTATTTGCTATAAAAAATTATTCCCCAAATATGCGTATATATATATGCATGCATTTATATGTATATATATATATATTTATAAGTTATCGATCAAGTAAGTTCGAAATAGAATGTATATGTGAACGAAGTTTAACATTTAATCTTTAAATGAACTTTGATTTCTAGAACGAAAGATTGCACAAAGATAAATAAATAATCGTTAATTGCTAACATAAAAATAACGTAACGATTTAAAAAGAAAAAAATGATAAAGATTTGGGGTGAAATAAGTCATGATAAGAATCTATATGTTAGAATTATTTATTTTTTATCTTATTGCTTCTTTAACTTCGTTTTCAAGAGTTCGTTTCTCTAGGTGGTAATCTGCTATTGAGTTACCATACGTTCATTTCTATTCGATGGCGCCACGTTAAAAAGCAAAATAATTCGAATGTTTATTAAAGAAAGTTAATCAATGTTAATTCGTTAATAACATTCATATCCGCGAGTACGGATGTTGGTACATAGAAAATTTAACTATTATCTAAACTATATTTTCTAGAATTTGAGCTGAGTTGGCATAACAATAATGGCGACACAAATTGAAAAGCAGCAACAATTATTGAAAATTAAAAAATGGATTTACAAAGTGGTAACTGTTGCGTTTTTGTTACTTGTGTTTTTAAATCTACCGGCTATATGTGAATCACATGGACACGATGAATCACCGGGTTTCAAATATTCTAAAGAAGCTAATGAAGAATATTTGCAAAATCAGCACTCTGAACTGAAACATGATCCAGTGCAATCGAATCAATTTAAAAAGGTTCATTCGCATACAACGCATGAACACCACAAGCATGATCATCATCCTCATAAATCAACTAATCTTCCTACTAATGAACATAATGAGATAACCTTTAGAGCTATGGGTTCTACCTTGCTCATTTCTATAGCACCTTTTTTTATATTATTTTTTGTACCATTAGACAATACCAAGGAGCGGGAACCATTATTGAAAATACTTTTGAGCTTTGCATCGGGTGGTCTCCTTGGTGATGCTTTTCTACATCTTATTCCCCATGCATTAGTTCCTCATTCACACGAATCTTCACATTCCCATTCCCATTCAGATAGTCACCAACATGAAGAATCTGGTCATAAACATGATATGTCGGTTGGTTTGTGCGTTCTATTAGGCATTACTGTATTTTTAATTGTCGAGAAAGCTGTGCGTATGATAAAAGGTGATCATGGACATTCTCATAGTACGAACGAAACTAAGAAAGAATCCGATAAGAAGAAAGGTGCTTCTTCATCTGTGAAAAAAAATTCTGAACCTAAGAGTGACATCAAAATTGCAGGCTACCTCAATTTAGTAGCAGACTTTTTGCATAATTTTACAGATGGACTAGCTATAGGAGCCAGCTATTTAGCTGGAAATAGTATTGGCTATGTAACAACGTTTACTATCTTATTACACGAAGTACCTCATGAAATAGGTGACTTTGCCATTTTGATTCAAAGCGGTTGTAGTAAGAGAAAGGTAATAAATTGAATAGGGACGATTATTCCATTTTTTATGTCTCGTATATTTATCATAATTTTAATCGTAGGCTATGTTGCTACAATTGTCTACTGCGGTAGGCGCTTTGTTAGGGACTTATGTGTCCTTATTAGCAGAAGGAATGGGTAAATTAATCAAAATCTTGATAATCAAATAAAATAATTCGCAGGTGTTTATCATCAGTGACATTAATATTTATATTTTAGGAGATTTTGCGACAATGTGGATTCTTCCATTCACTGCTGGAGGATTTATCTATATTGCTACTGTCTCTGTGATACCAGAATTGTTAACTGACACTAAGTTTTGGCAATCGGTTAAAGAAATTATTGCACTTCTTTCAGGAGTATATATGATGGTACTTATAGCAGAATATGAATAGAGATCTATTTTTAAAAATATGGTATTTTTAATAATGCATTTATTTTCTTTTTTAATAATATTATTGTCCAATATTATTATTATTAACATTTGTTCATAATTTCAAAAATTACCAAACCGTAATTTAAATCATTACAGTTGGCACAACATAAAATATTGTAAAATCATGAAATTTATTTATAAATTACAATATTAAAATTGTATAAGGTTTCATTTTTTAATAAGCTTATTTTAAGAATAAAGTTCAATCTATTCGTTACTTCTCTAAAGAGATAAAAAAAAGAAGATGACGAGATACAGTTGTACTTTTAAATTTAATTTTATTCATTTTATTCGTTATTACTTATCATTAATCCCTTTTCTTTCATAAGTTTTTTATATTCCATTTGTTTCTCCATTTGTTTCCTCTTTCTCTCTTGACGCATTAATTCTTCTTTTGATACTACAATAATTAAAAATTATTATATTATTGAACAAACAAATGAAGTATTACATTGTTAATGTCATACGAGAAAAGTAATAACACATATATTTCATCTTTTTATTCTTACATTTTTTACTGTTAACATCCACTTGATCTAGAAGAATATTTGTTTTTGAATTTGAATTATTTTTAATATTAATTACATCATTCAAAGGTACTTGATTGTCGTTAGATTTAGAAACTTCTACTACTTGGCTCGATGAAGTATTTCTAGTTTCAGACACTGCTTCTAAATTAATTAAATCAAAGATAATATATATATATATTTTTTTTTTATATACAAATATATAGGAAGTCTTTCAAAGAGAGAAGATAAAAAGATTGATTACCTTTTTTTTCTTCTTTAGTTTCCTTAATATCGCGACTTACTAGAGAAGATGACTTGTTTTTAGGAGGAATAAGAGAATTAGAAAGTTCTTTGGAAAGTTGTTCAGCTGTTACCCTTATTTTACCACCAAAACTGCATAAAACTTTAACTAATGCGTCATTGTAAGAAGCCTAAAAACAAAATACGATATAAATACATCCTATTCTTTTTTTTTTTATACAATTTAAAAAAATGAGCTAAGCATGTAATATGTGTAATAGTAATTTATATGTATATCTACATTAGGTGTAGTCAAAAGAAATTAATTATTTTTACGTTTATTTCAAGCTTAAAATAATGAATCTCTTTTCACTACACTTAATATATACATATTTACATAGATTTTTACTTACAATTCTAGCACAATGTATAGCTTCACCTTTGATTAATCCTTCTTTAATACTATATCCCATATCTTCATGATAAATTCCAGAACTTAATTGTATTTTTATTAATGTATGACATCCAACAATATAAACACCACAGGCAGAGTCAACAAAATCTGAAAATGAGACATGGAAATTAAATTAGTCTATCTCTTTGTTTATTCCTTTTTATATATTTTTTACTGAATATAATATAATATTCTATAGATGTATACCTAATGTTTGATTACTAACTGAATAACTCCATCTTTCTTCTCCAAATATTTCATTTGCTGCTGACAACAATGCATCATTTATCATTTTTATCTTCTTTAATTGTATAACCAGTGGAAAATTATCTTTCGTTTGACTTTGTACATTTTTATAATCCTGTTTTGAACTTGGCTAAGAAAATAATATATTAAAATTTAACATACATTATATTAAATACAATACATTGTTCTTTTTTTCAAAATATATTTATTTAAATAGTTGTACAATTACTTACTATTTTAATACACGATGGATAATCATTCGTATTATTCGACATTATTTTATAACTTTTGTTTATTTTCAAAATGATCTCTCTCCAAATTCAAAGATATTTGTTTATCTAAATGATAAAGATAACATTGCAACTAACGCATCTAACGGTAGTTAAGAGAATTAATACATTTGCCTGACATATGTCATAAAAGTTAGGTTAGAATTTCTTACATTCATTACAGTGTGTCACGTTTTTATCAATATTTTCTTTTAAATTTAATTGATTAACGTAATAATTAATGTTAAAACAATATGTTTGGAAATAAGAAACAAAGTTTACCACCTAGACCTAATTTTCCGAATCCTGAACATATATTAGAAGATCTTTCCAATGCATCAGCTGATGATGTTGCATTTAAAGTTATGAATGAAGGTACATTATTAAATGAAAAATTAACAATATTATTGTAATAGATTAGAAATAATTGTATATAAAATATGATTTCTTACTATGATTTTAATAAATGTTAAGGATACAAAAAATTATTTCAGATAACATTCAAACAGAAAATGTATATATTTTGGCCGATCACAATAATTCTGAGGATATTTACAAAAAAGTAAAAATTTATTTAAACGTTAAAGAACAATTGAAACAATTGGAAATTATTTTAAAAAAAGAGCAGGATCAATTACAAAAAGATAATGAAGAGATAAGAGCACTTGCAGATAGTATTAGAAAACAGGCGCAAGCTGCTCTTATAACGTGACCATATATATATCTCTCCTTATCGATTAATAAAATTAATTTATAAATTAAAGATATATGGGGACATCATTGGTATTTATCATATAAACATTAAACTCTAATTGTCTAATTAAAAATTATTTTCATCTGAAGTATCAAATTATATAAGCTGTGATTTATTGTATACAGAAATATAAATCATTAACAGTATAGCATAGTTGTAAACATTATAACTATGAAATTATATATATATATATATGTGCATTCATATTTAGATATAATATCATCAGTAAATATTGTTGTGCGATTACTTTAAATAAGGCACAATTTGTTCATTTTAATATTTATAAAAAAAAAAACATTGATAAGTAATATTTCGTTAAGATTTAAAATGTTATTCATATTTGTCTCGAATAACTCTACAAATTTCATTTATATTATTTCTTATCGTATTGTATAGATTTTTAAATGGCCTGTCGATTGTATTAGATAAAATCTTATTAATTTTATATAAAATTTTCATGCTCTTTTCTGTTTTCTTTTTTTCTGTCTTTTTTTCCTTTTATTTTTGCAATAGAATAAATTTATTTTACCATATAAATATTTATATGTCTTTAGGAATGTTCGTAATGATTATTTCTTATCAAGTGCAACATTTAAATGCTTATCATCATTGCGACATTATAAATTACTAATAGTTTTATCACACTTTCTATATTAAAATATGAAGATTTATTTTAATAGTGCCTTCAATCAATATACCTTTTTTATCTTCTTTCTATTAAATCTTTTTATAATAATACCTACTTTTTAAATACCCCTGTGTACTTATTTAATACCACGTGAAGTTTTTTTTAATACTTATACCTTATTTGAGTATATCAATTGAAATATATGTATAAATAATTAGCGTAAAAAGTGATAAAGAAATCAGTAAGCTGGTATCGCATCAAATCGAACCATAGGATCATTGAAATAAGCACACCATGTAAAACCAGGTGGATATCCTGAAAAAGTCATGCAAAGTTTTGATTAGTTTAAATACATTGTAAAAACTATATCATGTAAGTAAATTAAAATCATAATAAACACACGACAAAACAGATGAAAGATTAATAAGCCGTTTATCGACACAATTTAACATTAATTAAATAATTAAAGAATTTTTAAAGATTTCTTTTTTTTTATTTATCTTTAAAGCTAAGCAACAAAGGCTGAAAACATTCATAAAATTGTTAGATATATTATAAAACATTAGCAAAGATTGTTTAATATGATTGATAATTTGACATACAACATATATACAACATATATAGACAGCACAAAATATATACAATACTTACGTAGTGTCATAATATTTGTATAGTTTTTATTAAGTTTTAATTCAATGACGAGATATAACAGGAAGTTCCAACACCTTGTGTCCAGCTGCATGCAGGGGAGATAAATAATTAGTAGTATGTTAATTACACCATAGGATTGTTTCGTTTCTTTTTCTTTCTTTTCTTTAGTTTTTCTAAAAATAATTATTCACCAAAAGCAAAAGCAAATATAAATAAATATGCACAGATAATTATTAGTCGTTTTTGTAAAAGATATAGATATAGATATATATATTATAGGCAGTGTTAAAAATGAAATTTAGTGCTTATTTAAACATTCAATATAATAATATATTTTGTTTTTTTCTATATAGAAATACAATAGCATAGAAGAAGAAAACACACACGCGTATATTTTTCCAAATACAAAACACGCGCACGTAAAATGTTATAAATGTGTTTTATAATATTTCGAATTGGGAAGTAATCTTTCAACTCTTACGTAACACAAAATCTTTATTTCTTGTGCCGTGTCCTTCCGTATGGCCATAATTAAAAATGCACATCCAAATATATACCATTTTCAATTTTAAGTACTTAGACCTCTACGATAAATTTTTATCATCATATATATATTTTTATAATATTTAAACAAATGAAAGTAACTTATTTTCAAAAAGAAACAAAAAGATATTTGTGTTACGTCGTGCTATTATAATTAATTATAAAGATCGACTACCCCAGCTTGACTAAATTGCAATGCTCATCATATAGTCCATTTGTAATCAGTAATCTATTGCATCTATATAATGTCAATTGGATTTCTACCAATTACAAATAAACTATACGTACATACGAAGGTCGCACGCACGCATAGACACAAATAACAATTTTTATAACAATGTGTAAAAATTATTACTTTTTATGTATATATGCATGTATATATGTATGTATATTCTATTTTATAAAAATTAAACAATATTCTGTTTAAAAATGAATTTTATGAAATTCAATATATAAATATCGTCGTTATATTTATTAATTTTTATCATAGATCTTTTCATATGTATATAATTATGATCTTATATTTTAATAGATACTCTTTACTTTTAGGACGGAATAATAAACATCAATTTTAATTTGTGCATATACATATTAAAATTTATCTAATTAAACTTTATGATTTTAATTTACTATACGTTTGATTATTTTCGTATAGATAAAACTTAACACGTTCTTAAACTTTATTCGAGAATGTTGTATGATTATCCCTTGAAAAGAACATGATCTTACTTAATAGTATGTCAATTTTTTTTTTTTTTCTCATTAGTATATCTTATTATTCTCTTTTATGTTTTGATCAAATAATTCAAATTAACATCAATGTGATTTGTGATCGTTTATTATTTTATAAAATTTTTAAATTAATTAAACTTTTTCAATTTCAACGTTTTAACAAAAATATATTAAAGCGAATTAAAGTAAAATAAATTTTTTTTCTATCTTTTTTTAAATTAAAAATAGCGAATGAATACTATTATGTGTATTTTAAAATCATAAGATAAAATGAAATTAAAATTCAATGTAAAAAATCAGTCTTAGACAAAATTTAAAATATCTCTTGATATGAAATTCTTGATGATTTTTTTTCCTTTTCTTTTTTAAATTTACTATCATTAAATGATCAATATATTTATATCGTAATAGAGACATTAATACATATATGAGTTAACATATACTTAATCAATATATTAATATGGCAAATACTACAATGGCTTATAATTTTTATTAATGTATTTATCAAAGATATTCAAAATGAATATATTTCTATTTTATTAGAAAAATGATATGTATATCGGATACATATATATATATATCTGCGATATATAAGAGACAACAAGTACATTATCAATAAGTAAACAAAACATTAATGTCCAATAAATAACAAAAAACTAATAAATGTATACGTACATAATAATAACAACGAAAATTAGGACGATTTTAATTTCACGTAAATAAAAAAAGAAAAAAAACAACAAGAAATATAAAAAGAAACTGGAATAATACAATTTAAAATATTGATCTTCTGTTTGAGAGTAAATGATATATAAAAATATTCTATAATTTCTAAGTATAATATTCAACTTTATGCGTTATCTAATGCATTGAAACAATTAAAATTCAAAGTATAATCCTTAACAATAATTGATAATATAAATGGCAATTATATACATCGTACTATATTCTTCTCTGTAATGATTAATTTATATGATAAGAGATATTTTATCATTATTAATAAAAGAAATATGTAACGAAACGGTGATATAGATCGTACTATAAAATCGACAGAGAAATTACATATTTTTGGAAAGATTATATTATATCAATGAATATATAGTAAAATATATATATTTTTTAAGTATTTTTCTTTAGGTGCACGTATGATGACAACATTTTCTAATATCTATCGTGGTATGATTATCTAAAATTAAAGTTTGGTATAAAAAAAAAACCTTGATAACGTTAACTTGCCTCTAGGTTTGTATTTTAGATGATCCTCAATAAATTGACAAGGGCAACGGGCGGAGACGCAATGACGTGGTGGTACAGAAAGGCCTGCGATGCTTCTATTACGATCCTGTGAGTCTATAACCAAATCAAGTCTGCGACGCACAAAACGACGTGCCCATCGAGAAGCATACCTCAGCAACAGCAACTCCGCCCGTTCCTGCCAACACATACTATCATCATTCGATATTCAGAGCGGCATTTCATTTATTGATATAATAATCTTCCTTCTTTAAATCCTCTAAAAAGTACTTTTCTTTTTTTTTTCAAATGAATATATCATGCGAGAACAATTATCTTCATACAAAGCATTATAGAAAAATATATCATTTTTTAAATATAGAATAAGACAAGTGTTTCGCTACATAATACAATGGACTGTTATTTAATTTTCATATAGTGATATAAAAAAATATAAAGAAAAATAAGTATTCATTCGCTATTTTATAAATCAAATATTTTTAAACATCCGTTATCACCTTTTTTCATAAAAAAAAAATAATAATAATAATGATAATGATAATGATCGAACAATTATCATTTGATCTTAAAATAAAATTAATAACTATAACTTAATTTGTTAAAAGGGTAAGGTAGATAAATAGACTATAATATACTTATTTTCTTTTCAATTCGTAATCTTGGAAGTTATTGTTACGCTAATCCTAATAACTTTTATTTGATTTTAATGTTTACTTAATTAAAAAATTACTCCCATTACCAAAATATATATGTTATACTATACTTTAAATTAGTTATGGATTGTTTGAAGGTAACGCGAATTGCATTGTTCATTGTTTGAATACTAAACAGTATATTATATCTCAAATGTAATCATATAGATACAATTACTTTGTGCAACAATGATATTTCTTCCTTCTGTTTATAAAAATATTACGTTTGTAAAAAATACCAAATCCTAACTGCTATAGCTGCCTACAATATATCAAATTCAATGTTTATAAAAACAATTAAAATAGAAAAAAAAATTACTTGGAAATAAACTACCTGTGAAATATTTCTTTTCCAATATTATAGTACTACTTTTTACTGCACATGTACACAGAGGTCATATTACTTTGATATAGTCAGTGCATGTTAATGAAGCGCTAAATAAAAGCAAAATATAGAATCGAGAAGAAATCTATGTCGAAGTAATATATGATTTCAAATAAGGAATGTGTCTTAATGGAATTCTTACTTATGTCATTAATATAAAAAATATCTTCTTAATATATGTAAATATATATATGTATGTATATATATATATATACATACACATATTACCTACTGTGCATGTAACTTTATAAATTTATAAATTCTTATAATAACTATTGTATTATAAGTACACCGTGGATAAATATTTATATTATTTTTATATGCCCCTATCTCTTAAAAAAACTACTCCATCTAGGACAAAAATCTCTCCCTTGTACACGTGGCTTGTTACGCAACCATTCTTCAATATATTGACACGGACACAAAGCAGATGCGATATGACGTGGGGAAGAAGGATTTCCACCATCTTCATCGACCGTCCAATCCAGACGTCGACGTAAATAATCCTTTGCCCAACGTTGCACATAACGGCATAATACTTGTTCGCTTTTACCCTAGTATTTTATTGTCATTTATAGTACTAAATATATTTATATGATATAATATTGGAGACTATTATTAAATTTATATTTATGTATGTGAAAAACTAATGTATCAAATTTATATTATGACTTTATCAAAGTTTGACAATGAAATGAAAAAAATTTATTTATAAAATAAGAAAATAATAATTTTGTTTACCTGTTTCCGGGAAATTCGAGTTGTCGTACTGCCTTGTATTACAATGTCACCATCATCAATATCCATTCGTTGCTGTAATTCTCTTTTGCGTTGCGTATCATTTTCATTATTTCTAATTATTCTTCCTTCACATTCTTCACGTTCTATCACCTCCTGAAGCTTTTTCTAATAAAATGATTTCTGTATTGCTAATATTATGGCAAATATATGTGTGTGTATATATATATAAAAATATGCCTTTAACAATCTTATTACTTACAATAATAATGAAAGACACTTACTATACAGTCTGTGGTATCAAAATATATGAAACATAAATTAACTTTATGGCAGGATATTTTTCCTCTGTCATCCAATCCAAGTAATATCTTGTGTCGCAATAAATGCTTATTAACTTGGGCCATACATTTTTCCAGATTATGATTCAATTTTATTTTAATAAACATGCAAAAGAATATTGCAGCTGCATTTAGGACTAGCCACATGACGCCAAGCCCAAACAATGTAAGCCCAGTTACTCCAGAAAAGAGCAAACCAAGCAATACGACAAATGCAGTAAATATCCAAAGAACAAGTATTCTTTTATAACATACATTATACATATTGAAACGTACATCGTTTACAAGCAACTCCATTATATGCACATAGTCCTCAACAGTAAGCTGCAGTATATACGTATACATATATATATAACAATTTATTTTGGTATCTTTAATATTTTAATAATACAGTACTTGTCAAAAGTCTAAGAATGTAGTTTTATCAAAAACAAATACAATGATTTATTTGTTACATGTAAAATAATGCAGACTTCTGACAAGTAGCATATGATATGAAATTAATATAAAAAGAAGTTAAAATAAAATAATATTTACCGTTAATCCTTGTGCCATTAATTCTTCGGGAACTAATTCAGGTCTAAATTTAGCTGGAGTTATCCAAGGCCATCTGGTATTAACTGGTAAAAGCGTAACAATAGTATCACCATTCGCAAATCCTTGTCTAATGTTTCCAATGGGTGTACTTATAACATTACTAGGATTATTTCTGCCATTAGATACATCTCGCAAATCCACTGTCTTTAAAGAAGCACTTTTTGGATCTGTTACTTTAACATCGGACGGAACATTAAGATCTGTACTATCAGAGACAATTGATCGACTTAATCCTGATCTATCTAAATTAATTTGGACGGATTCAGTTGCTATCACAGCACCACTATATTCATTATTAGTTTTATTAATAACTTCTAAATTTTCAACCGTTTTGCCAATCTTATCAACGTTTATTGTTACAGATTCGGGCTTTATCACTGCTGGAGTATTTCTTTGAACTTTATTTACATATTTTGATTCATCTTTAGATACGGTCTCGCTTGGTTCAACCTCCTCTTCAAATTGGACCCAATTTTTAGTTTTGGAAGTGATATCAGAAGGACTCACTTCTGATGCATGGTCAGTCGTATCTTGGGAACTCATGTTTCTTGTTTTATAAAATGATTAGATCTAATCAAAATAATATTTCTCTCATTCAACTTCTTGTTAATCTTATTTTTAGAATTGTTTGTATATTTCCCAGGTTTTTCACAATATAATACTCTTCTTCTAATCTGCAAATAATACATCCAATTAAACAATATCGATAACAATGTTCATACAAATTTCAAACAAATAATTGATTATTTCAAATAAAAATCATTGATCATACTTGAGAAATCTCGATGCAAAAACGAGCCAATAATTAATAAGTAGACAAATAGGAAAAAAGATTTTAAATAATGTACGTTTTATCGAATAATCATATTAAAAGGATGATAAATTAAAGAAAGAATAGAACAAGCATTTAACTGTTTAAAGGTCCTGTATTTTTATTATCAAGTTAAAAAGAAGAAAAAACATATAGGAAAATACGAGAGTAGTATCCTAATTTCTAGGTATTATGGGAATTGACATATGTTCTAAGAACATTTTCTTTTTTTTCTTTTTTCTTGTTTACTCTTTCTTTACCCCACCCTCTTTCAAGAAAATCAACAATACAGTACAAATATTATTTTTTAATTAATTAAGAAAAACAATTGATCCCTAATTATCTATCAAACATATACGTGCATATTCGTGCATGCATCATTCATGTATCATTGACGTTCGTACGTTAGAAATAAGATGTATGTTAGAGAAAGAAAAAAAGAAAAGAAAAAAGAAAAAGGGGAGAAAGAAGAATATTTGGTGCGTTTCTGCATAGTACGAATTCCTTCTAGACATTTTGTTTTTCTTTTTTTTTTTCTTTCTTTCTTTTATTTCAAAATTAATAATCATCGGTGGTAACATTCTTATACTAACATTCCTATACTATTATTGGCTAATTCGTTGGATAATTTTAATTATGATCGAAGTTTAAAAGGATTAGTTTCATTATTTCAAACGTACCTGCTGCGATACAACCTGTCTCATGACCGCGAGGTGAAAAAGTACGTAATGTACGACATCAAGGTATATGACATNACTCATTCATTCTTTCTCACTTACTCTCACTCATTCATTCTTTCTCTTTCTATCCTTACAATTTTCCTCCATATAATTATTCTCCCATCAAACTAGGCAGGCAACACACGATTACTAATTTGAAATGCATATGAAATTACTTCTTTCCGACTATTCTTATCATTTCTCTATCCTCTTCTTTCTTTTTTTTTTTAACATACTTATATTATATATGTATACATATATGCATACTATTCATTTAAATCTTTTTAATCTTACGTTCTCATTATTTTCATATCACTTTTTTATTTACATGGGAATATTGATAGATGGGGAAAAAAAAAAGATGTAAATTATTTCGATCAATTAAAGATAAGATTCTTTTCTATTGGCTAACTGATTAGTAAATCAATTTAAAATCCATTAAAGGAATATTATTAAGATATGCATTATTAATGATTTATTAATATTATTACTACGTTTATAAAAAAATAAATCTTGTGGTATACCGATGAAAGATTATTATTTCGATATGAATAATCTAATTGTCGTGTATTCTAATTGATTGAATCGCATGATCTAACTTATCTCGCACGATTATGCGTGACTCATAAGAACCTAGTTTTGTTTTCTGACTAAAATTTAAATAAATATTTAAATGTAATACTCAATGGTTGATTATTTTTATACCGATTGTCATTTATTTTAAAGTAAAATTATTTTTAAAAAATAAGAAATCGTGCACATATATAAATAAGTATAAATAATAAAATTTTTTTTTAATAATTCATATATGCATATATATTTGATTAACGTTTGCGTACATTTATTTAATTACGAGTTACTCATTAATAATGTTTGTTAATAATTATTCATCTGTCCAAATTTAAATAATGTTTGTCCGAATGAACCAATACCGTGAGAGTAAATTACTCATACCACGCATGCGCAATATCTATGATCTAATGTGTGTACTATGAGCTAGTAAAATGATTTATTAAAATTATAGAATATAATTGTTACAGTATTTTATATATATTAATTTAAAAAATTTTATTCAATACATAGTAATTGTTTACATGTTTATACAATAAATGTTTTGACAAAAAAAAACGCAACTATAAAATAATCATTTAATTAAAATGGTTACATAATTAATAATAAAAAGTTTATATATATATCAATATTTCTAATGCTGTTTATTGGATATTAATTATGTAAAAAAGGGATTAAATTTAAAGTACAAACAGGACTTTTATAATTGTAATAGGAAAATTATATATATATAAGTTTACAGCATCAATGTTACAAAGATGATATATTATAGACAAATAATATTTAATGCATCACGACTAGTGGGAAAATATATAAAAATAAATAACCACTTAAGAATTAATATACCAGTAATTTATTATAGTTTATCTGTCAATAATTACAAATATTTATACAAATCAAATAATAGAAGTTATAATAATGACAATAATAAGAAGTACGGTAACACAAATCATAATTATTTCTTTTTGAGCGGTCTATTCTATGGGTTATTTAATTTTAACAATGATATCGAAGAAGAAGAAATTCCTGAACTTATTATGACTATTAAACGTTCGATATTAGCTATGCAGGTTGTGTATTATAAAACAATATACCAAATGATACATGTAACATTGGTGGGTTATACTTTTAATAGCATTTATATTTTCATTCTAGAGAAAGGAATTTAAAAAAGCTGAACGGATGTTACATGTTGCTTTGAGGGAAGCTCAGTCTCTACAAAATCATAATGCTATTACTTATATTTATGATTTGATGGCTAACGTCGCATTTGAAACAGAACAATTTAAAAAAGCAGAATCTTTATTCATCTTGGTTTTAGGAAGATTATTTGCTAAAGGGATATCTCAACAAGATTTGAAAGTCATGCATATTAGTTTAAAGTTAGCAAATATATATGAACATACAGGAGAAATAGAGTAAGCTCTTTTCATTGATTTTAATTAACGTTTCATACAAAATATTCAATTTTATTATAGAAACGAATGAAAAATTTTTATTACAGAAAAGCTGAGACTGGTTATAAGTTCTGTTTAGAAAATATTCAAATTCATGCAGATAATGATCCTGAAAATGAAAATACATTAATATTATTAGCTATGGCTTGCGATTGGTACGCACAAATGCTTTTGTCTCTAGGAAAATACGCAGATGCCCATCATTATTTTGAACGATCTTATAACTTATGCGTTAAAGTTAATGGCAGAGTTCACGAACAAACAGTGAATTTACTTAATTATTTAGGAACCGTAAGTTGCAAAATGCAAGAATATGATAAGGCAATTGAATATTTAACTACTGCTATAGAAATAGGTAATAAATTATTGAACATATTCAAGTATAGTTTTTCTTAATGATTTTAATTAAATCAACATAATATATTAATTTAATACTTCTAGGAAGAGCTTTGCCAGATTTGGTTCATTTAGGTTCAGTTCACGTTAATTTAGGGGATGTTTATTTAAGAAAAGGTTTATATTCTGAAGCAAAAAAAGCTTGCACTAATGGTCGAATAATAGCTACAAAAAGAGAGGATGATGAGTCTTTAGTAGAAGCTAATAAATGTCTAGCTGATATCGAGAAATTAATGTGATCGTAATGAGTATTATTTACAAAATAATTAAAACATTAATGTGTCAGTAATAAAAACTTAAATAACATTTGTGAAAGGACGTGCGATGTAAATAATAAAAAATAAAAAACAATTGTTACGTTTATTCAAGAAGAACTTTAATTCTGTTAATGTATAGATTAAATGTTCTATTCTATTTTCTACTTATTTTTTTCCTCTTTCGTAATGGTAATATTTATCATTACACTTACTTTTAATCATTATATAATATTAATCTAAAATATGAGGGAGGAAAAAAAATTAACATTCAAATATCTTAATTATTCCTCGATCACAAAAAGAGAGTACAATGGAAGTTAAAGTAAAATATTTTGTTCTACTTTACAATTTTAATTTTGTTATTTGCATACGTTTAAATACAATTATGTCGCAAAAGAAATTTCATTTATTTCTCGTTTAATATTTAATAATTGATATATTTATACATATATATATATACATATATATCATATATATATATATATAAATGTACATATATATCTATCTATATCTAATTTAAATATTTGAGGTACAATTCTTTTTTAATCTCGAGCCATTCTACAAATTTCCTTGAATATATCAATACTACTTAATCTAACCAATATAGTTGAATATAATATATAAAAGTATCTGAATACGCATCGTACAATTAATTCTTCATTCTGTTTATTGCATGCAATTCGGGAGGTATATAATTTATATTTGTAAGGATTGCAAATGATAAAATGACGGAATGAAAAATTTCAATACAAAATGTTAATTAATAATACGTTACACAGAGGTCTATTTTTAAATACAATATATTACAGAGAAACACACAATTATAATTTATTGTTATTAATATTATATCTATCATATTATAATTACGTATCTTAAAAGTATTTTTATTATTTAATATTATCATTATCATTATCATTATTATCAATATTAATATTATTATTATTATCTTATTACTATCATTATTATTATTTTTTATTTTTATTATTATTATTTATTATTATTATTATTATTGTTGTTGATGTTGTTGTTTCTGTAGCTGTTAACATATGCTGACCTTAATGAATTGTTGAATATGTAAGGTAGCACGGAAAATATGTAACGGGAAACTAATGTTGCTGTATGTTTATAAAGGACAGCTTCATCATCAATTATTATATTAATCTCCAGTATCTGTGCAACAGTAACTGTGATATCGGTAATAAATAGTTAACATAGGGATAAATATAACGCTACCGCGGCAGTGTGCTTCCTGGATTTTGGGTAAGGGGCATTTATCCTCTAATTATCAGGATTATATCAACTAATATTCTACAGATAGACCCCTTTCCGCTAACCCAAATTTTTGTATTATCATCTACTTACTGAAAATCGTATCAATAAGCAGCATGTATATGTAAAATTATTGTTTTAGATAAAAGGTGGTGACACATGTTTAGTTTGTTTTTTAGTTTATAACACGAGAGCCTACGTTTTTTTTTGTTTTGACCTCAGTTAATTTTTGTATTCTATTTTTCTATCTATCTTTCTTTGTTTTTTTTTTTCTTTCTTTCATTCTTTCTTTTAAACAGGTGTTTCAAAATGGTAAAGTGATAAATGCTACAACAAAATTTAACGTGTAATACATACGAGCAAAACTATCTAAAAGATTGAGTACAAAAATTGCTCAGCAGTAGAAATGTGTATCTCGATTTATACTTCAAACAAATACTTTGGCAAGAGCGTCAGCCCCTGCGCTTGCAATAAATGGTCTTGATGGGTGGAACGCAACGTCTAAAATACTTTCATCAAATTTCTTCCGATGCGCCGTTATTTCTTGAACACAAGTTTTATTATCCATATTCCATAATCTTATACTGCAATCATGACCTAAGGAAAAAAAATAATAATGGTAACAATTTAAGTATCCTAAAATCTTGTATATTTGTATTAAAAAACAATGAAAGTTAATGACTTACTTCCTGAAAGTAAATAAAGACCATGGGGATCCACAGCAAGACTAGTAACAGCATCTAAATGTGCAACCATAGCATGAGCAAGAGTTGCCGAACGATGATCATAAAATCGAATGTGTCGATCTTCGTGTGCTGCGACAACTAATGGTAAAGTCGGATGAGCCACAACACGATTTACACCTTTAGTTTCATTAGCTTCTAGTCGAGCTATAACAGCATCAGTCTCTGAATCAAACAATACACAAGCTCCTTCATATGCCACAACTAATTTATGTGGTTCGTCTCTTATAAAATCAACAGAAGTTGGTATTCCATCTGTAAATAATTACAATTGTAAATAGTTATAATCATTAATAAAAATAAATAATATGTATATCATTAACATATTATTTAAATTATGTACCTTGTTCAGAGGTATAAGTATTAAGAAGTGGTACTTTGCTCTGAGGACTCCAGAGTTTTACTGTTCCATCAGCACTGATAGACAACAACTGTGAACGAGGCTGATACATACTTAAGCCACATATAGCATCGGTGTGCCCAGTTAAAGTTTGGCAAAGGACACTTGGATCATACGAATCATATGGATCTATATTTGCAGATGGAAGTGTCCAACAATGAATCATACCATCTAAGCCACCACTGTAACAATAATTTCCAGTACTGTCCATAGCTAAACAGAGAACTGGACCTGTATGGGATCTGAAGGTATATAATGGCTCTACGTCTAGCGAAGCTGACCTATAAATAATTAACAAATTATTATTATATGTAATATTCTTTTGAAAATGTTTTATTTAATTTATTTATATTATGATTTATATATATGACGTACTTTTTGGCTGGTACAGTTTTGTGTAAATTCCACAGTTTTAATGTATGATCGTCGCTTGCAGTTATAAGGACAGGATCTGTAGGATGGAAGACGAGTGCTCTAACAGCATCGAAGTGAGAGCGCAATGTATACTTTGCATTCCATGTCTTTCGAAATGTTTCTTTTGTTGTTGTTACCATCTGAATGGAAAAAAGAAAAGGAAAAAAAGATTTGTAATAGTAACATAACTAATAAAATTATTCTATCATTACATAATCTAATTGATCACATTAAAATATGTGAACTTACATATGAGTCCTTCCTCTATAACTTTTGATAATTCAAATATCTTACTTATATGCAATAAATATAACAAATTCAAAAAAGTTCATGTTAAATAAAAATAAATATCTATTTTAGCAACTTACGTCATATGATACTTCCGCTTCATTGTTTACACACAATTGCTCTAATTCTCCCAATTCCAATGTGGAATCACCTTCTTCAGTGGGACGCCTTGGATCTGTTTGCAAACTTCTAGGTAATGCATCTGTATATATATAGGGTAAAAAGTGAACAATTTTTTTTTTTCTTTTAAATTACTTCTTTTTTTCCCCTTTACGATAATAAGAAATATAATGAATTGAAGTAATACTAACTCCAGCCTGGTGGCGGCGATTCTTCAGTTTGAGTTAGTAGATTTAGTTGATTTAATACTTCTTCTGCTTCAGCATCTACATCTTCTGTTATAACAAATGATGCCTGAAAATTCATCCAATTTTAACAATACATAATTTATAACTTTTTTTTATTAAAGTCTAATATATTTTTATTACAAAGAAAGACTAGAAAATAATAATAATAATAATGATTCGATATTACCTTATTTGACTTAGATTCTATATTTGTGTCATACATTTCATCTTCTACGTCACCTTCACCCTCTTCCATGTCCATATCTGTTTGTGGTAAAAACTCGAAACTTGCCATTACAGCTGCTTCTGTATCTAATATCATTGCTTCTGCTATTGAAGAGGGTTGTTGCTATAATTTCCATACAAAAAAAAAAAAGAAATCAATTAACATTAATCAGTAAGACTTGTCAAAACAAATGTCTGTAAATTTTCTAAGATAATAAAGAAAATTTTACATAGAAGACGTTTAATAAAGAAAAGTTTTGTATTTAAAAAAATATACTAATAGTATAAATATTAATACGATGTATAACGATACCTGATGTAATAATAATTTAGGAGAAGAAGTGCGATATAACACATATAACGACGTTATTTACCTCTACCTTTTTTCCAGGAGTTCTTCGCGTATTATTTTTTGTTTTAACAGATGATTCATTTCCGTTTAGAGCTGGCGTATTCATATCATCGGAGTCTGTATTATTATTTAAACCAAGAAGAGATCTCACTCTGTTTGATCTTACGTCTATTATTGTTTCAGTATAACCAATTTCTTGTAAATATCTGTAATTATCGATTAATAATATTTTTTAACCGATAATATTATTGTACTGTTCTTCTATATAATATAATATTTTTTTTCTTTCTTTGATTACTGGTATAATAATTTTTAGTTTGGAAAAAAAGAAAATAATACTTACTGCCTCAATAATTGACGACCCTGTTTCCAGCTAATGTTGCTAACAGACGTAAACGGTGCTTCCCCATCTCCACCACCACCTCCACTTCCTTCTGTACTAGCACAAGTACTACCCTCTTCGTATAGAGGTGGCTTGATGTCTCCTTGGATGACCAAGTCAGTTCCATATTTTAATTTGTGATACCTTGCTCTAAATATATAAAATTACATCTTTTTTTTTTTTTAACAAAAATAAATATAATAACATTGGTTAGAAAAATATATTCAAAACTTTTATTAACCCTTCGTACTATAATAAAGTATGAAACTCTGCGATACGTTTTATTGTCCGAACATGAGAAATAACACAAGTCCTACTACTCTTGATGAATTTTATGGGCCAAATATAAGAAATACAAAATATAATATTGAATATAGTTTTGAATCATAGTGCAATGAGTTATAAAAAAAAAAAAAGAAAAAGAAATAGATCTTTCAAAAACTTTCTTTGATATTTAACAATATAATTAAATACAATGAACTTACCGTTCTTGTTTTAGCGCATATTCTAACATTTTTATTCTCCTTACTAGATCATTTTTCAAATTTTCTTGTCCCTTTCTTTCGCCTTGTAAGAAAGCTATCCTAGCCTATAAAAGAAAAATATTGATTTGAATAATCGATTTGTCATTGTCATTATTGATAAAATATATCATTATAATATCTATTCTCTTCTATTATTCGATTAAATATTATTATTATTTTTAATAATAATCATACTCGTGGGCTCATTATGTTCTTATCTATCAAGGTATAAGTTTTTTTTATATATATATACATATAGTTTATTTTTATACTGTTTTTATATAAACTCTTATATCTACAAAGGCTTTTCTTCTCTCATTCCCTTTTCAGTACCCGCCCCTCTCCACCATTCTTTTCTGTATATCCCTTCCTGTCTGTTTCATTCTCTTTCTCTTTATTTTTACTCATCCAAATCTCATTTCATTTTTTCAACACCTCATTAAATCAAAACTTATGAGTCTCAATTGTAAAATATCTCATATAATAAATAAATGATAATTTAAATACATATTAATTCCTACAAAATATTCTACTAACTTTATTATAGTTTTTAGAATATAGTGTATCATTAAAACAATGCGTAAGTAAAAAAAAAAAAGAAAAGACATAGAAAAAGTATTTAAACAAAAAAGAAGATTGTCGAAAAATTTACTTTTGGTAGAAAAATAAAATAGGGTGATACAAAAAATATCGATAAATATTTATCGAAGTTCAAAATTTTAATGAATCATTAAAATTATATATATTGTAATAAAATTAATTGTTAAAAAAATGTCTTTTTAAGAGGAAATATATATATATGTATGTATGTATGTATATATATATACATATATATACATATATATAGAGAGGGGAGAGAGAGAGAGAGAAAGAGAGAAAGAGATAAAAAAAGAAAGTAGGCAATAATTAAAATTAAAAAAAGAATAATACTATAGCGTATCTTTGTGTACTATAGTTCTTTATGTCCTGTCATATAGGGGTACATGTGAATAGTGATGATATCTCGTAGTAGAATACCTATATAGTAAATAATATATGAATGACAATAGTTAATGAAAATAAATGACTAAACGTATACCTGAAACTCAGCTCTGTCAAGTTCCCACTGTGATCTTTCGAGTTCAAAACGAGCCCATTCGTGTTGAATGAAATGCAGAATACCAGGCATGGAGTATTGTGGTCTCTGATCTTTGGCATCACCATTGCTGCCATTGTCACTACCTTGATGCTTATTATTGGTTAAAGAAACGTTAGCACTACTACCAGATAATTGACCGTTGTGATTTTGCGACGCAGAACTGGAGTTCTCCTCCATCGTGGAACCACAAAACTGGCTGGGTACCTTCATTTCATGAAACGGCAGCCATTACAGCATCTCCTCTTTCCTTTAGAGCCCAAAGAGTGCTCTTCGGTCGGATAATATGCTTCGATCGAGTTTTCAGAATAAGAAGTAATTATTACGCATGCGGCAGTGGTGAGGCAGCAGCCGATCTGCGCCCAAATTATACCGATCTTTCTCTCTCTCTCTCTTTCTCCCTTTCTCTTCTTTATCTATCCTTCTCTTTCTTTCTCTTTCTTCTTATTCTTCTTTCTCCCCCTCCTTCTCCTCCTCCTGTTCTTCCTTCTTCTTCTTTTCTCTACTCTTCTCTATTCTTTCTCCAATACGGATTTAGTACTATCTCCTTTATTCACGTTCACAAATAATAATAATAATAATATATTATACACTTAGCGTTTTAGAAACGATGAGAAATCCAATATGTACATTGTGTTAACAATTATTTATCTAATAAACTTTCTTCTATTCTTTTTTTCCTCTTTTTCCTCCCGTATATTTCCGTGTTGATGATGATGAGCCGCGCGATCTCACCCTCTGAGATCCGTGTGTGCTCTCTTTATCACTTGGAAAACATGGGTGCGTACTCTTTCTTTTTCTCTCTTACTCTCGAACGGGAAGAGTGATCGCAAATGACAACCAGCTAAACTTTCAGCCAATCATTGATTCTAACAAATTATAAGAGAATGGATGTTCTGATTGGTTCAATGCTTTCACAAATCTACTGTTGACCAACCAATTGAAATATTTCTTTAATCATTTATATTAGTTACTTTCTCATCATATAAAATTTTTTATTATTATTATAGAATATACAATTAATTCTCGACGAGAATTATAAGTACTTTAGGCTGGCGTGATTTAATAAATCATATAAAATGATAGAGTATATTTATTTATATATATATATAATAAAATTATATATATAAAAGATAGGAAAAAGATATATAGAAATAAAGAGAATAAAAATTTCATATACTCTTCGGAAGTTTTGTAAGTTTAACGAAATTCGCGGGTGCAACAATCTATATGCACATGCGTACGAGCAAATCGCGCTCTATTTGTTTCGTGCAGTCACACACATTCACCGCAAATTTAAAAACGTAAGAGTATATATATTTGTATGTATATATATATAAAATATCAATCATCCAAAGTACAAAATAATAATGTTTATCATTGTTTGCATACGATTATTTGATTGCATTAAAACGCGATAAGATTATTTAATATTTACTCGACGTACGATTATTCTCTATTATTTCTATTAGAGGTACTCGGTTACAAGTCAGTCAATTGGTAAAAGATTATACACAATTTTTTATTTCTTTTATCTTTAATAAATGATAAATTGTAAATCGATAACATTATTATGTTATATTTAAATTTTCTTCATTATTTTTTTTTTCTTACTTTTTCTTTTCATTTTTTTTTTTTTTAAATCATTTATATTTAATACAAATAATAATAATAATAATTTCTTTTTCTTTCTTTCTCTTTTTAACCGAAAACAAGCTCACATGGCTTTACAAACAGTTCACCTAAGTGATTACAATATAAAATAAAGTAATTTATGCGACAATATTTATTAATTAAAATGGGTTTTCTTTTTCTTCTTTATTTTTTTTTTTTACTGAACAACTGTAGCGTTCATGACTGTCCCCTTCTTTTATTATTTTGCAGCGTATTATTATTATAAATTTAGAAATCGCGGCAGTAGTATTAGTTTTGTTTATAGAACGGGTTCAACAGTTTTATGGTACAACTTTGAAAAAATATAGTCGTTTTGCCTGAAAGTGTAACTGACAGTACAAGAGATTCATAAGATGTATCATAATATTCATATATAATAATTGAACAATTTTTATATTTTTGTGTTTACTCTTTTTTTAATATTAAAAAATTAAAAAAGGATTAAAAAAGGATATTGATAGCTAAGAAATAAAAAAAATATTACAATTAGTCGAAAACATAATAATAAAGATTGTTGGTTTGTCGTTGTTGTTCCGCGAAAACATAATTGAAATATAATTTAAATTAATATAATTATTTGAATTGTCAGTAATACTTTTAGGCCAACATCGAATCCTTATAAGACATATATATATGTATATATATATAATAATTTTTTGGTGTTCAGTATTTTAACTATTAACAATAGTTCTCACAGTGGACCAAAGATTAAGAAGAGAGAGAGAAAAAGAAGATATAAACACCTACCTTCCAAAAACTGGGGAAAAATTATTCATCTAAAAAGAAATTTCATTTTTCTTTATAATTTTCAAATGATCAAAATGGAAATGCAGAGTTTACAGATTCTTTTTCTCATTCTACATAGTTACTTCTAATTCTTTTCTTTTTTTTTTTTTTCCCACGCAAGAAGTCTTAAATAGGACTTTGATCTCTTTACTTTACATACTATGGCATTTTGACTGAAGATAATGGTGTATACAAAACACATCTACAATTAAATACCACATTCAATGATATATATATATACTTGCATCAACGTGAAAAAATAAGCCTAAGAAACGAGAGAGAGAGATATATAAAATCTGTTTTTCTATCTCTCTCCCCATCTCTATCTCTGTCTCTCTCATTCTGTCACTTTCACTCATTCTCTCTCTCTTTCTCTCTCTCTCTCTCTTAATCATATATTAAATAAATAAACATAGCTCATGTGTTGATAAATATTTTGTACAATTCCATCATGTATTTTGCATGGATATATAATCAAACCCTGAAGATATAAATGTATATGTATATATACTTTTAGTTTGAAAGGGTTGTAAAATAATTTTTCTATAAAAAAAAAAAAATAAGATTGGCATGAATGTGGTATAAGTTACATAAAATGAGTAAGTAAATAAGTACTGAAAACTTTCTCTTTTATATGTACAATGATGTCTTTGTATAATGCACAGTTCAGATATTGATAAGAAAGTATGTTTCAATCAATCAATCAATCAATCAAGCAAACAGAAAAAAAAAAGAAAATATATTTATATATACTTATATAAAAAAAAAAAGAAACAATCTCGCACGCAATTTTGTTACCTATTTATAACACTGTAGAAAATTCTTGCAACTCCAGAGTTTTTGTATCTGTATCTTAATATTATTGTTGCATAGATACTACGAACCACAATATTACAATTTAACAACTTCGAATAATTTTTCTATGCATCTAAGCATGTAGGTTCATATGTAAAACATCTTACACGATCACACTTCATATTTTGATGTGATGCTTAGATACAGATTTGTGTGTGTGATACTTATATACATAATTTATGCATATCTCCTGGTAAAAAACTGAAAAATCAAGAATGCATTATTATTGGTTATGCAATTTGAACGCAGATGCAAGTTTGGTTTGTTTTTACCGATTATATGGATGGATACAGTATATCAACTATTCAACGTAGATTTTTTCTAACTTTAATCGTTAAAGAAACATAAATTTCTGTTATTAAAACAATATCATCTAGAACATGTTTCAACGTGCATTATTAAATCCTAAAGGATTTATTAGGAATTCCGATCAAATCATGTTTTTTTCTTTATATTCAACGCCTTTTTTCATGCTAATGAAAAAAAAATCGGTGAATATTATCGCAAAAAAAGCTTACGGTACTTTGTATAATCACATGTAAAAGAACAAAAAAAATGAAAATGAGAGATACGTTCGATACAATGCACATTAATGTAAACATGTGAATTCAAGTCAAAAAATGTAAAAAACACATGAAAAGTATTTGTTTGAAACAAATAGTATTTACAATAAATTTACACGATATGTTACAGTCTTTTTTTTTGGTAATGAACCAAAAGCTGATATAACAGTTGCCTTCGTACCAGTTGCAGAGGACGTTAACGTGGTTAAAGTTGGTTGAGACAACAAAACTGTGGGTTTAACTGACACAGTGGCACCAGTTGCAACTTGATCCCACTTACTTTTTCTTTTTTTAGCATCCTCTTCTGCTGTACTGGAAGAATTGTTTGGTCGTTTTGCAGTACCTGATACTATCTCGATTTTAGTTTTTTCCTTTCTAGCCTTCTCAAGTTTGTCCATCTCCGCTTTTTGTACCTTAGCTAATTCCTCGTAATAAGAATCCTTGCCCCATTTAAACGGATCAAATCTGTCTGGAGGATAATTTGTACCCAGCTCGTTGATGCTACAATACTGAATTAATTTTTCATAAATAGATGGATTTCTAAAATCTTTCCTTTGCTGTATGACTTTATTCATATCTAAACCGCCGCCGCTCTCCATTTTCCTAAAAAGTTTTGTTATTTTTTCTTGTAATTCCGGTGGACATTGACCTGGTGGCTCAGGTGGTATTACAACTCCAAAAGAATCTGTTTCTCCATCTGAAACTAATTCTCCCTGACACGAGGGAGACTGCTCGGTAGTCAAGGAAGGCCTTCCATTCTCCGAAGGCTGTTCCTCAACCACCATCTGCACAGCTCCTTCATCGTCGGAAACTATTGTATCATCAAAATATGAAACCAATCTCTGCACCTTCGATGTTACATCAGTTACTAAGGTGGGCGCGTTCGGCAAGTTGCTATTAGACTTGCCACCAAGACTGGAAGCAACGTTGGGACTATTTGAGGCTGATCTGCCAGATTTGGGACTGGTGAGAGCCTGGGGCTGACCGACTTGGGCATTATGCGGGGCGGCCCCCTGGGGAGTGTTCGAATTCTCCTGAAGGTCGTCTTCCACCCCGTCTTCGCCCTCCGAGTCGGTATAGGTGGCCGTGAGAGATGCCAGAGCAACACTTTGTACAGACATGGTTAGTTGGCTTTGAGTGTCCGCCGTACTACCAAGCAATATTTTGTGTTGGAACTCACCGGTGTAGCGTCGTGTTGTTTGCTGTAGGGCTTAAAAGCATGTACAGCTATCATGAATAAATGCGCCCCAACATATACTGGAATGTTAATCTGCAAATCAACAAAATATATTCACAATTAATTCTTTTAAAAAACCAAAACTAATTGTCAAACATTTGATATAAATAAAACAAGAAAAGAAAAAGAAAAGAAAATGATAAAATCAATGAAAAGATAATCAATAGATTTAACTTTTATTAGAATTGAATTAGAAGTGTTAGTTGACCATTGGTTACGTGCAGATAAAATTCGATTAACACAACACGTGTTAGGTTAAGTTACTTATTCTTCAAACATTGTAACTAAAACTAACCTGAATTTAGGAGTCTACAAACACCGTAGTTACACTATACTAATATCTTTATACATTATGTATCATTCCTTTCATATATTAATAGTGAGAATTCATTAATTAATTCCACAAATACTATCAACGCGTAACTTGAGAAACTTAGCTTTGTTGCAAAATCTGAAACGTACATGCGCAGAAAATAATTATTCCATCGTTGGCTACGCAACCAATAATAAGAAGTCTTTTTTATCACGTGGCCATAACACATCTGCACATAGTTTATATTATAACCACAAGTTAAAATAGTATAAAGTATAAATTTTATACTAATCTTTTAATAGAAACACTATCTTGAGTAAATGTCTTTGTTATTAGAAACACTGATACGAAGTTAATGACAAATTTGATCAGAATAAGAGATGTACATTGGCGTGCATTGAAGACGCATGCTGGGCATATTCCCCACCACTTTACTAAAACTCTTCTAATAGAGACTTTATTATTGTTTATTTGTTACGAGTGGTATCTCTTTAATTTATAAAAAGAAATAAAGATTAATTTAAATAACTTTATCGTTAAAGATTCTGTAATATTTTTAAACTAAGCTGACTCTATTCAATCTTCTAACTTTTGTTTTGTTTATAAAAGGAAAATAAAAAGGATACAGACTAAAAAAGCTTTAGGTACGTCCCTGTATTTTGATGCAATTGCCATCTATTGATAAAGTTGTGAACTAATTACGTGCAAAAACGTGACGTATTTTATCAAAACAAAATATTTTTAATTTGTAGTTAAACAAAAACATAGTAAATTAAAACATTAAAACGTCATACTAAATTAATTTTGTATTTAAACAATACTACGTGCAAAATATCGATAAAGTATCAATTTCGTAATTATTTGACAGGTTTTATAATATTTGAAAACAGAAGTGCTTATCATTTTTTCTCTTGTCAAATAAATGATACGAATCTAGGGAATTATTTTAAAAAATAATAACAATAATTTGCAAATGTTATCATACGTATTACAATACTTTTGTAAATTCTTTTAAATTTGTGCTTTTATTTCATATTAAATTAATATAAAATAACTTTTATACATTTAAAAGGTAGAAATTAAAGATAAGGATTCTTTATATTATTGTATGTAGTATCTTAACAAAAAACATTAGACAGTATTGTTTTCTTTAATGTTCAAATTTTTGGAACAATTTCTAAACGATTTTCTAACCGTCAATTAAACAATATTACCCCTTGGTAAGTTAAAAAATCTAAATTTTTATTTTTATTTTTATAATTATTCTAAAAAATTGTTTTATATCATTAAATTCGTGTAAAGTTTCTATACAAGCATATGTTTAATATTCAACTTTGAATATATTAAAAAAACTTTAATATAAACTAGAAAATAATCTTCAATTTATCATTTACAAAATTGTTAATTAAAAAACAATAAAATATTTAAGGGTAATATTTAATCCCCATATTTGTAAGAAATTTAATAAACAATATAATAAATGATTTAGTTTAAATTGCTGGGGTGTTGAATGATATATGTGTATGTATATATGGTATACGTGTGTGTATGTCGTGTAGTAATATTTGAATTTTTAATTAATAATTGCCGATTAAAAAGTAATATTAAATTAAAATACGATATGTGAGATTAAGTAGTCTCTATTAAAAAAAAAAAATTAATAACAACAAATGTTATAAGGAATTTTAATGAAAATTGTCTTGGGGTGTTTTAATGCACGTGTGCATGTGTGTGCGTGTGTGATGTAGTAATATTTTTGACATTTACATTAGCTACTCTGTTTCTTGTAATCTAACTACCTAGCAATATTTGATTCTGTGGTAGAACAGCTGTTTACTAGAGAATTGTCGGCAATGACTGTACAATAGAAATAAGAAGATAACAAATTATTAAAATTCTAAATAATAATTTAATTGATAACATCAAAAATATTAAAGAATTAATAGAAATAATATATAATCGATAATAACTTTCCACACTACATATATTTAAAGTTTCTGCTTGAAAGACAGGAATAAGATATTTCGGCAAGTGATTCAAGATGACATGGTTGTGTTATTTTATCTGTCATTGAGATACTCGTCTAATAACAAATTTAATCGAATAAATAAATCTATTAAAATGGATGTTGTAACAACCAGTCTCGAAGCTTTGATACGTAAGTATTATTAAATATAATATATATTATTTAATCAATCATTTGTAAATAAATGTTCGTACGAATGATGTATTATAAATGATTCTATTGCTTATCAGTTAATTTTCTAATTTATTTTTATATATATATTTTTTTATATTATATAATATTGTTTATAAAACATAAATATCAAGTTTATTTGTAGAAACAAAAAAAAGAAATAGAAAAATAAGAAAAGAAAAAACAAATATTACATTGTAGAAATATATTTTGTAGAAAGAGCTACGAATCCACAAAATCAGAAATCTGATATAGCAGCTATTGAAGCATTTTGCGTTATGGTTACGAAGGAAACGGAAGGTGTTCAAATAGGAAGTAAATTATTAGCAACACACATTCAATCATCTAATGAATCTGAAGCTCTACAAGCTCTTACGGTAAATATATTAATTTGTATACACAGATTTGTTTAATTCTTTCTTAAATAATTTATTTTATTTTGATACAGCTATTAGATACTTGTATGAGAAGATGCGGTCCAAATTTTCATGCCGAGGTTGGAAAGTTTCGTTTCTTGAATGAAATGATACGACTTGTATCACCAAAATATTTAGGAAATACAACTCCTGTCGCTGTACGTCGAAAAGTATTACAGCTATTGTATTTATGGACAAAAGAGTATCCACGAGAATCAAAAATTAAGGAGGCCTACGAAATGCTTAGAAAGCAAGGAGTCGTAGAGGTTGGTCATATAAATTATTTACTTAAAATATTTCTACGAAATCAAATATCTAATATCTGAAGATTAAGACGATATGAAACTACAGGAGGATTCGGTACCTATTATTAGTGATACAGATGAAACTTATAAAACACCTAAAGCAAAGAATGCGATATTTGAGGACGAGGAAAAATCAAAGTTATTACAGAAATTATTACAAAGTAAAAATCCTGGTGATTTACAAGCTGCTAATAGATTAATTAAAACTATGGTAAAAGAGGTAAATAAAAGTTATATTTTTGTTTTATATTTGTCTCTTTCTTTTCGTATATAATATTAATTTATATATTTTGTTGTAGGATGAAAGAAGAGTACAATTGAATTCACGAAGGATCATGGAACTGGAATCGGTTCATAATAATGTCAAATTATTATCTGAAATGTTAGATTCGTATAATCAAAATGAAACTAGTCCTGAAGATCTTGAATTAATGAAAGAACTTCATCAAGCTTGTGAACGTTTAAAACCCACCGTTTTAAGATTGGCTAATGAAACTCAAGACAGTGAAGAAATGCTTGGTAAATATTTTATTATTTTTAATAAAATAAAAAAAAAATATATATATATATTCAATAATTTTTATTGAATTTGTTAATGTTTAATAAAAATTTTTATAGCGCTATATTTTGATATCAAAATAGTTGTTATTATTTTTCATAATATAAGATATGAGTATGTGTATTAGGTGATGTACTCGCAGCGAATGATGCATTGGGTCAAGTATTTGATAAATATACTGCTGTGATAATTCTTGGTCAAAAATTTACTAAAACAACTATTAATAATGATCCATCATTATTGGATTTATCTTCTCCAATTGACGCTGCCAGTTCTGAATGTACTTTAAATGTGGATACAGATAAAACTAATAATACTATAACAACAAATTCGCAATCGGATATGGAAGTTCTTGGAGATATATTTAATTCTTTAGGAAAGTCTATGGATTTCTCTTTAACTGCAGATACAAATATTTTAATGCCAGAACCATTGATTATGGATCCGATAAATGCTCAACAAAATGGAAAGAAAAGTATGTATGTTTATTAAATCAATAATTACGAATTATATAAGTATTATCATTTTATTTTGTTAAAGTTGCTGATAACGCTGACACACCTGAGAAAAAAATGGATAGTAAAGCCAGAGCATTAGAGGAATTAAATGAATTAGGAGAATCTCTTCTTAAACAAAGTTTGTCATATAAAATGGCAAAAGAGTCGCCTTCGGATGGAAAGTTAGTGATAGTAATAGAGTATTTTAAATATTTATTCTTTTTATTAATATCGCTTTTATATCGTAATCTTTATATTTTATTTTTTATTTCTTTTTGTAGAAAAAATGTCGTCTTTAGCTCATGTTGCTAAACTTCAATCGAAATTTGATCATCATAATTCTATGGTTTCTACGAATAATAATGCAACGCAGCAAAGTACGGTAGACAAATCAAGTAAAAATGAAAATGATAAAATTAAAAGAGATTTAATATCTCCTAATTTTCTTAATGGTGATAATACATTAGTTGATGTATCGCAACCTACTGACAAAAATAAAAACATTGAAACAAGCGAAGAAAACACATCGACAAAAGTAAACGACGTACCAGCATTAACTCCTGATTCTGAACCAACGATCAAGTCTCTAGCTGATATTAATGTTAATCTTCAAGATATTAAACCAGGTATATATATACATATTTATTATCTATATATATTTATATTATAAGTATACATTAACTTTATCTGTTTGCATAGGTACAAATCCACCAATAACGGTAATAGAAGAAAAGAATGGTATTTCAGTAGTACTTCACTTTGCACAAGACAGTCCTAGGCCAGATGTTTCTGTAATAGTAGTTACGACAATGAGTAAAAATGCCAAACCACTTAGTAATTATTTGTTTCAAGCAGTAGTACCTAAGGTAATACAAAGATTAGATTAAAATTGAACTCTTATTCATTGTATAATAGTATACTATTCTAATTTAATATTTTGTTTATTTCTTTACGTAAAGAAATGTAAGTGCAGACTTCAACTTCCTTCTGGTACAGAATTGCCAGCACATAATCCGTTTCTTCCACCTTCAGCAATTACACAAATAATGTTAATTGCGAATCCACTTAAGGTAAATATAAAATATCATGATTACTTACAAATACTTATTTTTCATATGAGTTTAAATGATATAATTATATTTGAAAATGATTTTAGCAATCAGTATCTTTAAAGTTTATGTTAAGTTATACGATGGACGATGAGACTTTTACTGAAATGGGTGAAGTGGATACACTTCCGCATCTATAAAATTAATAAGATCAAGTAGAACGTAAAAAGAATGTGAGTAATATGACGATAATGTTTTTTTTAAATACAAATGAAGAGTATTTCAAAACTGAACATTTACGGCTACATTTCACTCCATTATATCACTAGGACAAAACTGAATCTTATTAGCATAAGCGAATGAAATGAACATGTTCTTTTATTACAATATATATACATAAATATATATTTTTTCCTAACATATTTCAAGCAACAGTCTTTAAATATGCAGACAATTATGTAGGTATAAACAAAAAAGTATTTACTTGAAAAAATGCAATTATTTGCCATATTGATAAACAAAAGAATATTCATTAGTATAAAGAGAATCAAGTTCTAAATTAAAACAATGCTTATTAAAATATTTCCAGCTAAAAAAAAAAAATGATTTGTTATATAAAAAAAAATGATCAAAGTACAAGATATAATACTTATATAGCACATATTTATAATAAATTGTTGAAGTGATATTCATGTTTAGTACGTATGCTATTACATGATGCAAAAAAGGAAAAGAAAAAAATAGAAAACTAAACACACATTTAAAAATGATTTCATTTTTACACATTAATTCCGTTATGTTAATTTTCTACCCCCAATTGCCAGAAAATAATTCCTTTTACGATAATTGATGTATCGAATATAAAAGAAAGAAAAAACTAAAAACAGGATAAAAAAAATATCGTTGAAGTGAAATTAGTTGTAATCTTATGAGATATTATATTTATGAATATTATAATTGCATCTCTATGATAAAACGCAACAGTATTAAAAATATCTAAGTATCTGTTACTCGAACGAAATATTTTTAAAATTAAAAGATAAGTCATTTTATGCAAAATTTCATTTTTCAGTATGCTTGTTCGTTCAAATTTATAAACGTACAGTATTTGATTGATTTTACAAATTTTACTAAAACGATTAGATTTGTTTTTTTTGTTTTGTATAATATATTCTTCAATATAAATATATACATCCTCTCCTATATTGGAAATTAAACGAATGTAAATTATTGTGATATGTAATATTTATAATATTACAGTAAAGATTATTAACGCTTGCATGAAAAATGGAATTAATTGAAAAAATAAAATAGATATGGGAATTTCTTAAAACGTACAACACAAGTTTTATTTAAGATTTTTTTTTATTTTCTTTTTCAATTTTATATCCGTTGTTGTTTTCTTTTCCAAGAATATAATTTTTTTTCTCTTTTAGTTTTTATCATTAATTATTATAGTTCTCGATAATATGTATAGTGTTATATGTTAATAGAATCAGTCGATTGACTAAGAAATATGTTTCTAAAATAAAAATTCGTATATAAATTAATTACTTTGTTAAACTCGAATTGGTATTATTACAATTATTACATCGATGAAGTCATAATTTTTTATTGAAACACAGATGTTTCTATTATTAATTGATATCATTTGATTAATTTATAGCATCGTCTTTGGAAAAGTTACTTTAAACACAAATTAAAAACAGGAATTGTAAATAAAAAAAAGAAATTTAATATAGCTTTGAGCAAACATTGATTAATATTGACTGAAGTATATATATATTAGAGGAAAAAATATAAACAAAAAAATATATATATTATAATAATTAATCAATATTAATCAATACGCGTATACATAAATATTACTAATGTTATAGAGATATAAACTGATATGTTCATATATATATATCTATAAAAAAAGACATTTGCAAATAGAAACTATAATTTTTGTATCCTTGGAACTTTAAAAGTAATAATACTGATAGAAAGTTGTGCACTTTTATTTGTAACTGTTTGTAATACTATCTTGGTTCTTTTATTTTTTATTTTCTTGTTTACATTTTACTTTTATTTAAAAGTAAAAGAGATCTTTGTACTTAGTTTTTAAAAATATCAAGTTCCACATTGACGAGTTTATATCTCATATTTCATATTAAATATATATATATCCCTTCCTAATTTTTTATTCATTAATTAAAAAACGAAGTTGTAATATATTATAAGTATTTAAGATCTCAAATTTAAAAGACTACATGTAAACATTAAACGATATGTGAATTGAAAAACACGATATCTATATATACAATTAATGTGTAACGTTTTCTTAGGATGAGATAGAGCCTTGAATGGTAGTATAGAAAACAAGTATAATGGATATGATCATTATATATGTGTATAACAGACCGAGTGATTAAAAGATATTCTCAGGTAAATTTATTCGATAATTAACTGAGAGAAAGATTCTTTACGATATGCAATTGAATGAGTAAATAAGTGTAATAACTAAAGTTCTTTTTTTATTTATTTTCAGAATTTCTTTTCAACATTTATTTCTTTCTCTCTCTCTCTCTCTCTCTCTTTGATTTTTATATTATATTAGATACCAACATTTAGAAGTATTAGTTATTATATTATATTTCTTAAAGTACAGATACTTACTATACAAAATAATCTATTCTATTAAAATGGAGTTTATTCTAAAAAAAAAAAGAAAAACTGGTAGTAATTGTGAGTATAATATTGTACATGAAAGTTTATAAATATTACAGAATCTTGAGGGGGGAATACCGTTTGTACAAATAACTAATTGTGTACGTTATACTTATTATATATATATTTATTTCATTTCAGTTATTTCTCATTATACTTGCTTTTAAAAAATTCCAGAATGTCTACGATTGATTAAAGTTATGTCATTAAATATTATAAACGGTGAAAATGTATATTGTATTTCTATAGAATGAACATAGGAAAAGAAACAGAAAGAAAGAATAAAAAGGTCTGAAAATATTATATTAGCAATGATATTTATTACTTATGTTTTTTTTTTTTAATTTGTTATTGTTGTTATTGTATTCTGGTTTTTATAAGATGTATTTTAAGAAATATATTTTACAGAGTTGTCTCGATATTAAATTATATCTGCAAATAATAGCACATAATAATATATGTATATTTAAGCATTAATAATGAAATACAAGTTTAATTACAAATTCTTTATCTACTCTTCGTCTTACTATCTTTTTTATGAAATAATATTTTCCAAGAAGTATTTTTATAATATAGAATAATATCATTTTAATTTCGTTGAAGGAAAAATTGTAATGTAGTATATAGCAATAAGATGGTATTATTCATTATTTTATATGCCTAAAGTAAATATATAACACGCTACATAGTAAATGTAATTAAATTTTGCGTTATTTTTTTTCTAAATTTTAATATTTCCAATAGAATTTAATATTGTTTTTATATATTCAAATGATGAATAATATTAATTTAATAGATACAAGTATATAATATTTTATTATATAGTATATTATTACTCTAAAAAGTTTTCATGCAAACGTTTAGCATATATTAAATGCTATTAAAAAATACTTTATTTTAATTCTCTCTCTTTCTTTCTATACGTTGCTTAATCTTTGTAATAATAATATTATTATTATTATTTTTATTGTTCCAATTTGACTAAAAGTAGCTTCATAGCAAATGTTTAAATAGTTTGGAAAAATAATGGTGGTCCACGATAGAATAAAGCTAAGGCATATAAGGTGGTAGGAGTTAAGCGATGCTTAATAATATCAATAGTTCATATACCTGTATAATGTTGTTATTCGTAGAACTGTTATTTAAACTGTAATCTAAAAATGAAAAAAACTAAGGCCACTCATTTTCGTTTATTTTGGTTTTCTTTGATTCTGTTGAACATTTTAGAAGGATATTATTTAATTGTCTTTAGGATAGAACTATTTTAACCGTGTGACTATTTTTCATTTATAAAGCGTATAGTCTTATGAAAATATTATTTATCCTTCTTTTTGTTTCAGAATCAATCAAATTAAATAAAATTGTCATCTAATGCATGAAATTACTTAATGCGATACAATCCATAACTGAATGTATAAATTGTTAAAAGTAGGAAATTTAAAATGTGTTATACAATGCCAGATGATGATATCTAAACATTATTATTTTTGT
This sequence comes from Mischocyttarus mexicanus, assembly GCA_023678845.1. Lineage (NCBI taxonomy): Eukaryota > Metazoa > Arthropoda > Insecta > Hymenoptera > Vespidae > Mischocyttarus > Mischocyttarus mexicanus. The sequence goes on along the minus strand of JACGTP010000101.1, from coordinate 224,976 downwards.
TATTGTGTGCATCTATGAAAAATTAAAAATAAAAAGTNTGACATAAAATTATAATAATTCTATTATATATGATCAAATAATGAAAAGATAAAACTTCAATGACTAAATATATATTAATTCTATACCTTGTTCTGTCATGATAACGATTATAATATTATTGATGTTTACGATTTTTTATACATAATATTGTACATAATGATTTTTTTTAAGGTTAGAAAATCTATACGATGCATGAACTAACTTTAGATAAGATTACCAACAAGGCATATCGTATTAAAGTTTTTATTTTAAATTCAAGTATAGAGTGGAAACTGTCCTATTTGTTCCTGAAAATATTAAATTAGGATCAGTTCACATTGCAGAATCTGAACGTTATCGCGCATGTTCTTAAAATAATCTTTTTTGATTAGTCGTTTTTTTAAGACACATTTGCATAAATTTAACATGAGTATCAGTCTGTCGTGACCTTGGCTTCATTAATGTACGTATTACGTTCATATTTTTGAGATTGGTGTGGTGAAAATTAATTGAAATCCAGATTTAGAGATCCCTGACAAAAGGCACGAGGTGTAAGGAACAACGTCAGTGCTGTCTCATTTGAGCTCGTTTGTTCCATTTAGAAGGCCTAATAATGCTTACGGTAAATACAAGACTTCGACAAGGCACACATGATTCAAGTAGTAAGAAATATTTGACGTCTGCTATTGAAATAATGAAAGTATTCTACTAATCGTTCTTTTTTCTTTTTCCCTTTTCTTGTTTTTTCAAGACTGCCTTGAGAGGGATCGCACGACGATCATTTTCGACATCAAAATGTGCCCCAGCACAACAGGTACAATATTTAATTCATATTTTTTCCAATTGTTAAAATATAACCTTTGATTGATGTTCAATCTATTATTACTTTCCAAAGATATATATATATATATTTATGCATCATTAAAACAATGAATATGGCTTTAATCGTTGAATCATTTTCTATACTAATTTTTATAATCATTATTTTTATATTTGACATTTATTTAAATAATGATTATCTAACAGTGTTGTTGAAGGACAGAGAAGGTCACATACATTTTTAATTCTAATAATGTAGTTAGGTTTTATTCGGATACTGATAAAGATAATCCTTAAATTCCTTGGAATGTCATAATTGATGATATGGTAATTTTATGTTCTGTTTATTAAATCACTTTTAATATTCATATAATATCGTTACCGTAGATGACTGTGCGAGATGCTTTGAACTCTGCTCTGGATGAAGAAATGGAAAGAGACGAGAAAGTGTTTTTACTTGGTGAGGAAGTAGCGCTTTACGATGGTGCTTATAAAGTTTCTAGGGGTCTTTGGAAAAAGTATGGCGATAAGCGTGTCATCGATACGCCAATCACAGAATCTGGTTTTGCTGGCATTGCTGTTGGTTCTGCAATGGTATGTAATAATTATTATGTAAATATTAATGGCAATCTAAAAAGAGATTATTCATTTTCATTTAATATAGGCTGGGCTTCGACCGATTTGCGAATTTATGACTTTCAATTTTGCTATGCAAGCAATTGATCAAATAATTAACTCGGCTGCTAAAACTTATTATATGTCTGCGGGAAAAGTTAATATACCAATTGTCTTTCGTGGTCCAAATGGTGCAGCTGCTGGTGTAGGTGCACAGCATTCTCAATGTTTTGGTGCTTGGTATAGTCATTGCCCTGGTTTAAAGGTAGTTTCACCATATCATAGCGAAGATGCTAAAGGTTTATTAAAAGCTGCCATAAGGGATCCTGATCCAGTTGTTGTATTAGAAAACGAGATCCTCTATGGAGTTCAGTATCCAATGTCTGACGAAGCATTGGATAAAAATTTCGTTTTACCTATAGGAAAAGCTAAAATAGAACGTGTTGGAAATCATGTTACTTTAGTGGCACATTCCAAGGCCGTTGAACAAGCTCTAGAAGCAGCTAACGAACTTGCCGGGAAAGGGATAGAAGCTGAAGTTATTAATCTTCGTTCCCTTAGACCATTAGATATGGATACCATTATACAATCAATAGTGAAAACAAATCATTGTGTTACTGTAGAGCAGGGTTGGCCACAATGCGGCATAGGCGCGGAAATTAGCGCAAGAATCTCAGAGAGTAAGTTTATATTCTTCATTCATTTATTTTTTCTAAATTTATATTTAGTATTCTAATGTGTATCGATAAATTTTTATAGGTGAGGCCTTTTATCATCTAGATGCGCCAGTAGTTCGCGTTACTGGTGCAGATGTTCCTATGCCGTATACAAAAAGTTTGGAAATAGCAGCTTTACCGCAAGGAGGCGATGTAGTATTTGCAGTAAATAAATTATTAGGGGTCGAGTAGTAAATGATAGAAATATTTAGGTACAATTAATATCCTTTCGTCTCTTTTTCCTTTTCCTTCAAATTCAATTTTTAACATTTTATTTTCTTCTACTTTAATATTTCTATGTATAAATAAATACATTTAATAAGTACAAAGTTAGAAAAAGAAATAGAACGAATTCTTCAGCATAAGATTAATCCGGGTTGCGAATATTTGTTTTTTATTATTCATGATTTAGATTTTAAACGAAATTAAATATAACGTAATATGTTTATTTGACAACTACAGGGATTAAGAAATCAGAGATAATCTTTACACAGAGGTATTTGTAAAGTTTCAATGAATATTAGAACAATCAACGATTATATATATTCGCATTATAATATATTCTTAAAACATATATTAAAATGACATATTGAATATTTATAAAATCAATATTTTAGGATAAATATGTTATTTATTGGACATTACATATATTTCTATATGTATTAAATTATACTATTACAATATGTACTTTTTCAATATGTATTTAAATTATACTTTACAATTTTGTAATATCTTTTTTTTTACACATGCGAATATATTATTTGAACAATTATATTATATAATACTATGTTTGTAAATATAATAAATACCAATATACTGCCATATTTGAAATTGCAAACTGCCTTTGCTTAATGAGTTTATATCTAGAAAAGAAATATATGAAATACTCTTGCCATATATTCATCGACGTAATTAATCATATTTTAACATGCTGCATTTGTTTATTTATTACTTATTAATGAGTAATGAATTATTATATATACATCAATAATTTTTATCTTTCCACTTTTCTGTTTTGACATATTCTTTTTACATATTTATTACATTTAGTTTGTTTGTTGTTTCTGTGTTCGTTGTTATTGGTCATGTATGATACATACGTAATAAACAACATGTTACAACTGTCATGTAACGTTCAAATGCATCTCTAATTTCAACCTCTCTGAAAAAAGAATATGTTATTCAATAGAAATAATGTTTAGGCGTGTATAGAAAGTTTAATGACAAATATTCATACCTCAAAACGTCCATATCCAATGCACATTGTGTATAAACGGATAAGAAATTTCTAAGATCAGTATGAGACCAATTAAGTTGCTTCCATGGTTCTATACATCTTTCAACTAATTCTAGAAAAAAAAATCTCAATTCTCTAGATCTATGCAGATTACAGCCTATTCCTAAGATAGCTCTTGAGTAAGAACGAAAATTTGTATCGACCTCTTGATATGAACGTTCAAGTAACATTGGTTTAAGTTTAATGCACACCAAGCTGAAATATATTTATATTAAAATAATTAGTATTTTATATTTATCTAGTATATATTATCTTATATAGCTTACTGTTTGTGATGTTTATCGTTTTCTAATAGTACTCTACATTCAGCGAGTTCAACTAAAAATTCTCTGTCAAGATCAGTATCAAAATATTCTGATCCAACGCATCGATAAGTCCAAGCTGCCATCATACTATTAGCACAATGATACAAATCGGGAAATGTTAGAAATTGTAATTTCCTTTTACTCATTTCAAATCTTAAACAAGCAATGAATACTACTGCTGCATAACGTCTGTAAATGTTTAAAAATATATATTAATATAAAATCGTATATATTAAAAATAATATAATTAGAAATGGTAAAAAATGTACTTGGCTAAATCTTCAGAAAGTAAAAAATGTTGTTTGATGTTAGTGACCAAAGAACCTGGTAAATCTTCAACGACTTTGAAAACTCTTTTGACATTATCGTATTGTCTACGACAACTTTTTAAAGTAATTCCAGTCTTTTCCGAAACCTCGTCCATGTCTTTCCTACTTTTGGACGTTAATTTCTTTCCAAGTAGTTCTCGAACAACAACATCATCAAATTCGTAATACCTACAAAGTAATGTAATTGTAATCATTTTGATCTTATAATACAAATAGATAAATAAAAAATCGCATTCTTACATTTCAATGAGCATTTGACTAGTTTGTGGTTCTATTTGAAATGACAGTTGTTCAGTTGCAAGTTTCGTTGGAGTATGAAGTAATTTTTCTAATAATGCATATGTACGATAATGATCAAGAACATCAGAAGTTACTAATTCTAAGGGTGCATTAGTTACTAAGCAAATTCCACGCTGTTGTAACATAGTAACTGCATCACTAGCTATTAATGAAATATTGGTCAAATATTTGATAACTTAGTTACATATTATATGAAGTATTATTCTAATTTAATGAAAAACTTACAAGAGTTTCCGTCAACCCAAAGTTGATAAATTTCAGGATCAACTAGAGTATAATTACTTACAAAAACGTCAACGTCAGAAATCATTTTTAAAGGTTATATTCAGATACATGTGAAGTTACATTTTATATAATAATATATATTAATTTTATTATTAATTATATATTTAATATATTAATCACATTTGGCTTTTATTAAATTCTTTAAATAACATCAATGAAATGCCAAGCAAATAACAATTTCAGATTAACAAGTTTTATTTAATAATAATTTAATATTAAATTATTTTAATAAATGGGTTTCTTTATATTGATAGATTCTCGATTTTATTTTATAGGTTTTTGCAAAAATAAATAAAAGGAAAAAGAAAAAGAATTTAATGAGACACCCTCGGAGTCAAAATTTTGATGTTTTTTCCAATTTCAATAGGAATCCACTAGTCCCGGCGATTTCAATCGTTTTCTCAAGTCCAGAAAATGACAAATTTGTATCAGGAGAATATGATGATAGTGGAGGTATGCGAACTTTCTTGATTTTAGTTCAGGACGTCACCGCTAGATGGCACGACCACCCCGTGGTCCTTCTCCATGGTCCGCGCTTTAGACCTACTCGACTACCACTAAGGTCGGTAAATTTTGATGGTAAGTTACCATCAAATTCTGTCGGTAAAATTTTATGGTAAGTTACCATCAGATTCTGTCGGTAAAACTTGATGGTAAGTTACCATCAGGACTTACCGACCGTTTGATGCCATCTAGCGGTGATGCCTGGAACTAAAATCAAGAAAGTTCGCATACCTCCACTATCATCATGTTCTCCTGATACAAATTTCTCATTTTCTTGACTTGAGAAAACTATTGAAATCGCCGGGACTAGTGTATTTCCATTGAAATTTGAAAAAACGTCCAAATTTTGATTCGAGGGTGTCTCATTAAATTCTTTTCTTTTTTTATCACATTTATTTTTGCATGAGCTTTTAAAATAAATTCGAGTATACAGATAATAATTATTTAGTTAATAATTTCTATATAATAATTGTTTCTATAAAATATATAAAAGAAATTGCACCAAACTTATACTTCATTCTTTTAAATTATAATCTTCATTTTCTTCGATAATTTAATAATTTTTTAGGATATGTCGAGATACTAATTATATTACAATTTTAATAAATAAATCATTTATTTCGCGTCACGTATATGCGTGTCGTGTTTCTCTTCCTATGCAAGTGATATTCATGTGTGAGCGAGTGTGTGTAGTGTTGAAAAGTAATGTATACATATATGGATACCTGCATTTATGGATATAAGGACAAAGTACATCTAAATGTAAGCTGACCATAATATTGAACCTTTTTAATATTTGACATCGGCGTGGTAGTGTTTAATATCAAACATATTACATGAATAATTTTCAATAAAAAAAAAATTCTAATAGGTAATCGTAACGTTGTAGAATTTTTTCAACCGGTCATTGTATGATACGCGTTCGTAATCTACACGAATAACTTTCGTTACATCCGTAGAACTGAAAAGGATTTTAAAATATAATCAAGTGTCGGATTGATTTCACAATAATGCATAATCAATTACATCTCGGCTAGTTACCGTTCTATTTATTTTATTTATTTATAATACAGTTTTCGTTTCTTCTACACACTTGCCATTTGCAGGAAAACTATTGCAATTTAACATATCGTAATTTTTTCACATTAAAGTAAATTTTTTACCAAAAACTATTAGTTTTCGAGATGTAAGGAAAGATTTATAGAAAAAAGAGGATTTTTTCGGGTGTATTTTTCACATTTTGATTATTCATGAAAAATGCACACACTTTTCAGGAAATGCATTATGCATCTCTTAATGTAGACCACATTCTCAACCTTTTATAATTTTTTGCAGTCAGGTCTGAGCAAGATTCATTTAGTGTCTAAAATCAGACTAGATTGACTAGACTAATATACCTATATCTATTTCGTTTTGATTCTAGAGTACAGTGGTAGCATGTTGTATTCTTTCCTTCTTCGTTTTCTTTCACTTTCTCTCTCTGTCTCTCTCTCTTCCCTCTTTAACTATTTCTCTATTTCTCCGGGCGTTTCACTATTCTCTCTCTCGTCGAGTCTGTCTTTCGCAGAGAGGAGGAAGGAAACGCTCCAGGAAATTCATTTGCAGAGACGTGGCACTGCGCGGCAAAACACGAATGATATATTTACATGGCGCCGAGGGAGAAACCGGCGAGATGGATTTACTCGAGAGAGCTTTATCGAGCGTTACGAGCTACCGTGCACGACGTATAAAGCGTACCTTTCGAGAAGGAGAAAGGGATCCGAATAGATAGATAGATAGATAGATAGATAGATAGATAGATAGATGGGTAGATAGAATGAAGGAATCAGAGAGAACATTATCATTCTCAATAAATTTTTGGTTGTCTAAGATTTTTAAATTGGAATTATATTTTAATGATAGATTCTTTACTAATGTAATTTATAGATAGATGAATAGATAGAATGAGAGAATGAGAGAATAAGAGAAAAGATTATCATTTTCAATCAAAGATTTTTAAATAGGAATTATATTTTGATATAAATTCTTTATCTATGTCATTTCTAGATTGTTAGATAGTTAGATGAGTAAATAGAATGAGAGAGAGAGATTATCATTCATTAAATTTTGATACAAGATTTTGAATGAAAATGATATTGGAATTATTAATTAATTTATTTTTTAGATAGATAGATAGATAAATAAGTTGATAGATAAATGATAATTCTTCTAATTAATTTCTTATATTTTTGTATTTTGAACAAATGTTGAAAATTGACATTTCGTTTGTTATATTATAAATAAAAACTATGTAGTATTTTTTTTATAATAATTTTTATATAAAAAAAACAAAACCACAAATACATACAAACATATATATGATATTTTATATAACTGATAATAACTTACGTAGTTTTTTGTTTGGTGTTTATATTAAATATTATACTATATATATTTGAAACATATCTGTTAACTTTAATTATCATATATAAATATATGATAATTTAAGATAACAGATATGTTTCTTCTTCAATCATTTATAATTTCTCAATAATTTCCATTTTTTTAACGTATCGAATAAGCGTGTGACGTTTTTTTTTCTATCAATAAGATGAAATATCTATTTTTGTTTTTCATTCATTCATAAAATAAAGCAAATGAAAAAATATATATAAAAAATGTATCTTTTATTTTGAAGCAATTAAGATCACGTGAGGATTCCTCATAAATATTATTCATAATTATAGTTTATATATACTTGTAGAATGGGAAAAAATAAGCACGTGGGGAAAGATATGCAATATTGAAGGAGTTTTCGAATTAAAAAAAAAAATATAAAAAGAAAATAAAATTGTATATAAAAAAAAAAAGAGGAAAAACCTTGACATCTCTTGACGATTGCTTCTATTACCATCTTCTCTCTCATTTTCTCTTTCCTTCTTAGTTTTTCGTTACATAACGTAAATGTTATTTTCTTTTTGTTTTGTTTCTTTTTTATGTTTAACGCCTGTTATCTTCTTATTTCTCCTGATAAATGTTACGTTACGTTATTTAATATTTGCTGTGTTCATCTCGTTACGTGTTTTACCAAATTTTTAATATAAAAATGTAATAAGAATTTTTCATTATTTATATGAACATTTTATGGTCGATATATTTAATAATATTCGTTTAAACATTCTTACAGACACATATATGTGCCCATAATTATGAAAATGGTGTAAGTCATATATTCCTTGTTTCGAGATATTTAATTAATTTGAATTCATTCATTTAATTTTGTATTTAAATTTTATATATAATGTTGAAATTATAACCACTATCTAATTGTTTATTTTTGACAATATCGTCAAGATTACATTGAATTAATTTAGTTGAAAATAATCTGATGTGAAATAACTGGTAAATTGATTTTACTTTTAATTTTGATTTAGACTACTTTCATAATTATAAGATCATATGTGCATTATGTTTGTCACATATATTTGACGTATATACATCCATACATACATACATACATACATTCATACATACGTACATAAATGTATTATGTTTATTATAATATGAATTATATATACACATACGTAAAAAAGATTTCCACTCGTTACGAGTAGCATGAGATATACGTACGTTTTAATGTTATATGATGTTTTTTTAAATCAATTTCTTTTTTTTTTTGTTCAATTAATGTTTTTGGTGAAATATTTCATCTTAAGAAAAAAAGAAGAAAAATAATAGAGTTTGAGTTTATATTTCTTGTTTGTTTAAATGCAATTTTTGTCTGTTTTTTTTTTTAAATGATAATGAATGATAAATGAATAAATTTATATTGCTTACACAATTTGATTTGAATTAAAATATTATTAATATTATTCGACGAGTATAAAATTCGATTTCCTTAAAGATATGTTATAAACGTATGCAAGATTTCAGATTCTAACATTATTATTATTATTCTTCTTATTATTATTCAAGTAATTATCATATATATATATATATATATATATATATTATATACGATATTAATTATCTCTAATTAATGGTTATATCTACAATAAAAAAAAAAAAATCAACACTCAGATAAATATTTTCTAAAAGAGAATACTGTTGTGGCTTATATCTTTTTTTTTTCTTCTTTTCTTTTGTTTTCTTTTTTCTTCTTTTTTTGTAATTTTTCTAATTTTCTTACATTTTCATTTTTAATCACTTTCCCCTTCTAGTTTCGTTTGAAAATAATTCGAATTTTCTAATTGACGAGAGACTCTTTTTCGACAGTTAACGTATCATTACGAATACTTTTATCATTTACGTTCAGCCAAAGATATCACCAATCAAAAATTTCACGTTTAATCCAATTGCGAAATGATTTTTCTCATCGAAAGATATTTGCTTATCGAGTAAAATCAGTTTTCAGAAAAGTCTACCTCCTTTTATTTATTATAAAATTCATTCACATAAATATTATTATCACTTTTTTATTATAGAATAAAATAATAGTTGAATGAAAAGATAAAATTTTTCTGTCAAAATTGGAAACAATGTTAATTAATATACGTAAAGGTATAAAATGTGTTTTTGATTGAACGTAAGATGAAATTATATACAAACATACACACATTATACACACATACATACACAGAATAGGTATTATATTTATAAAATAAATTTTATAAGATAATATATATAAACAAAGAAATGTTTTCTCATCAAAGCAATGGTTTAATTTATCAGTCCCCAAAGGATTTATTTTCCTTACCTATCTTCCATGATAGGTCTCGCTACAATTATGGTGTAACGAAATTCTTGATTAATATATATATATATATATATATATATATATCATACACATTCTTCTTTCTTTCTCTCTCATATTCCATGTTAATTTCGTCTACTAATTTCCCATGGCTCTCTGTTGCTAGCATTCCTCGATTTTACTTAACAACCGTATTATACACCTAATTCGAAGACGAATTTTAATAGTTATCACATACAAATTCTTACTAATTTTGTATATTCAATATAAATATCATAAATACGTCATCGTTAAAAATAAAAATCAATAAAAATCAATAATTTCGTTTTAAATACGAGAATTAATAATTGATGATAATTAAACGACCATTTACATTTATATATATATGTGTGTGAATATTACTCTTTACTTAATTTTGTATTCGATGTTAACTGTTCGAAAAAGAGTTCTAGTTTTCTTTTTAATAAAAATAATTAAATAATTTCTGTATAATAAATTTGCTTGTGTGATGTGTATGTGTATTGAAAGGACATGGAATAAAACCTTCAAGTTTAGAAACGATGTCACCGATCCAATTCTTCTTCTTTTTCTTCTTGTTAAACTGTTTATTTTGTTCATAGTTTCGTTGGCTCTTCTTATGGAGAGAAAAAAAAAAACAAAGTTATTGTCACATACAACCACAAGCTTCTACCACCATATTAGGCAAAGTCTTCTGCTTAATCGTGCTGTTAGAATCGATGTATAATAATTGCATAGGTGAAAATTGTGTCGGTGAACAACACGGTACAATTTCTTTTTCGTGATGCACGGAATTCCATTTCTGTAATAAAAAAATATTATAAATCATTTTTATTTAACATTATTTATATTATCTTTTCGTTGTTGTTGATCAATGATTAGCGGATTTTTATAGAAAATGGAATTTTGGTGGAATTTTCTACCAATTCAATATATAAATTATAATATTATATAAATTTATAACAATATTTTATTGATTTATTTTATATCTGTAAAAATGAAAGATGGGTGATGATAGTTTTAATGGTTCCTAAAAATCTTCTCATAGCTTATTCTTTTTTCTTTGGGGAAACAAAAAAGAAATGTTTAATTAAATGTTTTCAGATAGTTGTATTTTCTTTCTTATTAGATATTACGAAGGATGAAGAAGAAGAAGAAGAAGAAGGACTTGACGTATAACAGAGTTTTATGTTTCAAGATAATGGAGTCTTAGCAGGCCATTATCGTTACGAGTTGCAAACTATATTGCCAACATTATGGTATAGTCAGTTATAAGGTTACTCGTACACTTTCTTCAAACGACTTTTATTAACAATTAATGCTACTAAGATACGTTCATGATATTTCATTAAATATATTTTTATTATTATTATTATTATTATTCTTCTTAAAAAAAGTTATCTCCAGAATTCTTACTTTGTTTTTTCTTTTTAATAACGAATCATATATCATATATGGTATTTTTAAAATGATGTATTATATATTACATATATACTCGTATAATTATAAATATAATAATTAATAATAAAATACTAACCCTGATAACGTTGTTATAATGTGACCCACTTAACGTTAAGGATGCTACCGAAGTACACGAACCCCTACAAAAGTATGCATGATAGCCACTAGGATGAAGTATCCAATCACCCCAACCAATATCTTGGAAATCAATGAATAGTTCATCACGACAACATTCCTTCATTTCCGGTAAACAATTAGAATTCCTTTTAGGCCTATTTTTTTGCGGCAATGGTGACGTGTGTATAACCAGAAATGGTTTTAACGTTTGTTCGATTGATACTGGTGCTGTGTCACGGTCAATTGAACACGTGCTGCAGGCTATTTGCATTGCATGGTTCAGCTGATGTTTTTCCACCCACTTTCTTACCGTAAAACCTACGTCCGTCTTTACCCAACCCTCTGAAAGGAAACATAAAACGGAGAAAGAAAGAAAATAAAAAGATTTATATAAGAATAAGATTTGTGTTTTACACGTAGAACTACTTTTCACTATTCACTTTCATTATCTTGTCTTTTTATTATTATTATTATTATTATTATTTTAGTTTTTTAATTACTATGAACTACATTCTTAATTTTCTACACGTTTCTTCCATTAAGGTTTCTAATTAGATACTTTCGGGATGATTTTAAGATAAGAGTAAAATATAAAATGATTTACATATAATTATGAAAGTGGTCTAAGTAAGTCATATAATTTTTGTTCCGAGATATTTTATAAATTGCATTTAATTTAAACAATTCTTCATATATTTTCTCGTATATATATATATACGAATAATATTTTTTAAAGAATAGAATGATAAAGAGATAATTGTATTGCATGTAAGTTTGATTCAGTTTCCCCTTAAAAGCAAAGTCCTTTTAACCAAGTAAATATAATACATCTGGCATAAGTGACACTATAAGTCATTAAATACGGCCGTTTAATAACACGATATGAAGAATATCAACGAATGGGAATATATTTTTATCCGTGTTACTTTTCTTCTAAAGTCCGAAGTTCGATCATTAGGTAAATCTCTGCCTTAAACTAACTTGTTGTTGCTGGTTTTAATATCTTAATCGGTTTTTATTTTATTTTATTTTATTTTTCATTTTATTTCAAAAGAAAATACACGATTCATGATTGATAAATACTTTGTTTAAAAAGGTCAACGATTTTTCTTCAAGTATTTTTTTTTTATTCCTTTGTTAATCTCTGTTAAACGAGATTATATTTCTGCTAAATATCTCCAATAACCATACGCGCGTGTAATTAATAATATTACATATATCTTCTTTGTTATATATACAAAAAAAATAATGTCGAATTTTCTTATAGAATTGCTTCCTAAAATCCGACATTTCTTTTCCACCAACCTAATATATATATATATGTACACATATGCACTGCTTATAACTTCCAAAATATGAGTTGAACGAAAAAATGTTTGATACAAAAGTAACATGGTTTTGAAGGATATGTTATACGGTGTATTAATTTTTTTTTATAGCTGGAAACGTTTCAAAGATTTTAAAGACAATTTTGTTTTTTTTAAACAGAATACTATATTTTTTAATTATGTATTCGTGAAAACATACAAAATTAGTGTATAATATTGTAAAAATATGATGCTTACCTCCTATATCAGTATTAAAAATTGCCATCATAGTGTTCTTTTCAAATCTTTCTCCTTTATCCCAATGGTCCAATTCCGATAACACAAAGGTTTGATTAAGGTCGTCGTTTTCATCGTATTCTTTGTAAAACCATAATTCTGCTGATGTTACATCAACGTATTGCATCTCGTTTGATAAGTAAAACGTAAAACATGCTGCTGGACTGAAACCTGTTAAGTGATTCGAACTTTGTCGGCATTTCTTTGAATCTGCTATTCCTGAAAACATATATTAACAATAATGATAATAATAATTATTATTATTAGGTTGGTGGAAAAACAAATGTCGGATTTTCCCCATTGAATCGTGGCTCAAAAATCCGACATATAATATAAATAAATAAATAATAATATTAATTAAATATAAAATATTTTCATTCGATATTTGACAATTTTAAAGTCCTTGAACATTTAGAAAAATAAAAAAAGAAAAAGTTTGATATATAAATCTGTAGAAAAAATAAAAAAGGTAAATTTGACCATTAATTTGCGTTTCTCAAGAATGTATATTAAAAAGAATACCCTATCTTTTGTTTAGTTCAAAAACTTAAATGTCAAGAGAAAATATCCAATTACCTTTGTCGTGGTATTATAACGAGCTACACGTATCTCGTAACGATCTTGTTACAAACTAATTTAGTATCGATTTTGGCGAACCATTAGGGTCATTTGAGAAATGATCGTTTTATATTTTAATTTGCGTTAAGGTTTTTTTTTTAATCCATTATTAACGTTAAAAGTTATTTTCTAAATTTTTTTTTTAGAGTTAAGTGTTTTATCAAAGGTGAAGATATTTAATCAAATATATTGAATACTTCTAGGAATATATAATAATTAATAATAAAATATATTAATTGTATTAAAAAGTAATCCATTAATTATAGTTTGAAATAAACGTAAAAATAATGGATTTTTTTTCTATATAATAATAATATTTAATATAATAAATATATTTTATAAATAATAATATAATAAAATAAATAGAAAATGATTATTCTCCCCGTGAGGGTGGCGGGTAAGAATACCCCCTCAGTAATCCCTGCTTGTCGTAAGAGTCGACTAATAGGGAAACCCAGGAAAAATGGTGAAAAAGATAATAAAGGAAAAAATAATAATAATAGGAAAACGTATGTTATATCGATGACAAAGTTAATAATCTTAAAATGAAATATCCGATCGATTTTTCTATTTGAAATTCGTATACAGGTGTATGTGTGTATGTGTGTGTGTGTGTGTGTGTGTGTAGATGAGCATCATGCATCTTATGGGGGAGTGTAGATAAACATATGTGTGTGTATGAAATATGGCAATCCGTTGGCAATAGTGTGTCAGTCGATGGTCATCGATCATATCAGACTCTTCTTTTTATCTCTTTCCCTCTTTCTCTCTCTCACTCTCTTTTTATTTCTTTTTTTCTCTTCGAATATGCAGAATTTCTATTTACACAGATACATGCCCTTCACATTAGAATAGAAATCAGATCAATCTAGTTTTTCTTAAAGAAAAATCAATTCCCGTTAATATATTTCTATTCTTTTTTTCCCCTCAAGATAGATTAGAGATTTATATCATGAACCTAATTAAATAATTTATTAATATGGATAATAATTAATATTGAATATAGATATATATATACTAGGTGTATTACTAAATCATTCTTTATTTAACTGGAAAAATTTAATATTCAATATTTTTAGTTCGTTTGTTTTTGTAATCATAATTTTTTATTAATCTAATAAAATAGTTTATTAATATAAATAATAATTAATTGAATATAGATACATACAGGGTGTATTATTAAATCACTTTTTATTTAATTGAGAAATTTAATATTCAATATTTTTAGTTCGTTTGTTTCTGTAATCGTGATTTTTATTTCGTTCGTCTTACGATCGTGATTTTGTTTGTTAGTTATTAAGAAATCATTTTTGTTAGATTGTAATTAAATGATTTATTTGTATGTTTTCTTTTTAATTCAATTCACCTGTCATTATTTAATCTGTACATATACACACACATACATATATATGTTTCTAAAAATATTAAAATATATATTTGAATTATAATGTAGATCAGTTAAATTGTTAACAATTGTTTGTAAAATGAATCATCATGTTGCGTAAATATGCAACATACGAGTAACCGTAATCGATAAGTATAGGAAAAATTACCAATTGCATTTTTCTTGTTTCGTTCATTTCACATTTTTTTTTTAATAACATGTTTCATTTTGCATATTTTTCTTTTTTTCTTTCTTGCTGACTATGTTTAGTCGATGGTTTTATTTTTCTTTCTCTCTCTCTCTCTTATCGTATTTATAGATGATTGGAAAATGTAATAAAGATAAGTTGATAGATACATATATCAATAATCGAGAATATATTTGCTTATTTGTATTGAGCTTATTTAAGCAGAAACTGTGTTTTATTCCAATTCAATCTATTTCTGTAAATGTGATTTTATATTTATATATAAAGAAAAAAATAAGATTTTTTAATTAATTATTATTCATATTAATAATCATAAGCTCTGTTTATGTAATTAATTATTGATTATTCTAATAATCATAGATCTTTAAATTATTTCATTAATTTCAACGATTTAATTTATTTAATTATTTCAATCATTATTTAAATTACAATTTTATTTTTTATATACACATTTACATTAATCATTTATATTATAGTATTATACATATATTTTCTCGTTATATACTTACAATTATAAATTATACTTATTAGATCAGTGGAGAAAAAATAAAAGTCGCATTATAGGCCACAATTTAATGGGAAAATCCGACATTATTTTCTCCACCTTAACACAATGTTTTATATTTTAAATAAAAATAAATTTGATAAATATTCAATGATATTAAAACCATGAAAATAATACTACAAATACATACAAAATACATTCCATAAAGTATAATAATAATAATAATAAAAAGAATATTAAAAAAATTAATCTAAAACCAAGAAACAATAACATCTCATATAACTTAGGTCACAAAATTAATTTCTAAATATGTGTCGTCCCTTTTTTATTGCTTTCTTTATTCATTTATACTAAGAATGCAGTTAGTGGATATGAATATTGCATAATTGCATCGTTCTCACTCTTTCTCTCTCTCTCTCTCTCTTTGGTCTTTCTTTTAACCGTGAAAAAGAGAAGGAAGAAAAGGTGGCTGCGAAGAGGAAAAGGGACGGTGAGGGAGGAGAAAGGGGAAGGAGAGAAGGAAAAAAAAATATAAAAAATAAATAAAAAGGGTATAAATGAGGACAAGTAACAATGACGTTGCGAAGAGAGTCCACTTCAGTAACGTAGCAACGAGCAACGCGGACCATGAATTTCAAATTTTCCACGAGGATGCAAACACTGAAACCCACTGAGCCATTTCATGTTACAATCTATACATACACACATACACACACACATACATATATATAAATAAATATTATATGCATATATTTTCACGTATATAGTTATATTTTATGAATGCATTTATATATACATTTATAGATTTATACGTGTATGTATGTTTCTCTCTCTCTTTCTCTGTGTGTGTGTGTGTGTGTGTGTGTGTATGAACGAATGGTGTACGGTATTCGAGCGAAAATTTACGCGAAATTACAGCACCCGAATCACGATCCTCGACAACAAGGACGTATTTTAATGGACCCGAGTAGTAGGAACTTTGTTGTATTTTATTTTTTGTTTTTTTTGTTTTTTTTTTCCCAAGATAAAACCTCGGAATTAAAGTAGAGCGTGATTAGTATCAAAAAGTTGCAATATAAAAAAAAGTTGAATTTAAATTCTGATAAATACAGCGATAATACAATGTTTATCTGTTTCTATGTAATTTTTCGATGATTTATTTTTTTTTTTCTCTATTCAAGGAGAGATCTTACTCTTTCTATATATTTTTTTTTTCTTCCAAGATATTAATAGAGTTACGTCGGAAGATATGTATTTTTTAATATATCAAGATTAATGCATTTTTTTGCCGATAATTTGTTTCAAAACGATTTGATATAGGGGGTAATTAGGAAGATTTATCTGTTATGTTGAATAAGATACTAATTTTTATTTCTATTTATGTTAGAATTTATTTTTAAGATTAGGTATCAGTATGCGATGATGCAGTTTTAGAAATGATTAAATTAGATTGATTTTTGTAATCGTCATTTAATCTTTAAGTTGGTTCAATGGGAATATTACTAGGATATGGAGATTAGTTTCAATGTTGTATATATGTATATTGTTATTTAAAAAATGTAGAAATATTTATTAGAGTATTTATTGAAGGGTTTATAAAATATATTATCTCTATTTTATTATTTATAAATTTTCATTTAAAAAGGAATATAAAAATAGTTATTCAAACATGATAAGACTAACGTTGCCAATAGAAACAGTTAATAATAATGTTAAATAAATATAGGATTTATATTTTACGTATGTAATTTTTAATTTATTATTAATTACAAATTTATATTTATTATTTCGTAATATAATTAATATAATTAATTTATATAATATATTAATATAATAATATATTTAATATAATATATAATATTAAATATATTGTAATTTAATATACATATATATATCAATAAAATATATAACGTAGTTTTGTATAGCACGATCCCTTGAATATACATATATATATATATTTTCTAAATTATCATATAAAAATAAATGAAACTGTAGAAAAAATATCTATACAGATTAATTTGTAACAAATACTATAACACAAATAATATAAATAAAGTATAATAAATAACAAAAAAAAAATGTTAAAAGGGGATGTGTATTATTAATAATGTCTACTATAATATTTGATAGGACGATGAATACTTTCGGTTCAGTGGTCTTTCTACCCAGTGTCTCGGTATAATCTACCTCTACTGTTATTCTCGAAATGAAATCGGGTAGCGGGTTAACGAGGCCAAACTTTTGCTTCTAACATTCTCTACAAGAGACTTTCCTCTCGTCTTTGTTCACCGGTCGTTTGCCGAATTTCTATTCCCTTCTCTATCTCCCCCTCCCTTTTGCTCGCAAAGTTAGGATAATAAAGGAGAAAAGGATCGAGAGGTTGTGTGCTGGTATAGCTGATTTCTACTGATGCCTCTCCACTTCCTCACTTCTCCACTTTCCCATCTCCACCTCCTCCACCCCGCAGTTTCTCTAATCGAATTATTTTTGTCCAGAGTTTGTACTATCTTCAGTTAGTGGGCAGTTTCATTCTGTTTTCATTTTATGTTTTCACTAACATAAGTAAGATTTTCAAAGAAGTAAATTGTATATACCAAACGTCTCTGGGGATATTTCTATTCTAATTAGAAACATGATAATACATAGAGATGGTATTTTATACAAAGATATAATAATTAAATAGAGTTTATGAAAAATATACAATTATTTATCCACGTTAATTTTACGATTAACGATTTATTCAATATTTTTTCTTTCGTTTATTTTCTAAATAATAATTATTTTCTTTTTTATCTAACAATGATTAAGAGCTTTAGGTTTTATGAATATATTACTGTTTATAAAATAAAATATAATATATATATATATTTTTTTAGTTTGTTTTTATACACATCAAATAAAAATATCATCTAAGAATGATCCTTCGTTATTCGACTTTGTATGTTTCTTTTATTTTTTTTCGTTCATTGAAAAAAAAACAAGTATACTATCCTATGTTGTATATCTTTCATAGAAACCCCCTCTCCCACCATTTTCAAATAAGATTTTTTTCTTTCGTATATAAATCTTGAGAATGGGATGAATAGGAAGAAATACCGAAGAAAGAAAACTTTTTTTTCTTCTTTCTCTTTCTCTCTTCTCTCTGACAAGACAGTTTTTCCAATATTCCTTATATTTTTCTTATCTTTTCTAGTTGCACTTCCCTTCACCCTTACACCCTTCCTT
>JACGTP010000101.1:174724-202059 GCA_023678845.1 Mischocyttarus mexicanus | reverse complement strand
TTGTTGTTTTGAGTACAATCGACACATCCATTTGGTTCCAGTGAATTTGTCGTAGGACTAGTAGTAGTAGTAGTTGTTGTTGTAGTTGTTTGGGGTTGTGGGTACAGTGATTTCCAAACGATCATCAAGGGATTACTGACCTTAGGCCAGTCAGTCCCAATCGATAAAGTTGGAAGAAGAATGAGTAGTGATAATAAAATAACAAATCGCATCTTTCTTTCTTTCTTTCTTTCTTTCTTTTTGTTTCTTTTTTATTATTTTGCCCTTTGTCCCTTCCTCGTTCTTCCTCTCTCTCTCTCTCTTTCACTCTTTCAGACACACTCTATCTTATTTTCCTTAACGTCAAATATCAATCGGATTCGATATCCGAATTTAGGATCACACCCCACCTCTGAGAAATAATTCAAAGTTCAAGAAGGGTAGATACCTAACATTATCGTTAAAGTACTCCTTCCTGGTATAATTCAACGATTGATTTAATACAATCATCGATACTGGATCTTAACTATACAGATTTATATTTATCCCCCGTTCCTTGATTCAACTTCGTAGATAATTTTGTGTATACAATTTCAAATGATTTATTTTCATCGAATATACGAGTAGGACATCTCTTTCGTTAGATGATCAACTATAAACGATTATTGTTGAAAGTTGTAGTGTTTTTTTTTAGTCTGTTTAATATACGTTTTAAATGTCAATACGATAATAGGAGATAGAAAAAGAGAGACACGAGTTTTAGTTAAAACGATCAATGTGTTGAAGTTATTCGCGAATGCTACGAGTTACGCGTTCGCGTAGAGACTGGAGGTGAATCGTTACGATGGTCCAGTGATGTAGTTGACTATAACAGTTCATTTGAACTTTGCTCTCCTCAAGTCAAAGCCAGAATGCCGATTGGACGGAGACGGATAGTGCTGATATCACCGAAAGCAAACCAAGCAACCAAAGCACGCGCCACAAACATGCCGGTTTACTTGCCACCATTGCCACCAATTCTGTGTCATTTATAAAACCAATCCGAGATTACTGGATGATGGTTCCTTTTTTTTTAATATTGGTCAGATGTCAGTCTTAATTACCGGGGTCACTGTACCGATTTATTTATCATACTAGCAAATCTTAGCTTATTCTTTACAATTATTTCATCATTTGTATACATTCATGTTTGTATTAACGATTTTATATTTTATATTCTGATAAATATTTACAATATTATTATTATCTATTTCAATTAGTTTTTTTATTATATTTATATATATTATTGTAATATTTGATTATATATTTTATAATATATATTTTATTTTGTTAAATTAGATTTTGTTAAATGAATTTTTCTAGATTTAATTGTTAGGCGAATGAAGTATTGAATTTGTTTATTAAATTATTTCATTAATATTCTACCATTGGATTTTTTTTAGTTTATATTTTTATTATCTTGCCAGTGGTATTCGTTCAATCAAATATAATTCGTGAATTTAGTTTTAATTTTTTATTATAATTCTTTCGTTTGTATTATTTATTTTAATTATATTTCTGAGCAAAAATAGGAAAAATAAACAAAATATAAAATCTATATACATTTAATTAACGAATCTGAAGATATTATTTCCAATTATTTCATCATGTTAACGTATTATCTATTACTTAGTAGATATTAGACACTTTTATCAGGTTAATGTATTTATGATTAGATTATGCTAATATTCAATTTTTCGTTCCTTCGTTCCTTCGTTAAGTTTACATACATATTTTGTGCTCTGTGTGTGTGTGTGTAAAAAATAAAACAATAACATTTAATTACCTTAGATTATTTGTTATTTTTTTAATGAATTTATTTAGTTTTCAATTCTTTATCGTTTTTAAATGAAAAAAAAGAACAAGAAATTGATTTAATTAGCATTACCCTTCCTACGATATTTTATTTCATTGTATTGTTATTTATTTTATACCAATTTTTTTATTATTATTATTACAGATAAAGTTAAAAATAACAAACATTCTTTACGTTGTTTTTCTGCAATTTTTTTAATCATACGATTAAATATATATGCGTTAATTTAATTTACTACTATTGGGGTTTTCCTAAATCAGTAAAAAAACAACGCGAAAATACAAACGTTAAAGTTCTCGACAGATAAACAGTAAATGAAAAAAAAAATAGAAAGAAAGAAAGAATGTTTAACAATCATGATAATTTGTAAGAAATGAAAGAATCGTGCATGGAAAATTGTATAAAAAAAGAGATTAAAAAAAACAGGTTTGTTTCCTTTTCCCCTAACTTTCTTTTATTCATACAGAAAGAAAAATACTAATTGTAAGAGAACTTAATTCATCGATAGGATGATTAACAAAATACTCATTTATTTATTTATTTTTATCTACACACATTATGGTTCCAGATCGATAGATAATTTTGTTGATTTATTTTAAAATTCTTCTCTCTCTCTCTCTCTCTCTCTCTCTAATTTACTTTAATTCTTTATCTTATTATTTTCTTTAGGCTTTCTACTAGAATTTCCATAAAATCTAGTGGCCGGAGGATAAGCAACGTTAACTTCGGACAATTTAATAAAACCATTTGCATTCCTACCGGCCGGCTTCTCGATTAACATGATTTACGATTTAATATTTGCGCAAGTTGAAACTCTCATCCGCTTTTATTCCAACTGTGCTAACCAGTTTCCCTACAGAAAGAAAAAGAGAAAGAAAGAGAGAGAAAGAGAGAGAGAGAGAGAGAGAGAGAAAAAGAAAGAATGAGGCAAAAGGCACGGAATGAGAGATAGATACAAAGAGAATGTAAGAGAAATAAAGAGAAAGAGAGAGAAAGAGAGAGAGACTAAGAGAAAGAGAGAGAAAGTTGAGTATTCCCTACGAAAATTATCTCAACGAATGTAGTAGCGGCTGAATTTTCGTAGGAGTGCATATATATATGTATATAATAAAAGTATATATGCATAATATATATATATAATATGTATCTTTGTTTGGTGTATTCGCTCGATACGCGGAAATTGCGCAAGCATTGTGCGCGCAGTTCGTTGACTCGTTAATAAATACCCCATGAATTATTTCTCAATTTTTATGTTGATTAATTATATTTGTGTTTTTTGTTCATTCGTTAGTTCGATCCTTTTATTTTTTCTTTTTTTTTAATAATTCTTCTTATATATTATTTTTTACAAACGATAGGGGAATAGGCTTTCTCGTTCGAAAGACGTTCGTCAAACTTTGTTAGAGTTTACTGGTCAGATAAAAGAGGAATGTTCTGATTAAAATTATCTCCGAGTCTTTCTTTGTTTCGTGCACTTTTCCTTTTTTTTTTTTTTAATTCACGCGAAAGTAATTTGTTTTTTTGTTTCTGTTTCTTTGGTGGCGGGATTTATTCGTAGGACAGGTGTAATTTTGTTTTTATTTCTTGCGTTTTTTTTATTTTATATTTAAGTTTGTTGTCATAGGTAAAAATATTGATCGATGGAATGAATCTTTTTATCTAGATGATTGCAATTTAATTTGTATTATAGTCATTTTGTACAGTTTCTTAATTAATATTAGATTGGAAACTATGAAACAAGTGTTAAATAGACACACAGACTAACCAAAAATGCCCGTTGCATAGTTTCCAGCCTAATATAAAAGTACATTGTTGGTATTCGTTGAACTCGTATCGATATTTTCTACAATTTTTTTCATAAAATATCAGTTTTGTTTATTAAAAACAACAAATAGTTATAGTTATCTTCATATTTCGATGATACATAAACCACTATTAAAATGATTAAATATGGTACAATACATTTTTGTTTGCAAGTGTAGTAACGTTTCACTATTTTTGTATTTTTAAATTAATAGAATCAAAAATATTTAGTATAAATTGTTTAAATATGATACACCGGGTATAGTAAGCTTTTCATAGTCCCATTGTCCAATTTATCCTTAGGCTGCACGTACGCGAAGGTTGGAAAGGTTGGAAAGGTTGGAAAGGTTGCTGAGAGAAAAAGAGAATTTATTGTCCTTATGGACGAACTCCCTTAAGAGCATCCAAGGTAACGCGAATGTGTACACATATTTCAGGATAATGCAACTTCCTGAATAACGAATTATTTTCATCCTAGATCATACTATCTATAAATCGTATTACGTGTTTTGTATTACACAACTTTATAAACAAACATATATTTAACAAAATACAGATTTTTGTGGTATATAGAAATAAAAGTCATAAAACATTCATATATTATCAACGTACAATACAAATTTATTTATTATTTTTAATCTCAATAATTTATATTTATTAATTAAAAATTAAAAATTTCTTCTTGTATAATTAAATAAATATTTAAAGAAATAAGAATTAATTTAAATTGAATTTAAATAAAGTTAAATGATTGTAACACATTTGAAACAATTGATCTTGAAATAAAACTTTGATTATAAATATTAAATAAATCAAAAATCTAAAATTCCATCAAAGCGTGAAATAAAAGTTTTATGGAAAATTGTTAGTAACGTTTTACGTTAACAATCCAATACAAATAAACGTGTACGTGTGTATGTTCGTGTATGTTTTTAGGATATTGCATGTATGCACAAATCATTTTTTTACAATAGAATTCTTCCCCCCTCCCCTTTTTTTTTATTATTATTTTATCGATATTTTTCATGACGTATAAACAATCAGAGTTTCGAATAAAATGTATAGTCAGTGAACTGTTGTCGAACTGCCGATACCAACGTCACTATGAACTAAAGGTCACGGAGGCGTCGAAGTGACAAATGTCATTTAGCCCCTATGCAAAATTGATAGAAATACTGTACAAACAATTGAGATTTCTTAATGTAGTATCACCACTGTTAATTGTGTTTTTATTGTCGAATATATGTGCAATGAAACAAAATTATTGGTAGTTGTAAAATGATGGCACGCGAAATTATAATACCTTCTGTTATATCATATTCTTCTAATGCAAAATTCGATTTATAAACTTTCTGAAAATTTGATAAATTAAAATTAGATTTGTAATAGGATCAAATGATGTGCAAAGAGATGACACGTGAAAATATTTTTTGTGCCTATACTTCTTTATCAGGAAAACAGTTTGTATTTTACATTAAACATTTATTCTTTTTAGATGAGGTATACATTTTTTTTTTAAATATACATTGATATATACATTAATTACAAATATTACGTAATACAGTGTTAATTGTTGTTGTTTTTTTAGTAATACTTGATAGTAGTAATAAAATATTTATTTTTTTCATATAAGTCAAGTAAAAATACATAAGTTACAAAAACCATTAATCAATTTTAGCATAAGCAGCATAATTAGAAATTCCACAACGATTTTTGTGTCTTGCCAATCGCATGTAACCATCCTCACCCCAATGTTCACCCCACCAGTTCTTTAAAATCCACTCGGTTGGGGTATATCCAACGATTAGTATTGCATGATTTACCATATCCGAGGAACATGCAACGTCATCGTAAACTCCTTGACTAAAAATTTATTATTTTCAATTATTTAAACATAGTTTAATAATAATAATACTAATAATAAAAGTTGTTCTTACGTGTTAAATATATAAAAAAAATGCATAATTATTTATTATTAAAAAATTTACAAAATAAAACGAAATAATATAATTTATTTTATTATATACATACGTAATTTTAAAGATAAATAATACCTAAACATATATTTTGTGTCTAATAATCTCACCGTATATATATATGCATATGTACATAAATTTTGGATAAATAAAAATGCAACGGAGATGCAAATTTTATCCTTCGAAATAACACGAGTTCGATGACTTGCAAACCACACATCGAGAAGAAGATTAATTATATTTTTTGCTCGTGTTTCTTTTTTTTCCCCCTCCGAGGTTATCGTCAGAAAATTAATCACATTTTATTCTTTTTCTTTTTTTTTCAAACATTTTCGATAGTAAAAAAAAAAGAAAAAATGAGTAAGGTTACGCATTCGTGATAAAGGTCATGTTCTTCCAAAAAATCGCATTATAAAAGTTAATTGATTGTTTCATTATAAATAATTATTAATTATTCGACCACCAACGGTGATATTGTTGGGTAAATATAAAAAGTAAGTTAAACAAAAAGAAAAATTGATTTTCGTTTTTTAAATTACTATTATTATTATTATTATTATTATTATTATTATTATTATTATTATCATTATCATCATTATCATTGTTGGTCATGGTTAATGAGTTATGTTTGATAGTTTTATCTGGTTGGTTTGAATTTAAAAAATAATATTATATACGTATATACACACACACAAATATATATATATATATATATATATATATATACATGTTTTCGTGTGTGTTAATGTAGATATTAATTATGTTCGTAGAAAATATAACTTTTTGTTTTTTTTTTTATTCAATGCAGTTGCATTAAACCCAGATTATTTTTATGCAAATATAATTAGGAATATAAATTTCACGTATATTATTAAATAAATTTATATTTGTATTATAAATGTATACAAATATATATAGGTCAATAATAATTATCATAAGTTTATCATTCAATTTATATAATTAAATATATATATATAATATATAATATAATGATAATAAAAAAATTATATAACAAAGCGATTATTTAGTTTTGAAATAATCATATTTGATTAATTATATTATTAACAAATGATTATAATAATAATAATTATTATTTAATTCATATAATGCAAGATTATTATTATAATAAATATTTTTAAAATATGTATTCATTATAATCATTGAAATATTTATTTTTTATTTTATAGAAATGTAATGTTTTTTTTTTTATTCTAGTAAAACATAAATTATTAATAAGTATAATTAAATACGTAGAAATAATTATTTTGTTTTCTTTGAGAGAATTTCCTCTACGAATGAAAGATGATAAATTTATTAAATACATTTACTCACTGATAGAGCTGGAAGGTCTTCGGGTTCGCATTTATGGATGCTGCTACAGGACCAATCGTTGCAACGGCTACTTGTAATGCTTTTTCGTCACGTGCCGGTAAAACTGCCCATGATGTTATATTAACGACACTGTGATCCTTCACGTAATTACATTGGCCTTGCTAAATGTAAAAACAAAGAAAAAGAAGATATTTTGTATCAAATATTAGACTGGTGAAAAATAAGTGTCGGATTTTTGGTTACAATTCAACGAAAAAATCCGACACTTTTTTTTCCACATACTCATAATGTTTATTATCAAATATTCGTTGATTCGATTTAAAAAATGATTATCGAATATTGCAACTAAAAAAACAGATTATTCTCACGTTGCATAAAATTTTGTTCCAAGAATTGTTCGATCGAAAGTTTACAACCAGTTATGTCGTATCGAAGAAAGAAAGAAAGAAAGAGAGAAAAAAAAATGGAAAGCGGGTATTAAAATAAAAATCTTCAGTTGCATCATTGCACATTGAGAAATTATTATAATCTATGCATATACGAGCGAAAGGATTAACATTGATGGATTATAATTGAGTTCACATGTTCGTGATTCTTAAAAAAAAAAACCTTTTAAAACAATTTTTAAAATAAATAATATTATAATAAAAAAAAAGAAATAATTTATAAGAAAAGAAAAGAAAAGAAAGAATGGTTGAAGAATGATTGCATACTTTCCCTTTGTAAGGATACATATCCTGAGGCATAATTCCTTTAGATTTCTCAAGATATCTCAAGGTATTCCTAAGAGAACCCCCGTTACAACCAATATTCCCAGTGATCGTACTGCAATCAACCAATTGCTGTTCGCTCAATGGTATTAGCATGCCAGTCTGCTTAAATAATTGGCCCTCTATCGTGCCAGCTATTGAATATGCATAACAGCTTCCACATTTCATTTGATTCACTGGCTCCGTCACAAAGCCACGTTCTCGCCAATCCAAGTGAGATGGTACGAGTTTTGGATCGTTAAAGGCTGACGAGACCAACTCGTCATCGGACACACGTCGTCTTCTACTTGGCCTTAGTTTTACCTGGAATTTTATTTAAAAAAAAAAGAGAGAAAAGATTTTTTAAACATAATTCATATTTTATTTCAATATTGTTAATATATAATCATTTTTTATTGTAATTATATAATCATCCTTAATAACTTCAATTACAATAGGCTTAAATAAAAATAAAAGACAAAATAGAAAGAAAATAATGACTAAACTCTGATTCAAATATTTATATTAGAATACTTTTAATAAGAAACAAGTTATATTTTGTAATACTCATTTAAATAAAATATCTACGTATATGCAACACACACATATAATGCATCTATGTATGTATGTATGTATAAATATGTATGTATAAATATTTATGCAGAGAGAAACTCAATCGTAAGATTCAAGAAAGTCTTTAAGCACATTATCCACGTAATCGAAGATCTACATATATTTAAAAGAGAGTATAAGTACATACGTGTATATATGTATATGGTATTCTATATATAGGTGTAAATATCGGGTAAGATCGATAGATCATCGTCTTAACGTTCGTTCACCATCTCTCTACGTTTCCATTATCACGAATGTGAGAAAGGTGTAATAACACGAAGCACGAAATTTATGGATGCTTCCTAAATAAGCTATCTCGGTTTAGTTCTTTACTCTATGAATAATTTATAGAGACTGTTGTACATGATAACAAGCCGTACACGATCATGCCAAGTTTTATAATATTAATGACGACGATATATACAACATATGACTCTCCAATATTATATACAAGTACATATATATAATCTATATATTTATTAATATACAATAAATGTATATAAAGTCTAGAATATGAATATATATATTATAAATATTATTTAAGAATAAGCATCTCGAATTCACTACTTTTATAATTTTTAATATATATGTATTGTGTAATTAGACTTATCAGAAATTTCATATACATTAAACAATTATTTTTTAATAATTTTAATCGAATATAATCAATATATATAAATTTAATTATTAATTATTTAAATATTAAGAAATAAAATAAAAATCAATTATTAGATATAGAGAACATCTGTTCAAAAGTAGGTCACTTGTAAGAAAAGTAGGTCAACGATACAAAAGTAGGTCAGCTGTACAAACGTATTGAATGTATTGACAGAAAGATAGGCGAAGGTGTACGTCCGAGTTAAACGAACTCAATATCTAATACTGTTTATATCTCTCGGACAATTCTAGGAAATTCGTTATATATGAAATTCATAGAAAAACATTCCTTAACTACCGGCTTAGTTGAGCGTTCAATGTTTTGTTTACGTTCGGTTCTCTCCGTCACTCCTCGGCCGGTGTTGACAACCGAACGTTTTCATTTCATTGTTAGATTTGTATTTGATCTTCGTGTATGTTCGGTACCTGTCGTATGTATTCGTAACTAATTTTTATAATAATCGTTAGTCTTCTTCGAGCGTCGGAAGGAATAACAAGGATATTAATTAAGTATGTGATTTATTTCGTGTCGCGTCGCGTGTGCGTGTATTCTTTCAATGCAAGTGATATTCATGTGTGAGCGAGTGTGTGTAGTGCTGAAAAGTAATATATACATATATGGATACCTGCACTTATGGATATGGATATGGTAGCATTGGATATAAAGTTAAAGGTACATCTAAGAGTAAGTTGACTATAATTTTAAATTTTTTTTAAACATTTGACAGCGCGGAGTGGTAGGTTTAGTATTAAACAATTCTAATAGGTAATCGTAACGTTGTAGAATTTTTTTTATAAACCAGACACTATATACGCGTCTATGATTCACACGTATAACTTTTCGTTGCATCAATAAAATTGAAATAGGTTTAAAATATGATCTCTTGTCAGATTTATTTTTTCATAATGATGTTTAATCAAGTATATCTCGGAAAGTGACACCGTTCTCTTCTTTTATTTATTTTTTAAATACTCAAGTATGTTTTTAATAACATATATATATGTAAATATTAGTAATTTATATATATATATATATTAATAAATTGTAATATACATTAAACGCGTATAACACGTATAAAGTAAATGAATAATACGAATTAAAATATATACAAAGTTTGTTTTTTTTTAATTATTAGTGTTACAAGCAAACAACAAACAACGGTGTGGGGTATAGGCTAAGGGATTAATTCTACAAAAAATTAAATAGAAAATACAGAATAAAATTTAGTTTTCTTTTTTTTTTATATTCGAGATTTTTATTAGGAGAAAAAAAATTAAATCTGAAAATATGTCATGCATTTATTTATCCATAAGAATAAATGGATAACCATATTGTGAAATTCTTACCAACCATTTCTCGAACGTACTGTTGAGTGCTTAGATCTGCGATATGGTTGTCTCGTAACGTGTAACCGTGGTGTCCCGCAGCAGCCATTAAATTGTGTTCGTAAATCTTCACGAGATTTTCTTCCCACTTGATTCGTCTGGTGTTCTCGAGATTTCCGCTGTACGTCTTGTTGAAGTGTGCCTGTTTTGTCAGAATTAAATGTACAGTCGCGTTCATTTGATTTTTCTCAAAAAAATCAACGAGTGTTTTGGATATTAGAATGTTCATTTTTTTTTTCAATTAAAATATTATATTTTTATTTGTTATTCGTGATTATTATTATTGTTTTTTTTCTTTACATTTCTATTTAAATTACTGTAATAAAATTGTTACCTTGTAAGCTCGCCAATAGTCGTCGAGTTTACTAGAAATCTTTGGTGGCAATTGTTTATTTTTATTAAATAACTGGTATCCTCTAACTCTTAATAAAATTAATAAGAAAAATGAAAAATACAAAGTCCGTTGTAATCGAATCATCGTGGAATGTTCGATATGACTAACTGAATTTCGTTACTCTGTTACATTGATTTTATTTTTTTTATATATGTTATTGTAATACCCGGATTTTAAAAATTGTCGTTTCAGCGAAAATGATTAAAATTACATCATCGAATCCTTCGTAAATTTATTAAACATTTTTACACGTATAACGCACATATAAGAATGCACGTGTATGAGAAATTTGTATAAATGTGAAAAGATTTGCAATATTTTATATAAATCGTATTTATATTAATTTGATTTTGAGACATTGTGTCATTTTATATTTCTTTTTTCCATGCATACAAATTGTTATCGTAAAAAAGTTAAAGAAAAAAAAAACGGAAAAATATTATTTGTATAAACGTGTTGCAATATTGCTTCAGTTTGTCAGACACGTTTGCAAGATGATGAAGATTAAAAGAAAAAAAGACAATCCAAATTGAAAGAGAAACATTGCATGGTCCTTTTAGCATCCCAGAAGTGCATCTTTGTTTTTTTCTTTTTTTCTCTCGAGAAATAATTTACGTTTCTTTTCGTTAGTTTCAATATTTTACTTGCGTGTTACCAACAAGTCATATATGATATACATATACTTATTTTTATACACAAGGTGTCTCAATTTTATCGAACAGAATTTTACCATTATTTATTTTGAGTAAAAATTCATTGATAGAATAATTTCTGGTGATTTTAATGAAGTACTTATAAGAGTCTATGTATATTTTATTTATTCTTACTTATAAAATGTGGTGATAAAATTTTGTGGAAAAATAATACTGAGACACCTTGTATATATATTTATATACCAATGTGAAAAAACGACTAAGGTAAGGACGAGTTGTCTTTTTTCGTAAGCACGTAGTCATTAGCGATACACGATTTTCATGTTCCATTGATCTTGTCACGAATTTATATTTTTTTCTTTTTTTTTCTCTTCTCGTTTCCTTTATTTGCTTTATTTTTTTGCAAGATCGATCAATATACGAGAAAAGACGTAAGTTTAAACAAAAGTATCGGTTTTCATGTTTCTTGCATTCATTATCGTTATCTGGCAGGTTGGTACGATAAGGATTCGTTGATCGAGATATATATTCGAATGTTTTCATCAAACTTCAATACGCGTTTATTACATTTTTTTAATTGCATTCAAAGTTACATATATATATGTATACACATATATGTATGTAATATTGTGTAAATATTAATTTTCATTATTATTATATTTTCTTTCTTATAAAACGATAATCAATTAAAATGAAGAATGATATGATTGTTTAACAGTTTTCTTTATTGACAGATTTATATTTTAGATAATGCATTTTTATTTATTTGTGAAATATATTATAGGTCGTCCCCGTAATAAGTTTCTTTATTATTTTTCAATATAATGTTCGTTCTTGTCGTTGTATTTTATATTATTTTATTTAACAATATACGATTTAGTTTTTCTTATTTATTTATGAAGTATAGGGGATATATAATAGAAATAATTTATTTAAACATTCTTTATTATTTATACATTTATTTCAACTCTCACACGATTATTCCAAATTAACAAATGATTTATTAAATTATATTTATTTTCTTAAAAATAATTTTCATTATTACAATTTTCGAATAATTTCAAAAATTGTTGCAGTTTTCCTGCAATAATTAGAGTGAGAGAGATAAAGAATGAGATTAGTACATCGAACGTTCACCAGATGACGATAGTTACGGCGAACGCGGATAAAATTGTGTCTACGCATGCGCTTTATTAATTCGCGATACGCGTAGTAATTGCAATGACAGTGTGCACCGGTCGAGCATCATAGTTTCTTAATAACATATAAACATAATTCTTTCTTCCTCTACTTCGAGAAAGGTTTAATTCTTGTTCCATTTAGTATATCTCATAATATTTTATATTCTATTCTTCGATTTGCATAGTTTTCTATCTATCTCTTTCTCTCTCTCTCTCTCTCTCTCTTTTAACTTTTTCATCTAACTTTGATTTCAATTTAAGTTTATTGCTTTATTTCTATCCTCAAGTTTGATTATCATTAATTAGATAAGTTTTCAAACAATATTTAGCAATTTAATAAGTTTCAAATGATAATTATAAATAACTTTTTTAAATGTATTATATTCATAAGAAGGTTAGTAAAATTGTTCCCCCCTAACTCTCTCTCTTTCAAAAACGATTACAATCATCCTACTAGTAAAAAATTAAACAATTTCCAAACTATTAGATTTTTAAATATGCAATGGAGCACATTTCAATTCAATTATGTGCATTTTTTGCTCCAGTTCATACTTGACAACTTAATATATATATACAATATTTAAAATATAAATGATAATATCTACATCTATAAAATACAAATATTATATCTACATACATATACATATATATATCTTCCTTTCAAATAATAACTAAATAATATTCTCAGAATGGATTTAATAATATTCTAAATCATTTCCAGTTAACATTAAATACCCCAATGTATACTCATTGCATCTTCATTCTTACTCCTTATCCAGAGTATAATAAAACTCAAGATTTATTCTTTTGTATCTCTCTCTCTCTTTATAATCTGTCTGTCTTTGTTTAATGTATATACTTGCGGTTATATATTGTGCGCGCGAACTGGTACCGTAATCCCCACCATTCCTTGTTAATTCGTTGGTAGTTTACCCCTTCTTTTGTACCACTGTCAGTGTGTATAGCTGTGTTAGCAGCGACTTGCGCGTGCGAGCGGCGAACTGTCGCTTCGCACTGCGCGCTGGCAGCGCGCACACGCGCGCGATCAGTGATCGCGATTCGCGACATCCCGCGGGACTGGGAGTCTGCCGGCAGCTGTACCAAATCTTTTTATTTTCCTTTTTTTTTTCTCTCTTCGTTTATTTCTTTTCTTTATTTCTTTCTTATTCTCCCCTATTTGTTTTTTATTTATTAGAATCTTTTTTTTATATCCTTCTTTTGGTACGGTCCAGTTCGGTCCCGTCTAATTCGCCGCCGTGTTTAACGCGTTTTATTGTTGTTATTGTTGTTGTTGTTGTTGTTGTTGTTATATATTAAACTAATACTTTTCGATTAGTTTCTCTTTATAAATAGTTACGATCCGTCATTTCTGATAATAGTAAGTCACTTATTAAAATTCGATCGGTGTACGAAGAAGTATCGGCGCCATGTTGATTTGTGCGACAGAGAAGATTAACATACGAAATTATTAATAAGAGAGAGAGAGTGAGTGAGAGAGAGAAGGGGAGATGGTAGAGAGAAAGTAATGAAGATGAAGAAGAGAGAGATGGAACGATAGGTTTTCGAAAGGAGGAAACGTGTCTCTGTGTGTAACAGCAAGAAAGAAAAAGATATATATATATATATATATATACGTCGAGTATAACCTTGTGTACGAAAGAAAAAGAAAGTCTTCGAGAAAACGAGTTGTAAAGTGGGAAAAGGAACAAAAATAACATAACTCGAAGAAGAGAGTTGTTACTTCTTTCTTTCTTTCTTTTTTTCTTCTTTTTCCCTCCATCTTGGATCTTGTTAGAATGGATGAATCTGGTATCGATATGGGATTCGATCTCGCTGCTCTTAACGATATCAATACGAACGATCAACACGGATTTGGCGATGACGATTTCGAACAAGCACTATCATTTCTATCAACTACTACGAAAGATTTTATGTATTACGAATTGAAGAGTCGCGCTCCGGACACCGGCAGGTATGTTACTGACCAATTCAACTTTTACATGTTCGAATGTACGCGCGCGGCAACTTCTCGCCGTTCGACCTTTGCGCATGCGCGTCCAATTAATCTCTTCACCTATCTTTATTTTATTTAATATATTTTTTTTTGTTTAATTAATTATTTCTTTATTTCTCTTAGATTTAGATATTCTGTGACTTCACCGTTTTTTAATAATTCTTTTAAACTTTCTTCTTGGTTTTTGTTTTTCTACAATTTTATTTAAATCGAATTAATCAATCACGTTGCTTTTTTATTCACAGATTAAATTTGTTTTCCTTGCACTTGTATATTTTATATTTTTTTTTTTTTTGAAGATTATATTTGCAAGTCTCTTTGAGATAGGTGATGATATTTGTTTTGTTTCGATTTAAAAAATATCTATGGAGATTCGAGATTATTATTATTATTATTATTATTATTATTACATTGTTTTTCTTTTTATTAGAATATGTTTAATGATAGGAATTTAATCAATTTTAATTTAACTTTGCGATTCTCTTATTCTTCAGATGGAAATTGTTGGTTTTTTTTTCCATTTACACTTTGATAATCTTTTTGAGATAACACAGAATTTTGTTTCGTATAGAATATTGTTTCAAGTTAGAAATGACTATTTTTATTTTATATTAAACATATTTATATAAACTTTGTATCTATATTTTCTTAAATGCAGAAGAAAAAAAGATACTTAATCTAAAGTTTTATCTTTATTTATATAGAATTGGTCAAAGATTCTTAAGAAATCTAAAAGTTATCAGATAATTTAAAAATATTAATAATATTGTACATACAATTACTAATCTAATAACAATGCTTTAAGAAATCATGATAGAAAATTCATTAATTTTTAATATAATTTCGAAACTTTATACACAACTAGAAATTTTTGACCTACATTTGATTAATCTTTCTATAAATATTAAAAAGAAGAAAAATAAAGAACCATATATGTAAACTTTCAAAAAGATATCCACTTATTAATATTCAACATGTTTGTATATTAATAAGTGGATATTTTTATAACATAAAAAAATGTTGTACAACTTGGTAGGACAAGTAATTCACTATAGGATAGTATACTTTTTCTTTCTTTTTTAACTAAACGATTAACCCAAATGATAGAACAAAACGAGCATGGAATCGTTAATAAGAATTAGTCGAATGTGTAAGTAAGTTCTTTATACATTTATATATATATAATTAAAATTGAATCAATATATGTACGAGATCATGAACAATAATCAACCTGATAAACTATAAAATACTATTTTTAATATTAAAAATATATATTAAATATCATTTTTAATATTGATTGAAAAGTTTTTCATTTAAACAGAAAAAAGAATAGTTTATATAAAATAAACAAATGGTATTGGATCTAAAAGAAAATAGTTTCTACATTCGGTTAAGATTTTTTCAACCCACTCACGTATTCGTTCAATATATTGGGAGTTGTGTTAATCGATGATAGTGAAATATATATATAACTATAGTACTAATAGTTTTCTCTTATGGATCTTTGCCAAGTTTAAATACGACTGAAATTTCGTAGTTCCCATGTACGTATATATATATGTGTCACATATATATATACATATGTGTACAAGGTGAGGGCCAAAAATTCCTAGGTGAGCCAAATGTTCCTAAGTGATTTAAAAATCAATTACTTCTTCTTCTTCTTCTTCTTCTTCTTCTTCTTCTTTTTCTTTTTCTGTTTTTTTTTTCGTTTCCTCTCAAATCTTTCTGGCTAGTTTATTTTCTTTTATTTCTTATTTAAAAAAAAATAATAAAAGAATTAAAAAACATTTACAGTCAGTTTATTAATTGCATACAATAATGGATCTATAGAAATTCAATTATAACAATTTGTTATTTATTATTAACAATTATAACGTTTAAAAGAATTTTTTTTTATAATAATATCGTTCACGTGTTAAAATTTATAAATGGTTTTCCTTTTTTTCAATACAATTTAAGGATTTGATTTATTATAATTATTTTAATTGAATTAAATTGAAACATATAAAAAAATGACATCACGTTTTCTTTGGTTTCTTCAATTTTTTGTTAGATTCGTGATATTATAGTTTAATTATTTAGATTTTGGATTATGAGTACACGTTAGAGGAAAAAGAAAAATATATTTATTTTGATTTATGATCGCATATTAATGTCGTTATAATAATTATTTCCGTTTTTATTCTTTAGACTTCTTTTTTTTTTTTTATTCTATACATGTGCACGTATTATTTCTCATTGTTCTTTATCCACGTGATATAATATATTATCATTATTTAGATTTTATTATTTCAAATGATATAAAAAGAATATAATTTGACGAATTATATTTTAATAATGATTTTTAAATTACTTCTCGAGTCGATTATTTTTTTGTGATAGAATAAAAAAAAAACTGAATGCAATATAAAAAACAAAGAATGAAAAAAAGGACGTTTGCCAAAATTTGTATTATTCTTTTATAACTTTCGATTAGTTGTTGCATCGTGTAAAATCATCTCAACGTAGTAGGATTATAAATGTCGACAAATACGAGAATGAACAATTTGCGTATGTAAAAATTTTGTTAAGAAAAAAAAAAAAAGAAGAAGAAGAAGAAGAAGAGATCTTATGTCAGTAGACATGTTGTGC
Organism: Mischocyttarus mexicanus; assembly: GCA_023678845.1. Lineage (NCBI taxonomy): Eukaryota > Metazoa > Arthropoda > Insecta > Hymenoptera > Vespidae > Mischocyttarus > Mischocyttarus mexicanus. Next base: position 184,831 of record JACGTP010000101.1, on the reverse strand, counting down.
GAAGTACGGATGAGTGAATTATTTTTCAACCGAGAAAATGATCTTTTCCTTTATGTATGTCAAAACAGCATTGAAGAATGTCGTTCATTTAAACGACAGACGTGCAATACTTTTTTGTGACAGTTCACAAAACGCGTTGAGTCATACTTCGAAAGCGTTAAGAAGAGACGCGTATACGTGGTATTTATAGTTTTCTATTTTCAGCTCATTATCCGGAATCAGGGTTGTCTAATTTAACACGGTACTTTACTTATCAGTCTTCGATGAATAGACAAAAATTGTTTCTTTATTATAACACATTATATATTTTTTTGTTTGTTTTCATTTCTAATTATTTTGAATAAAATCTACATTAAAATTAAACACATGAATTTTAATCTATCGATAGATTACAAAATTTAAACAAATACGTTTACGTACATTTCATTTATTTTTAAATTATTTATTATTTGTTTTTCATATTATTAGAATTTTATTTTGTTATTTTCATTGATATGATTGAAATTTCCAAGTATTTTTATTAGAAGACTTGCACGTTTATTTTTTATTGTTTTTTTCCTTAAATATATATTTTATATAAATATATTTTTAATAATTATAGGAGAAACACACACACACACACAGACACATATTTTATTAAAAATAAATAACTCTTTCAATATTATTTAGACTGTTAGTAAGGTTCGTAATATTACAAGAAAAATATGTAATTTCGCAACATGCATTTAAATAAAATAGAAACTATAAGCCAATAATAATTCAAAGATATTATCCTATTTAAATTTTATATACCCTAACGCAATTTTTTCTTTTTCTTTGCATATTCAATCGTGACGAAGTTTCTTTTTTTTTCTTTTTTCTTTTTACATAAATACACCTTTACGCAAATAACTTGTACACGTAAAAATAATTGATTATGACTATTAGGAATTTTAAAATACATAGAAAAAAGAGGGACAAAAAATATATATACTTAAAAAGGATATTCAATTTCTTCGAATAGTGATAATAAAGATTTCTTTTTTCTCTTTTTTTATTTTCCTTTTCAAGATTCGTAAGAAACATATCAAACCGATCAAAGGATGATAGTTAACAACGTAACCCAAACACACATTGCAAGAAGTTGTCTAGTTGAGTGTAAATTATTGCCGATGAGATCATCGGACCAGTCGTGATTACCGAGTCACAGTCTTTGGTAGAAAAAGAAAAAAAACAACATATAACGTCTGCTAAGATACATAGAAATTCGTTTCAATTGGTCCTCTTAGTATAATGGTCACATAGTCAATGCACACTAATGCAATCGATGAATCATCTATTTTTTATTGACAGTTAATACTCATTTGTATATAACATACATATACATATTAATATACACGTATACACGAACAAAAATATTACATTTAATTCATTTCACAAATATTAGATTGTCAAGTACGAAATGAAACAAATTCTCAATTCAATCGTGTGCATTTTTTGCTTCATTTCATACTTGACAAGCTAATATACACAATAAAAATATAAATGAAAAAATAGGAAAACGAAAAGAGAGAGAATAAAAGAGAAAAATAGAGGGAAAAAATAAAATAAGAAATAGTAGGATAGTCGTTAAGAAAGATAACCAGCGATTACGTTTAACTTATACTTTTTCTTACCTTTGAAAATAATCCTTTTAAGCATTATTATACACACTCCAAGAGTGAGAAAGTTAACTCTCTGCGGTTAGAGCAGAGTTTGCCGTAGGGGAAGAGGAGAAGAGGAGAAGAGGTGGTTGTTTTCTTCTTTTTTTTTCAAAAGGATAATCCCTCTGGGATTTGGAAAGAACGAGAAAAGGAGTCTTCTAATCTCTCTTAAACCATTCTGCATCTCTTCTCACTCCTTGTCTTCTTGTATTTTTTTTTTTTATTCTTTATACATTTCTCCATATTTTTTCTTTCATTTTGTCTATTTAATTTTTTTTTTATTCACCGAGACTACCAACCAACTAAAGAGACTACCAACATAGTTATGTAATACCACACTGATACTAACCAATACTATTACTTGGTATTACTATTGCTCGTTATTCCTCTTTTGCGGTTATCCACAAAAATTCCGACTAGCGTGTTGGCAATGGAAAACATCGTATCTTTTCCTACTTTCTTTCTTTCTTTATTTCTTTCTTTCTTTCCCCATTCGTTTTCCATGTTTCTCCCTTTTCACTGGTTCTCTCTTTCTCTCTCTCTCTCTGTCTCTCTCTCTTGAACCTTTTTGCANACGATACTGTGGCACGTTCCCCTTCTATCCCTTGGCTGCGTAAATATACTTTTTTAATTATAAATTAAAAATTGTTATTAGTTGTTTTTCCTTTTGGTTGAATTTTTAGAGATCGTTTATAGTAGCTGTGTAGTAGTATTTGTGGTTTATTTTGTTTTATATGGGTGTCGATTGGATTTTTTCAACTATTGGATTGATTGAAAAAAAGAATGACGGATTTTTCTATTGAATCGTAGCCAAAAATCCGACATTATTTTATCCACCAAACCGCGATATATGTTCGTTCAAATCATATGCAGTGCTTGTAGTTTTGTTTGTTTGTTTATTTATTTATTTTAGAAAATAAATGATTGATAAAGAATGAAAGATAGAAAGAAAGATTTTAACGATGAGTGGGAAGAAGGGAAAGGATGTGACTGGAATGATATTGGAATCAGAAACAACAGAACAGTATTTCGTCGAGTGTATGAAACTCGTTTTCTTTGAAAGTAATCGATCATGCATACGATTCGTTATTAGATCGCAAGAGATCATGGAGACTGTTATAAATTGGCGTTATTTAGATTTATAGACCTAATCGGAGACGTTTTTGCTCGTTCGTTTAATAATCAATTATAATGGGTGCTTATATGTCAGACGGTAACAGCTTTATGTATGTATCAACTGAGAAAAATTATTTCACATTGTTATATGCATGTTGCACAAGTGTATAAATTATTATTTTGTATTTTTTATTAAGGTGTGTGTAAATTGTTTATATAATTTATCGTTGTTGTATAAATATTTTCTTTTTTTTTTTATTCGCTATAATTCAACACGATGCGTTGACTTGAACGATAAATACGAAAAGAAAAAAAGAAACAATATTTATTTATGGAATAATTGTGTTTATGGTTGAAACAAATATTTTTTCTTATTAATTTTATATTTGGTTATTATATTAAACAGCAAAAAAAATCATTAAACGTACACGTACACACATAAACGTGCAAATACAAAAATATGATGTAGTAAATTAATTTCTATGTTATTTAAAAAAGAAACATATTTGTGATTTCATTACGAAATAGTGTTTTTTCATTGAGTTAGATAGTAGTAAAAATGTAGTAACTTACTCACGGTAATATATAAAACTATGTTTGCTTTTTTATACAACGTTTCTATTTTTTCTTTTTTTTATCGTTTGATGTTATTAGATACGCAGTGGTTTTGTAACATCAGTTTATCTAAATCCACGTGTTAAGCGAATGGAGAATCTAAACGTATCTAATATTTGTTCCCTTCGGGTAATATTATCTTTCATTTACGATAGTATACTATATCGATTTTGATTATCGTATTCGTCATCATTTTTATCATGATCATAATCATTATTATTATTATTATTATTATTATTATATCTATATACAATAATTTATCAACTAGATTATATATTATATAATATATTTAATTATAAAAGATTTTTTTGCTCCATTTCATACTTAACAACCCAATATTAAAATAATTGTTCAGTAATAGTAATCGATGGTATCTAAATAAAATAATTTATCAACTTGATTATATATTAATAAAAAATATAATAAATAATATAATAAATATCGAGTTTATAATATCGTTGTAATAAAAAACGTTACATTTGTTTACTAAGAAAAGAAATATGTTAAAAAAATCGTACGATAATTAATTGTTTCAAGTTGGTTAGAACAATATTTTAATATTCAATCGATTGTATGTAAGCTAATGTTCATTTTTTTACCCGTGGGAGTTCCGGGTAAAGTCTGGATTGATCTAGTTTTCGCTATTAATTAAAGTTCATAATTGACGGTCCCCGCCATATGGGCTGTTCAATTTACTGAACACCATCTTGCAATACTAATGCTTTAAAGGCAAAGAAGAAACGTCGGTTTCAACGTCTGAAAGATGATCTTCGTTAATAACACACACATACACATATATTTCATTTACAAATACACATACACCCATTCTTACATATATTTTCCCTTTTTTATCTTAACGTACAATAAAAAGATTTCTATAAAGGGAGTTTGGTAGGAGAAGGGGGGAGAATCACGTGACCATTACATTACAAACGTGTGATTTAATTCGATCTATTTGAGAAATGACAAATATATGAAAGGAAGAGAAAAAAGGATTTCTATGAAAATAAATAATAATGGAAAAAGAGAAAAAGAGAGAGAGAGAAAAAAAAATGATGCGACAGTTTAGTTCCATTTATATTATCAATAAAAGTTTTCTCTTCAAGGTTTCCCCGATCTCTCACAGCTGCGTTAAGCAAATAATTCGCTTGAAGCGTTAACGCTTGGAATGTCTTGCCGTTCATGTTTGCCGAAGGAATAAAACTCAATGACGTAGGTTACTTGATTAAAACCAACAATTTTCCTATACCTTAATTGCTCCGATCATCGTTTAGTGATTTTAATCTCATCTTATCATAGAAACTAATTTTTGTATATTAGTTTTTATATTTGGTTATATTTTAAATAGAAAAATGATTAAACGCGTAAATGCAAAGATTTAGTTTAGAAATTAATTCTATGTTCATTTTAAAAAAAACAATTTGTAATATTTATTTATAAAAATTAATTGCGTTTACAGTTAAAACAAATTGTTTTATATTATTTTTGAGGTGAGTTAGTGGGTATGAATTAAATATGCAATAAAGATTGCACTAGTTTTCTGAAGAAACACGATGTATTTTATTAGAGCTCATCCTCGTAGTTAGCCAGACACGTGCTAACCGGATTGAATTGGCGAAAGGTGAGAAGTGAAAGGGGGTATATCAGTGGTGTAACAGCCTTAGGCTGCAATTATATCGAATCATGAAGGTATGGTAAAAACAGGAAAAGATCTCACCGTGGAACATTATCTTTTCACTTGTTCACTTTCTCGTTTCGTGTTCTTTTTTTCTGTTATAAAACTTAATATATTATAGAATATAATATAGTTTTATTAATTCAATATAAAAAATGTCTTTTTTATCATTTAAACAAGCTGAAAGATCTGTGTGTGTTCAATAATGTGCATTTTTTGCTTCATTTCGTACTTGACAACCAAATATAAGCTGTATTGTATTTTTTTTCATCTTTTCTTAATATTATATATGTATGCATACATATATAGTTAAATTTGCTATTGGATATTCTTTAGGAAGTATAAAGCTTAGGTAAGGTCGAGATAGGTCATATAGTATAACCCCATGAGTACATTTCCCGCATAGTTTGCTTTCGATCGGTTGACTTGGCACATCGTGTTGGGCACGAGTCCCGGTGTGGTGACCTCGAGAGGACGATGAACGATCCTTGCCACTACCAGTAAGCGACTTTCTCAGTTTCCAAGGCGATATCATATCCCGCGGTCATTTTCTCAGAGAGAATAAACGATAATATGAGAGAGAGAGAGAGAGAGAAAGAGAGTGATGAGAGGAGGAGAAGAGACAACAGTCTCGAGTATTTTCACTCGAATGAGTTTGATACACATACTTATGTTCTTATCTGTACGCACGTAGTATAGTTACATGAATGATACATGGATGTAAGTATATTGTATGTACATGTATGCACATGTGTGTATGTATTTATGGGTATATATATATATATATATATATGTAGAAGTAGAAGAAGATGATACATACACTTGTTATTTTACTTTCACTTTTTTTCTATCTCATGTAAAGGTTGCATTAGGTGCATTATTCTAGTTGTGTAATATATAATATGTATAGATAATGTGTAGATATATATTATGTACTGGTAATGTGTAATAAATATGATGGTATTATTATAAATTATTGTTCTTGTAGTATTGACCAAGTTAGAGGATTCTTCAATTTTTATAATAGTTTTCAAAATATCAATATATAAAATTTGATATAAATGGATAGTATTTAATTAATCGTCAATGATCATCGCGAATAATCACACGTGTCGTGAATTTTTGTTCGATTATTATTAAATTTCGAACGTTAGTAATTAAACAGTAAAATTATTTTCGAATGTGTGTTTAAATAAATTGATACGAATCTTTTTTAAATTATTTGACATCTTTAATAAAGTAATATATATATAAATTTGGTTTTGACCTTTTGATATATATATATGTAGGAAATAATATATAGATGAAATACATAGGATGATAATAAAGTACGTTTATCATGATCTAGCAGTCATTGTGCTGGCTGATTCGAGAAGTTAACCGGTTCTCGCTGGATTCACAGCATCAACTCGCTTTCTTGTATATACATCTGCTTCAAAGAGAATCTCCTTTCTCTCTCTCTCCCTCTCTTTCTCTCTCTCTTGATCTCTTTCACTATCTTACTCTATTGAATATCGTTGGTATTGTCTCGTTCTCTCTCAGTACTTACTCATTTATGATTTAGATTAGGTCCTTTTAGTATATTCGTGTATGTACCTTATATATATATGTACAATACTATATGGTATTATAATTGGATCATATTGATTTATCTATCATAGAGTAGAATATTTATTTAATCAAAATTTATTAATTTTTAGAAACATTTAGAGGTAGTATTTTACAATTTCTCATTACTTATTCATTTGTAATTTATATTAGATCCCTTCAGTATATTCGTGTGTGTATTTATTTATATGTACAATACTATATGGTATTATAATTGGAACATATTGATTTCACTTATCATAAAGAAATAGAACATTTGTATTTAGTCAAATGAGATTAATTTTTAGAAACGTTTGAATAGTATCTTACAATATCTTACAATTGTTTTCTTTTTAATTTTTCATTATAATATATGGTGGTAAAGTTTTAGATAAGTATTTGGGAAAAACAATTGTATATACAAATAAGTATATGTATTTTGTGAAAATTAATTAAATATAAATACAAGTGTTTTTGAAACTTAAGATATTTAGTTTCGTGTATTTAATTTACGTATATATATGTGTTGTTTTATACCTTATTTACGTATCGTGATATAAAAATTGTATGTTATAACAAATTTGAATACAGATAGGAATTTAATATGAATAGTTAGCATAAGAATTTTTTTCTAACCATTTGAAACCGGAGAATACTGGTAATACTAACGGTATTTTGCATAGTAATAGGTATTACTTGTTTAGAAACACCTGCTTCTTCTTCGTAAGTTTCTAATCATGTTCTATTTTCTTCTCAGACAATTTTTTTGTTTGTTCTTTTTTTATTATTGTTGTTGTTTTTTCTCTTCAAATAACTATATGCTATTTATGTTAATATCCAATACATATTTTGTTGCATATTTTTCTTCCAAATTTCAATTTGTTCAGTGCAAAATATATTCTTCGATTAAATTGATCGATTTGTGTTTGAAAGTAATGTGATTTTTCTATCAACCTAAATGGTTTCCCATATTCTAGTATTCATTATTATTGCTATAATATAGATTATATTTGTATAGGATATGTGTTTGTTACTTTTTCAAGGATCTCAGTTTGACATAGAAAAGAGTTAATATTCTTGATGGAAAAAACGTAATTGAATATCTTTCTTTTTTTTTTTAGGTAACTATCGTTGACGTTTGATGGAAGAGTGATTGATTTTAGATGAATTAAGTAATGGAAGAGAGTCAACATTTTATTATTATTATTATTATTATTATTATTATTATTATTATGATTTTGTTTTACTTAAAATCTTGATTGAAATATCAGACGAGCTAGGAAAGAAAATTCTTGACATTTTTTAATTCATAAAAATCAATTACTAAGAGAAAAATTAAAAAAAGGAAACAAATATCCTCTTACAAACTTTGTTTGCATATTTCACCAATCGCAATTTTGATTGCATCGATTGAACGAAGATTATCCGCAACGTGGATATGATACGTTGATTAATAAAGTATACTTACTTACGTTTTCAAAATTTTACGACGTATCTATTACATAAATAATTTTTTATTAATGTGTTTGAGGATTCATCGTGATTTGTAATTTTATGTATTTTAATTCTACGTAGTAAAAGATAATCTTATTGGTCAATGGATTTTCTTAGAAATGAGTTTTAGGTTTCTTTCCTTTCTTGGTAATACTAAATAAAATAAACATGTTTCTAAATATACACACACACACACACACACACACACGCACATATATATATATATATATCTTTAAGTAATACCTCATTGGTTGTCTCGGTTATTTTTTTTTTTCTGGTACGTAAGTGAAGAAACAAGAAAACCTAAGAAAGAATACGCTTGTATAGTTGTTTTACAGGATATTCGAGTTAGGCAAGAATATTTTTCAAATATACTAAACGGTACGCATGATACATAAAAGCAAGATATATGTCAACTCGTTGTGTTTCCATTTTTATACAAAATAAAAAGAATTAGTAGAGAAAGTATAAAAGAAAATTAAATAAAAAATAAAACATAAAATAGTGGAATTCGTATTCTCTGGCAAAACGTTTCAACAATTGCATTCGCATTTAATTTGATTTCGTGTGGAAAGAAAAAAATGAAAATAATAAAAAATAAAAAGAAAATTAACGGGATGTAAAACGAAGCGGGGAAAAATTGATAAAAATTGTTCAAAGTCTCTAGTGCAATTGAAATTACTCGTTTGTTAAATGTGTGTTAAATAATCACTGACAAGAGAGTGGATGAGTATAGGGAGGGGAAAGTGATGGTGATGGTGTATGTAGTTTCGAAAAATTTGGTTATTTTCATTCACGAATTTCGCGCATACCTTTGGAATATTTTTCAACAAAAAATCAAAATCAGAATCAGAATAATAATAAGAAGAGGATGTGTACAAGGAAGGAAGGAAGGATGGAAGGAAGGAAGATTAAGACGAGGTGTGGTACGGTTGAAAAATCTTGGCAAAGTAAAACAGAAGATAGAGTATGAGAGGGGTTAGCAGGGAGGTGGAGTGGGGATAGATAGGGATAGGATAGGATAGGAACGGTACTAACTTAAAGTGACAAACTAATATTGTATGCATGTGTGTGTGTTTTGGGCCGAAAGTCAAAAGACGTTACCGCTGGTGGCTGTTTTAGTAGCGTCGCGACGCCCAAATCGTCAGATCGCGAAACGCGAGGCGACCTTCGTGGTTCCTCTTAGAGAAACCAACAAGAGCACCAACCACCACCACCACCACCACTACCAATAGCAGAAATAACAGCAGTCAATATTAGTAGTATCGGCAGTAGCAGCAACAGTAGGAGCAGCAGTGACAGTGACAGTGGTGGTATTGGTGTAGTGGCGGTCGGGGGTCGACGGTTTAATAGAAGATAATCGAAATAATAGTAGAGAAGAGAATAATAGAGGAGGAGGGTAGGAGGAGAAAGGAGGGGGAGATGCAAGGGGCGTTAGAAACCGTTAGGCAAATCGTCGAATTCGAGGAGCTCGTTTCACGGCTTGATCGAATAAACGACGTTGTCCTTCGGCCATCTTCCTTGTCTCCGACCCCACCTCCACCACCCCCACCTTATCCACCTCCACCTACCCCGCCACCTCTACCACCAAGACCATCACCTCCTCCTCCTCCTCCTCCTCCAGCACAACCTTCTTCTTCTTCGTCATCTCCTTCGTTGTTTCCAACAAATGATTGTTCTTCTTCTCGTTGTCGTTGTTGTTCACCTTCTACCTCTTCGTTAAATTCTTCTACAACCTACGATTATCTTGGAAATATCAAACGACCAATAAGTGTCGTCGATCAACAACAAAGTGTTCGAGTACATATCGGTATTGACGAGGATCTACGAATGATATTAGAAATGGATCCATCCATCGTCGACAGGACACCAACACCCGTCGTATTACCGAACAATCATTCAGCAAACATTTCTACTCTGTCGAGATCAGCTATGCGT
>JACGTP010000101.1:133631-174292 GCA_023678845.1 Mischocyttarus mexicanus | reverse complement strand
CCACCTCCACCACCCCCACCTTATCCACCTCCACCTACCCCGCCACCTCTACCACCAAGACCATCACCTCCTCCTCCTCCTCCTCCTCCAGCACAACCTTCTTCTTCTTCGTCATCTCCTTCGTTGTTTCCAACAAATGATTGTTCTTCTTCTCGTTGTCGTTGTTGTTCACCTTCTACCTCTTCGTTAAATTCTTCTACAACCTACGATTATCTTGGAAATATCAAACGACCAATAAGTGTCGTCGATCAACAACAAAGTGTTCGAGTACATATCGGTATTGACGAGGATCTACGAATGATATTAGAAATGGATCCATCCATCGTCGACAGGACACCAACACCCGTCGTATTACCGAACAATCATTCAGCAAACATTTCTACTCTGTCGAGATCAGCTATGCGTGTTACTCGACCGCAAGGCTGGTTGGTACTGAACTGATCCGAGAAATTACTTAACAACCACCACCTCCATCTCCTTCCTCCTCCACCTTTTTCTCTTTCTCTTCTTCTTACTCATCCTCCTCGTTCTTAACGTTTCAATGTTTTATATTCGTTTAAACTTTTCGATTCACTTCTCGGATCCCTTAACTAATTATTTTAATAAGTTATTATACTCAAACACGCGAACAGATTTTTATTAGAGATTTATTCTTATTCATATTTAACACATGATTTTATTATTCATTTTATTTTATTTTCTTGTTGCAATTTATTCTTCTTTTAATACGTTCCTCTCTTGCCTAAGCTGTTTTTGTTCAATTCGTGAACAGATCATTTGAGATGTTTTTTTTCGAGATCACTTTTATATCATTTGATGTTTAGAAATATATTTGCATGTATCATAAATGGTACATGTGTTAATTTGAATCTTTTTGTTGGTAATTTTTATTTGGATTGTTCAGAGAAGACTTTTAGATTAGATTTATTTTGATGTTGTTATTCTTCGATCAGGTTTTTGATTACTTTAGTCAGGATAGTTGATTGATTTTTGATTAAAAAGATTTATCGTGAATGTAAATATATGATTTGTTATTGGACGTATGATTATTATTTAATAATAAATTTATTTTGATGAGATATTTTAATTGCAGAGAATATTTGAGATTGTTTTGAGACACCAGGTATATGATGCATAACATAGAAGTGTCATTAATGTCAGTGAGGTTTTCTCAGAAGTTTGATTGAATCGAATGAAGAAAGGAGAAATATCAAGGGCGAGAATGAATCATAGTTAATGACATTCCAATAGTACGGTTTTGTAAAGTCCAATTAACGGAGAATACCATTCTTTTTCTTTTCCTATTCCTTTTTCTATCTTTCTTTTTATGTTTCTATCTTTGGAAAGAAAAGGAAACCGTGTTTTTTTTTTCAAATAGTTCGCATGTTTTTAATTATTTTTCCACTAACGAGTAAAGGTCACGCGTACGAACGGTAATTGGTAAATGATGCAAATACATCGCATAGATATTAGGATTAATTAAAAAAAAAAAAACAAACCAAAATTAATTTTATCCCGTCGTTTGAAAGTACGTGTTTTTTTAATTATATAAATGTTATAATAATTACTAAAATAAAATAGTTGGAAAATTTTATTAATATATTTGTAAATACATTTTTTTACATCAATGTATGCTTTTAATATACTCGTGTAATTAAAATTATTTAAAACAAAATATATTAAATATTAATATTATAATTAAAAAGTAATAAATAGAAATGTTATTAATATAAAAATAAATATATCGCAAAACACGTTATCATTTTATATTTAGATATTAATATTGTGAAAAGTGATGTTTTTTTAAAATTGCAATGTTTTTTTTTTTCAATTGCAATGTTTACTTTATGCCAGAATGTATTTTCTAAGAAACTAATTCGTAAGTTTGTTCTTTGCCGGTGTATGCATAGTTTCTCTCTATCTCTCTCTCTCTCTTTCTCTTTTAACATCGACCGTAAACATTGAATCCAAATTTAAACGTCCTTGTTGCACATGCACTTTTGACGTACTCGAGTTACGCGTATCCCGGCAGTCGTCCATGAGGCAGACACGACAGCACGTCTCTATCGAATAGTTGTGTCTAACTAAAGTGTTATACTAATCGTTACAACTATAACTTTCATCGTATAAAGATCACTAAAATCATTTATTTCAATATTAAATTATAATAATTATATATTAAATAACTAAGAAGAAATCAATTGGGAAAAATACCTTTCAATCGTGCAATTTTGTATTTTACACAAAATTTAATTACGAATCTTTAAGATAATATAAACAAAGTTTGATATATTTCATTCTTAATTAGAATTATTTTTGTTTGGTATAGAAAACAAAAAATTACAATTTAATTTATTTATAATCAATTATATTTTCTGTAATATACAAATGACAAATTTTCGTCATAGGAACGAATATGTGTTGAGATAGTGTTTCGTATGAATAATTTATCCAAATATAATATTATTTCAATATATTATATTAACATTCATCAAAATGAATATATTTTAATATTATTACAAATATATTTCATTACTTTTCAAATAATATCCAATTGTAATAGAATAAACTTTGTACATAGTAATAACGTAGAATTAACGTATAAATATAAAACCAATAATACTTCATTAAAACGTACGAAGAAAATATATCAAAACAAATGAAAATTACAAATCAAACCATTATAATCTTGCATTAAATTAAAATACACTAAAGTGTTTTTGATACAAACTAGGTTTAATTTGTAGATTAATTAATAGCTGATGGGTTAATGAGAAGGGTTGAAAGACAATGTTATATTCTCTCTCTCTCTCTCTCTCTCAATCTATGGTAGATCGAAAGCGAATTACAAATCAAACAACGGGATGCACCTCCATAACATATTGAATTGCGTTCGATGGAGAATCAGCTAGCATAATCGAAGGATGTCATCTCGTTGCTCTTGCTATCAAAGGCAAATGGTTGGATGGATTTGAGAAGACGTCTCTATCGATCAGAGTTCTCTAGGATCTTAACATAATCCCCTTCTAACCCTGGTTTCCTCCACAACCCTCCCCCAATTCTCCCCTTCAACCTACTCCCTCCTTTCCAACCTACACCACAACCCCGTTGATGCTACGGGTTTGTTACTATCAGTTCAAATCTGTCGTTAACAGAAACCTCCTGCTTTAGTCGTAGATATCTATTTGACTTCAATTAGAAACAACCAAGAGTATCCGTTGTTATAAAATTAGTTGACATAACAACAAGCTTATTTTTTTAAACGTTCAATCGATTACAAGTTAATTTATTTCCACGTACTCGTGTGTCTGTTAATTTTATCCAATTAATAGTGGATTGATTTTAATTCAAAGAAAGGATTATATTATTGAAATATTTTAATATTTGAAAATTAAATAAGCATTTAAAAATATTATAAATTAGAATGATCCAGAACGTAATTTGGATTTTTGTTTGTATTTTATATAAAAACATTTATTGTATTTATAAATGTATTTTATATAAATACAAGTATATGAGTATATAAATAATATTATTAAATTTGTCTGTAGATTTGTATTTATTTATTTCAGTATATAACAAAGTTGAGCTTTAAAATACCGATGTTCTCGTTTACCTTTCCTCGATTTCGGAATAGTAATGTTAACGTTAACGTCATCCAACAACGATGACTATCTTTTGATCTTGGGCTTGTGCTTTTATTTGCATAACTCAAATCCATATCGTGGTTTCTATCGTTCGTTCCGTTCATTCGTAGAGATACGTGCAATGGCCAACCACATCGGTTCACGCTTTTATGTTCATATACATATGTGTTGGTATATAACACATATACACACACATATACAATACATATATACGTATAAGTATAATACGTAGGTGTTGAAAGTTACGAGCTGGATTTCCTACCACGAATTGTGCAATTTTCTGAATCAAATGTTTCTATTCCGTATTATAACATAGCCCCATTTTCATTATATATTTTTATTCAACACTTTAATCAATTCTAACATTGTTAGAATCATTTTTTTTTAATTTTTATTTAAAATTATGTTTTAATGAAAAGGAACATAGTTATGTGTTTATAACTAAATAAGTAAAAATATTCAAAGTTATTATTTTGTTTCTTCCAAAGTAATAATAAAAATACTATTAAAATACTAATTAAATTGAATATAAATTGTTACTAATTATTTATTCATTCTTTGAATGTTAACGTGTTTTGTTTAATTTTCTTTTAAAGAAAAAACATTGAAGATATGATTGGTTTCTTTTTAAAATATTTTAACATGTGATTTGTTGTTTTTTTCTAATTTTTTGTGTTTGAAAAATTAGATTAATTTTGATTGAGTGTTAAATAATTTCAAGGGATTATTAAATTATGTATTTTACATAGTTAACATATACAAGATTATGGTAAATAAATTTCAAATAAATACTCTTTACTTGTATATCATTCGTTTAATAAATCTTCTAAATGTAAATGTACGGGTACTTTAGTTTATATATGTGTCTACATAAGGATGTATGATTATATTGGTGAAGAGGAACCTAGTTAGTGGTTTACACGAAACGAAAAGGGGGGTTTGAGGGACGATAGGAAGCGCCCAAGGTGTAATTACGGATAATGAGCGATGGCGCGTGTCACGAATGTACCAAGCACCTAATAGCGTTAAGTAGCGTAACGTGCTTACACATAATTCAGTTTTCTCGTATTTTCGGTGTTGATACACATAAGTACTCAGGGTGAGACTTTAATTATATCTTTCGTATACCGAGAAATAACTATTGGTAAAAAAATATTTCTTTTTTAAACAAAACCTAAAACCTCTTCCCTTTTAACTCTGCAACATATTAATTTTATTTTATTTTTATATCGTACACGAAATATAATTAAATTATAGTATAATTAAATTATAAAACAAAATTAATTTAAATACAATACTGCGTTATTATTTAGTTGTCAAATATTAAATGGAGCAAATTTCAATTCAATTACGAGCATTTTTTGTTCCATTTCATACTTGACAGTCTAATATTTTTATTATTATTATTATTTATTAATTTGTTAGTTTTTGGTGTTGTTGTATTGCTTTTAAAAGGTAATAGAAATAATCGAGAATATATAATTTGTAAAAAATGTGACGATTTCGTTAAAATAATAAGCATTTATTTTAATTTTATTTTACATAGGATAGAGTAGTGTCTTTTTATGTTTGTTTTTCTTATTTATGTCATCTGTTCTAAGATCGACGCAAATGTTCGTTCTCTAAAGTAAGCTTGGTTGCCTATACACCAGGAAAACCAATCTCCTCTCTCTTTCTCTTTCTCAACATTTTCTAACCACGTGTATAGTTTGGATAGAAATGTATTTTTAGAGTTTTAACCGGGATGATTTAGTAATTTACTTCGCGTTAAACTAAAATCATCCTTTCGATGCGATAATATAATACCGAGAAATCGATTTTCGTGTTTGCTGGTCAAGGTTGTTGTAAACATTCTTACGAAATATCTTTTTTAAAAACGTATTTAAATTTCTAATTTTGAATTCTACGACTTACTTTGCATATTTTTCTTCTATACAAAATCCTAATTATACTAATTTACTTTTTGTTTTTGTTTAAATACTATAAGTAATTGTTCGATATATAATAAAAATTATTTTTTTTTAAATAAACAAAATCAAACACGAATTGTATTTTGATGTAAAAATACTAAAACAATGATTTATTATTTAAAATAAATTTTCAACACGATGATCTTTAAACAAACATTAATCTACGTATCTGTTACTAAATTATCTTTGGTTGCTTTACTTGATCACCTTTTGACAGTTCTATCATCAACACACATAGAAAAAACATTCGATGCAAATTCTATCGCAAATTTTCATTTTGTTTTCTTCGATAACAAATCAAATATTGAGTCAAGTATCCAAACAAATTCCAAAGTAATTAAAAAAAAAAATATTTAATCTATCAAAGATATCATTACCTTGAATCATTTTAAATTCTCAATCATAATTTTATTTATTATAAAATGAACCATAATTTCTTTCTTTTCCTTCTACTTCGAAACTGTATTTTTATTTCCATTGATCGTACGATTTGAAGAGGAAAGTTCTCGATCAAATTTGGATATATACTTTTTATCTATCTTTCCTTTTTCTTTTTTCTCTCTCATACTCATTCATAGTCAAGAGAGTGTTACTATATAGAAGAAGTAAGTATGAATAGATCGTAAAACGTTCTTACCATTTGAAGGAACGTTTCATCTTGGAAAACTTTTTCCCCCTTTTGCTATACGTTTTTACCTTGGCTATGCAAAATCTTGTGAAACTCAACCCTCATGACCCCCTCACCCTACCACCCATTCACCACCCATTCACCACCTCCCAACCCAACGTTGAAGTTTCGTCGGTGGGTATCTTCCAAAGTTTTTGAATTTTCTTCTCCCACACTCTATCTCTCTCTTTTATTTTTTTTTTATTTTTATTTTTTCGTAACTTACGCGTTTACGTTTCAAAATTTTTCACCTTTCGGAGAAAGAATTCGGAGAAAATACGAATAACGCGAATTCTGTTCTATTCTTCCAAGTTATCACGAAACCCAACAACTGATTTTTGACATTTCTTTTCATCTGTCATATAAGATCTCGTATTATATACACATATGTATTATATTATTTATGCAATAGTATATGAATTTATTTATTAATGCATATTCGTTTGCATGAGGAAAATTCATCATTTGTATATTACAGAAAATAATTCATTCTTTTCATTCTAAATAAATTTGATTTTAATTTTTATATCAAACAAAGATCATTCTAATAAAGAACTATTTTTATTTTTGAAGTTTGCAAAAAATTTGCAAGATTTCTATAAAATATATAATAAATTAAATTAATTTAATTATGATTTATTTCTTAATAATTAATGTCAAATTTTTCATTTAAAATTTATTCATAAAATATTTTAGCTATAATCAAGTTGAAACATTTTATCGTAAAAT
Source organism: Mischocyttarus mexicanus (assembly GCA_023678845.1). Lineage (NCBI taxonomy): Eukaryota > Metazoa > Arthropoda > Insecta > Hymenoptera > Vespidae > Mischocyttarus > Mischocyttarus mexicanus. The sequence goes on along the minus strand of JACGTP010000101.1, from coordinate 167,279 downwards.
AGTTCTTTTCTTTGAAAAATTATATTCAAAAACATTAACATTATTTATTAAGGTGAAACGAATTATAATTTAGATTAAACATGTACACACATACTTATATACGATCTATACATAAAATAAATTCATACACATATATATTATACTTAACAAACACGTATTCGAGTTATACCATTTCTCTCTCTCTCTCTTTTGAATTACCTTTTTCTTTTCTTTTTCTCTTATTTTCTTATTAAATTTATAAAAACCGTACCAACGTAGATTCGTGAGAGCTTTCTCTTTCATTTTCTCTCTCTTTCTCTCACACACACATACACCCATACACACTCTTTCGTTCTTTCTCTTTCTAGATTTGTATGAACGTTAACTACGTTAGGATTGCACTTAACCAGAAATAGTGGCGTTACTTCTGTATCGCTTGTTCGCCTTAATCACCTTTGGTCTCTAATTAAAATCGGTTTGGCTGGGTTAACACGGTGTGTGTGGGGTGTGTGTGGGAGGTAAGGGTTGGAGGAGGGAGGAGTACCTACGTTATGATCAATTTACAGACGGAATCGAAATTAACGCTGTAAATTTGTAATGAAGAAACGAAAAATGGGAGAAAAGGTAGTATACCCACTGGTGATGAGAGATTATACTACTTGTAATGAGGAGGGGAGAGGAAAGAAGGAAGGGTATAATGCAGGTTTTAGTAATATTGGTGAGGATGATTGTAAGAGTGGTAGTAATATGTTGGTGTTTAGTTTTGATAGTAGTAATGTTTGAAAGTATTTGTATAGGTATTTGTATCGATGAGTGGAAGGTAGTAACGTGGTGAGGGTGTTAAGTAGTGTGTTGAGAGTATTTTTGTAGGTGTTTGTATTAATGAGTGATGGTAGTAGTAATATTGGTTGAGAGTATTTTTGTAGGTGTTTGTATTACACCACCTAGAAAAATTGGTAGTAGTAGTAGCAGTAGTGATATTACTGGTACTAATAAAAGATAGTATTAGTATTGATAATAATGTTGGTGTTGATGTTAAGAGTTGTAGTAGTAGTAGTTGTGATTTTGCTGGTACTGATAAAAGGTAGTAGTAGTAGTTAGTAGTTAGTAGTTGTGATAATATTGGTGTTAGTCAAGGGTTGTAGGTAGTAATATAAGTTATGTTGGTGTGTTTGAATTTGTGAAACATGAAAATAGTGATATTGGTGTTTATACTGACGAAAGGTGGTAGTAGTAGTAAAAGATAATGGTGTTGGTAGCAATGAGGGGGGTTGATGGGGATCTGGGAATGAGAGAATGGGGGTGATGAGGAGGGATGAGGGGATGGGGGTAATAGACCAAGGCTTGGCCTAACTCTCGTGCATTTAAACGATAGGATTCGTTAGCGCGAATATTAATCGAGTGTTGGATTTAACATACGTTTTCTACGCTCGAGAGAAATCAACGTAGACGAGATTTACCGACGAGCTACGACGACCGTTTCCTCTCGTTTCGTTTAGCTTCGTTTCGTTTCGTTTCGTTTCGTTTCGTTTCGTTCAAAGTGTACTTACATGTGGGGACCACTCGACGCGAAATTTTACCTTTACTTGCTAAAATCATTATGGCTTTTACGTAATACATATACACATATACATAAATATATGACTTTGAATATGAAATTTTGTTTGTTCATTTTTTACCTCATTTCTCTATTTTTTTTATATTACTTTTCTTTCATTCTTTCTTTTTCTTATAATTATTAATTCGGTCATTTTTAATAAATTTTTTATCGCAATTATTTTTAAGCTTTTTGTTATCATATCGGAAATAATTTGATTGGTATTGGTATTCGTTTATTCGTTAAAGTATTATTGTTAATTCGTCAGATTGAAACAAGCTTGAATTATTTTATTTATTATATATATTATTTTAATTATATAATAATATAAATTATTTATCAAACGTAATAAATCAAAAATACGAATATTATTATCAGGAATAGTTAGATTTGTTTAGAAGATTAAAAGATGGATGATAATTAATTTTAATAGAAATCTTTGAGGTATTCATAATATTAGAATTACATTTCCTTGCGGATAATTAAGCACACGTTAAATTACGTTAAATTACAATTATACTGTTCATATTTTAGTTATTGTTCATATTTTCGATTTGATTTAAAATTGGAATAATAAATAATGATTCAATCGTTCAATTTATTTCATTAATCGAATTAATAGAAAATAAAAATGATCATCGTCATTTTACATTGATTTTCGTTTAAAATATTTCATATATTTATTATTAAAAATATTATAATAATTCTCTTGACTTAAACGTGTTGATATTTTCAATTTGATTTGATTTGTAATAGAAACAGTAAATATAAATTCCCACTCTTGACAAGTTAATTGTTTGAACATAGACGATTATTAGCATTCGTAGAATATTCTAGGTACATCGTGTTATATTTTAAACCCACGTTAGAACCCTAGCTAATCCTTTAAAATCAACAATGCTGGAGCTCTGCTGGTTGCGCACACCACTTCCAACCTCCGACCCCTAACCCCTGAACCTCCTCCCTCTTCCTCCCTCTCTACCTCCCCCTTCTATCTAGGAATTTTCATTTGCTCACATTCAGATCGCTAGTTCAACAGTTGCAATCGGATTATGGAAACGTTTACGGTTCTAGTTTAGTTTAAGCTTTCTCTCTTTATGTGTGTGTTACCTTTGTTGCGTTGGTATTTAAATAGAGACAAATTATGTCAAAAAGAAAAAAAAAGAAAGAACGAAAGTGTGCGTATGTGTGTGTGTGTTTGTGAGAGAGAATGAGAGAGTAAGAGTGAGAAAATGTATGCATCGAACTATTTTACTATTTTATGCACTTTTATGCAATTTTGTGCAATTTTTTATAGAAACATAAGACTACCGATAAAAACCTCGGTTTAGTAGTTATTTGCTATTATAAATGATTAATTTTAAAAATGATTAAGTTGTGTAGTATGAAATAGAACAAATTCTCAATTCAATTATGTGCATATTTTGCTCCATTTCTTATTTGACAACCTAATAATTCAATTAAAATATTGAATATTTTGTATTTTGTATATTTTTTATTTGTGTCCATTAAACTCGATAGTAAACCCTTTCTTCCTTGGTCAAATCCAAATTGATTTTGAACATATGATACAAATGTACATTAAACTAAAGTGTACTTGAAAATATTTTAATGGGGTTCGGTCAAATTGCGAATCTATAGGATACTTTTTGAGGATGAGTAAAAGAGAGATAGGGTAGAAGAGGAAGAGGAGAATGAGGAGGAAGAGGTGGGGAAAAAGGGGTTGAAAGAGAGAAGGATGGGAAGGGACGAGAAATAGAAACGTCTCGAGTAACGGGAAGTAAAACTCTGTCCAAATTGCGCAATCCCTCTATTTTGGTTTTCTTATGGCCACAACTTGGCCAAGTTCCCAAATTGGGAATGTCTTTTAGCTTTGGAAGTTCATTTCAATTGATGACTCTCTTTCTTCCTTACCGACAAACCGAGAGAGAGAAAGAGAGAGAGAGAGAGAGAGACCGATTTTATTCGATTTTGTCGACATTCTAATTGATTTCTAATATTTTATTTCTCTTTCTTTTTTCTTTCCTTCTTTCAAACAAATTTTATAAATTAAATATCGTGTTTATTCATAAAAATATATTCTCATTTAAGGTTTATCTTTTTGATTCTAATTTTAAATGAACCAAAAATTAAACGGTGTGTTGGAATTGTCTTCGTTCATTGTTTATTTCACGTAGACCTAATTAACATGATTTCCGATAAGATATCCGTATTAATCTTTAATCAAATATTTTCGAGAGAGATATTTAACATTTTCTTGTTTAATGAATTATACTTTTTCTTTTCTTTTTTTTTGTTTCATTAATTACTTTATCTTTTTGCATCATCTATTATGCACATAACATTAATATATTTATTGTCTATCATATTTTGTGACAATGATATTGATTATTTTTATAATATTCTATTTTGTACATTCGAGTAAACAACATTTGAATTCTGATTAGTATTTTCAAATAAACAAAATTACTGTGAGATTAATATTGAGATTGGTGGAAAAGATATGTCTGATTATTAGCCACAATTCAATGGGAAAATCTGACATTTACTTATCCACCAATTCGATATTTTTTATGTTAATATTTTCTAATAAATACTCTCTCGTTGACACTTCTTTTTTATATTCAAACGAACAAAATTACAAGTCATATTTAACGTTTTAATATTTTCTTTTTTAAATTTCAGTCCACCAACGTTTAAAACCGCAACGCCGACCTCGCGAACGCAATTGAAATTGCAGTTGATGCGAGAGCAGCTGCAAGAACAAGAAAGACGTGAAGCTGAATTTCGACAAAGCTTGCAACAACAGAGACCTGCAGCTGCACATCCCAGACCTGTACCACCTACGCCTTTGTCTACCATTGGCGTCGATGTACCACCACAAGTTTTACAAGTTAGTTTTTTCATTTTAATTTATCTACAATTTTATTATATCTTTCTCTGACTCTCTGGGAGACATTATGCATATGCATATGCATATGCATGTGCATGTGCATGTGCATGTGCATGTGCATGTGCATATAATATGTTTATTTTTCTATTATTGGATTTTGACTTTAAAGAATAATTTAAAGACAATAATGCATTCGACATTAATTAAATCGAACATTAAATAATAATACTATATTTATATTTTTTTTTAAATAATATCATAGCAAATTTAAATTTATTCACCAACAATGAATATTTTTTTGTATTGAATATTATTTAATGTATGGAAGAGTTCAATGACCTAATTTTTTAATATTATAAATATATATAATAACAATAATAATAATAATATAAAAATAAGGAATATGTAAAATAAATCCTTTAGTTATAATAACTATTAATAATATTAATGAAATGTTTTTTGATTTAGGTGCGAACGTTATTGGAGAATCCAACGAGGTATCACGTAGTACAAAAACAAAAAAATCAAGTAAGACAATACCTTCAAGAATCGTTTCGTGGGGTGGATTGTAATAATGGAGTAAATGCAGTCTTGGGTAGTGTCGGTAACGATAGCAGTGTTGGTGGTACTCCAGTTGATGTTGGAATAGTCCCAGTAACAGCAGCAGCATCAGCACCGGTTCCACCAGCACCAGTTGTACCAATGGTCGTACACAGTGCACCACCAGGACCAACGGTTCATCATCAGAAACCGCAGCATCCCCATTTAGCTTCTTATCCACGTGTACCAGGACTTTTGTCTCATGGTAATCCAGTATCAGCTAGTCCTGATCCTACAACTGGTGCTATGTCTCCAGGACTTTCGAGTGTTGCTACAAGTAATTCTGAGGTAGGACAGAATTTTTCTATCTTTTCTTTTTTTTTTTTTGGTTTATGTTTGGTCCAACTTATTTTGTTTTCTTATATGTTTTATTGAATAATCACAGGAATAGATGTTTTTTTTTTTTAAGTATGGAATAGTTTAGTAACTTAATTTTGTTTAATACACAAATATGAACACTGGGATATTTATTAGGACATTTAAATTTATAATCACTATAGAATATTGTAATAAAGTTTAGATTTTAAACTGGATGAAATGACGTTTAGTTTATTTAGTTTAATTTCATTGATTGAAATTTTCGACAAAATGATAGTTAAAATCATTATTGATTTTGTATAATACATTGTAACACTTACGAGTTAGTTTCGTAATTTGAAATATTAGGATCGGTAAATCATTTCCTATCCAATTTATTTGAAGTACATGTATAGTAAGTATGTATACAGATCATTTGTGGTTGTTATTTGAAAAGCTTTGCGGTTTCAACAATAATTCTAGTTGGATAGATAATTTTAAATAACAAACCTAATAGTGTTTAGATAAACCATACAAATTTTTAAACACTCTCTCATAGATTTCTTTTTTTTTTTTGCTTTCCTCGTTATTTATTTTATACAACGAAAAAGTAAAACCGGATTTTATGTTTTTTAACTTAGCAAAGTAGTTTGAAAATTTCAAAGATCATCGTAAGAATGACGTAACCCACGTGTGTATGTAAATACGTACATACTTAAGTACATATGTACACATATTACGTGTACACTATCAGCTAAAAGTAAGATACTATTCAGAGAAATAAGATTTTTATAAAAATAAAGAAATAAATTTAATGAAATAATACTTAATCGAAGTAAGTAATAGATAGTTATGTCGATAAAATAAACAACATTTCATTTCAACAACATTTTACGTTTAGCATATTATTTTCGTTTATAAAAAAGTTTACAAAAGATTCAGATTGTAATACAATGTGATATGTGTAGTAATAACTTGTAATTGTAAACAATATCTAGAATTTGTAATTATGCAAATTATTTCAAATAAAAAAAAAAAGAAGTGAAATGTAATTGAAGAATTGGAAACTTTTAGCTGATAGTGTAAATACTTACATTAGTCTAGCAAGTATGTAGATTAAAATAAACATTAGTTAGTTTCTGTCTCAGTCAGTCAGTCAGTCAGTTAGTAAGTCAGTCAGTCAGTAAGCTAGTCAGTCAGTCAGTCAGTCAGTAAGCTAGTCAGTCAGTCAGTCAGTCAGTTTATCTTGATCTAATTGTAAGCAATTTACACTGTTGTAAGATAGTTGGTTGTTTGCTTGTTTCATATCTTTGATAAACGTGAAGTATAGTTTGCCAGTGTCTTCTGTCTTTGTCAAAAACCCTTGGAACGGGTTACGCAATCTTTGTAATCTGGGACGTATCCGTTATCATGTGTGTATCTTTGAGTAACACGTTTATATATTGCATCTACATGTTTAGTTAACCAAAAGAAAGATGTGTGTCGAATGAATACGTCTTGGAGCCCTTTTTTTTTTATTTATTTATTAACACGTCTCGTGTGTTGTATCAACAACAAACGAGAGAATGAGAGATACGTTTAAATGGACAAAATATTATATTCCAAGAAAACACAAAAGAAATAAAAATAATCTTTTTATGTTTTATTGCAAGGTAATTAAAATTGGTTGAGGATAATTGAAAAGATTTATTTTTATAATTTACACAATTTAATTCATTTACAACATTTCTAATTTTTGTAATATTTTTTATATCAAAGAGTATTGATTAAAAGTTAAATAAATTGTTAAGATAGTTTAGAAAAAAAAATCTGGTACCATTAATAATCGTCATTAAATAAATTTAAACGTCGTTGAAGAAATTGGTTTTATTGTTGCATTTAAAATACGAACTAAACTTTATTTTCTACACTTTCTCTCCTACTCGAATATGAAATAATAAAACTATATTAAAGTATTTAAATTAAGAGAGAGAGAGAGAAAAAAAAAATTAGACTTATTGTTCTCGTGGGAAAAATGAAGTATAGTATTTTATCAACTCGTAAGGCAGTTTTAGTTGATTAGTTCTAACAGCATTTTGTATCACGAGGAATTATAATTAATAGTGACAAGTATAAACTACGTCCACATATTATTTGGCCTAACTTTTATAAACACTTTTAATAGTCTGACATAAAATCTTGTATCATTTTTGTTTGTTTTTAAAACACTATTATATTCAAACTAAAAACAAATTGCTATGATAAAATTAAAATTAGTGATCTATCAACATAAGAATGAGACAACATAAAAACGAACGTGCATTTTTATTTGAAAGTTCTCGATAGCGTATACTTTTCATTTTAAAATTATGTTTGTCGTATAAATGAATGAATAATTGCATTTAATATATTAATGTAGCATCATATAAACATACACATATACACACATACATAGATGTTTTTGAGAATAGTAAGGATTTGACGATGAAAATTTTTAATTGTAAATAATTTTTTATTATTATTATTATTATTATTATAGTAGGAATATATAAAGAGTCGTTTAGAAGGGATAGAAATTCGAACGTGCGTTAAAATAGCGTGTGTGTAGAATATATGTACCACGTATAGTGTGTATATGAGAAACAAGCTTGGTAGCTCGTTAAGTCGTCAGCTTTACGATCTCGGCCTCTCTTAATAAGGCGAAATTGTTTTTGGTGACGACGTATGTACGTACAATACAGAACGACCGCCTTTAAATTGATCTTTTGATCTTACGAGAAGAGAGAACTTCGAACATATATATATATATATATATATAACGGGTGTTTATCTTCAAATTATTATTATTCTGTCATGTATTATTAATTAAAAATATAATATCTTCCTTTTCTTTTAATATATAAACTATATTAGATATTTTTCTGTTATAATTATTATTAATTATAACATTTATCTTATTACTATACTTTTGATAAATAAATAATATTTGATAAAATACAAATATACGTAAAAATAATACACACATAGTATTGCCAAGTATTCTTCTCCAAGTATATTCCAAAGTATTCATTTTTTGTTTCTATGAGAAAGAAAATGAATCAATTGAAGTAATTAAATGTAGATACGTTTATTTAAAATAATAAAATAAAATAAAATAAATAAGAACGAACAATCGTTCTTTTATATTTATAGAAAATAGGAATGATGAAGAATTATTTGTAATATAGGTCAATAATACTAATTGTAAGGTACTATTAACTCGTGTATACGTTTAATTACTGTCTATGGTCAATACGTTCGTTAAGAAATCATTCTCAATACCCAATGGAAGTATGTTGACATATACTATGGATAGGAATTTTCCTATCTTAGGCACGGTTTGCATAATTATCTCCTTTAAAACGTTCTCTATTATTATAAATTTATTTATCATTTATTTCCAATTATTTTTTTTAGATAGAAAAAAATATCAAAATGAATAATTTTTAAAATAATATTAAAACAATATATTTTAGATTTATTATTAAATTTTATATATTCTATATAATTATATATATATTAACATAAATAATGATATAGAATATCTGTATTAATATATAATATCTTGAATGTAACACAATCTAGTGCAAGTACACAATGACCTGATAAATGATAAAAAAAACATATTGACATACTTAGAAATGATATTCCTTTTTGAATGACTTAATAGTAAATAATTTTATATATATGGTATGTGGTTTTATTTCTGATTAAATAATATTAAAATAGAAAAATAATAATATATTGCATAATATTAAAGAGATATCTTTTTAAAATGAATATACAGTTTTTGCAATCAATTAAAATTCATAATACATATTATATAAAATTCATGATATAATTAATGCATGATAAATATATATATAACTGATTATAAAAACTGTAATATATATCATTATATTAAATTAATAATTTATATTAAAAATATTTTAATATAAAAAAAAATGTCGGTTCTTCTCAATGAATCGTTACCAAAAATCCGACATTATTTTCTCACTAATCCAAAATATACTAAATATAAAAATCCATTTATCTTTACTTTTATTTCAACCTAAAAATGATGGAATACATTTTAATACACCTAATATATATATAATCCATTTTTATATTCGAGATTTTCAACTTTATCCCGAAATATGAAAATCTCAATACCCTTTTCTGTATAAGGATTCAAAAAGGAATTTAAGCTTGATCGTGTGAATGGATGCGGCAACGATTGAAAGAGTCTCCTTCCTTCGATATAAGAAAAAGAACAAGAAAAATAATATGAAAAGAGTGAAAGAAGGAAAGAAATGGAAGATGATGAAGAAGAAGAAAAAGAAGAAGAAAAAGAAGAAGAAGTAGAAGAAGAAGAAGAAGATGAATAGTTCTTGGCTAATATTTGAACCTCTTGAAATGCCAGCAATCTCATTTGTCGACTAGCCCCAACGGTCTTCCTCCTCCTCTTCCTTCTCTTCCTCTTACTACTTCACCACCCCCTGCACCCCTTATCAACCATTTTGAATAATGGATCAGAGACGCGACTCATGGTACACACAAAGTAGATATCCGCGGTATTCGACCGATAACAGCTACAAAGTGCTTTTACCACCCCATAGTATATCAGTTTATGGCAATTTTCACATGGTTGCCTTTAGAACGTTACCATCATCTATGATCTTAGATAGGAAACGCATATTATAAAGTAATCATTATTTTTAATATCTTTGTATCTTCAAAGTTGACTCTTACAAAAATTACTATACTACATTTATAGTTTCTTTTCAATTTTTTTACAATTTTGTATGTTACATTTTAATATAAGTATAAAAATTTATTAATTTGTTTATATAAATGTATTAATATATATATTTAAAATTGAGTATACACCTAATTGTTGGAAATATTTGATATTTTAATAAAATAAATATACTATTGGAGAAAAAGATATGAAGGAATATTTATCTGTGTTTAAAAATAAAATATAATAAAATAAATTAAATAAAAATAAATTAAATTAAAATAAAATTAAATTAATGTTGAAATGGTAATACATATATATAAAAACAAAATGTGAAATGAAATATGAGGGAAACGTAAAGTAAGTCGAATAATTGGTTAGACATAACTCTCTAATGTGTTATACAGAACCCACCGTGTGAAATAATAATTACCATCTAAGAACAAGAAGCCAAGTAATGAATACGTTTCACAAATGTATTCGCGAGATTAACACGCGCCCGCATCTATCTATCTTCTTCACACATACACATACATATACATACATGAATGTAGATAGTCTTACTCTCACTTTCTAACTTCTCCTTTTTGCTTTTAACAGCGACAATAATACGAATTGCATTACAAAGTAGACGATTATATGCCCCTTCGAGTTTATTTACTAACGAAATATTAATGATTTTCTGGTGTTGGAATTTTCCCTAATACGCAATCATAACGTTTATTACCAAAGATTATTTTCTTTTATCATAACTTTGCTTAATGCGAGAAATATGTCAACAGGAAAATTTATAAAAAATTCGATTTAATTTGAAAGAAAAAAATAGTTTTTATTACATTACAATAATGCATGACAATTTGTTTTTCAATATTTATTCATATTAGTTATTTTTTTTTGATACAATTATATTTATTCACAGATAAAATATATTAAAATTAATTGATTTATTAATATTAAAAAATATGGAATATATAAATATATATGCATTTGTTGATGTTACGAAGAAGATTTTGACATTAGATCTTGTCTCGAAGTTGAACGTTTCATTTTCAAGTTTAATCTCAAGTATTTTCAAGCTTTATTGTTTATCGTCCTATATGAAACGGATATGACGTAGAAATTGTCAATAAAGGGCTGCAATTTCCAGACTAGCCAACGCGTACAAAGCGCGTAAAGTTAATCTCTTGGGGACAACGCATATATAAACACAAATATTCATACATATTCATTTACACGTATTTGCATAAACACAATATATATTACGTATACTCTTAAATATTATTATACATAAACATGTACATGTGTCTATGTGTGAGTGTGTGTATGTGTGTGTGAATATATCTAAAACAATATATATATTATATAAATACATCCATCATATATTCAAAAATATTTATATATAAATACATTTATACATACTCGTACATATACTTACAAATATTAACATAAATACATGCATACATATATAATCAAAAGTATTTATATAAATAATAATATATCTAAATACATTTTCACATATTACAAATAAATATTCACACATGCAATTAAATGCATTAGGTTGTCAAGTATAAAATGGAGCAAATTTATATTCAATTATGTGTATTTTTTGCTCTATTTCATACTTGACAAGTTAATATATACGAATACTTATATATATATATTTATATAAATAAATACATACATATATATATACATTTTCACATATTACAAATAAATATTCACTCATACAATTAAATATTTATACGAATACTCGTACATACACACATATATAAATAGTTTAGGTTTAGTTTTCTAGTAAAATGTGATACATAGATTGAGGATGGGGATACATAGAAAGAAAGAAAGAGAGAGAGATAAACTAAAATTCAAGGACTTCTCGAGTATGTAGAATATAATTTCGAAAACATGAGCTAAGAACTGAGCCAAATCCAGTGTTCTTCTTTACATGGAAAATCGTACGAGTTACGACGTTGAACGATCGGTTTAAAATGTTGGCCCGCTTTTATACGACTCGTTCTTTTTTGGTTTGCTTTATTTTGTTTGTTTACGAGTTCCCTTCCACCTTCTCCAAAAAAAAAAAAAGAAAGAAACGATCCTTCGTCGTGAAACGTTCTCGTGATCTCGAACGCGAGTAGAATGAAAACGAAAAATAAAAATAAAAATAAAAATAAAAATATAAAACTGAGATGAAAGTTTACTACCGAACGACCCTAATGTTTTCTCTGACACAATAAGCTACTAACAAAACGTACGAGGTATAATTGTATAATCTTGTAATCGAGATAAATAATGTCGTATTTTAAATAGCCAAATAAAAACAAACTAAGATTAAGTTGAAGAATTTTATTCGACAAATTTTGATCATCGTCAATAAATTTTCATCGAATTTTATTATTACAATATTTATTTATTATTTATTATTATTATTAATTAAAGATATTTTATATGTTTAAATACATTTTGATCATATAGTTAACGATAATTATTTATTGAACGTTTAGAAACTTTATTTTCTTAAATATTATATTCTCGTAGTTTAGAATATTCATACTTGTAAAAAGATAATTTGAATTATTAAGTATCACCCTGTATATTTTTCTAGCTTCTATTTAAATCCTTTAAATACGTACGACTTTATTAGATAAGATTTCATATGATAAGATATATTAGGTTTGATATTATCTTTGTAATTTCAATAACCTTTGATCAAAGTTTCAATTATAATTGGATATGAAATTAAAAATAATATTAATAATAATAATAATAATAAAAATAATTATGAAATCGAGAACCATAACGATGTAATGAAAATATTAGAAAATTATTTTCAAGGTCTCTGTGATAAAAATTTATCCAACTAACTTTGATAGATAAAATTTACCAAATTTACCAAAGAAAAAAAAAGAAGAAAAAATAAAGAAAATAGAACGAAATCGATGATACAAATAACCTTGTACTTTGAATCGTGAGATAGCATTTTTCTAAATCATTATATTATATTATGCAGTTGTGGGTTATAGCTCGTTAAATTCTATGAATTATGTTATATGGTCAATTTCATCTAACTAATTTATAATACTACTTGTCTATAGTTGGAATTACAACTTGAATCGTTTATAGCTAATTTTCTTATATAATATTATATATATATCCTCTATACTAATACAAAACTAATTGCATATTTTTATCTTTTCTAATGAGAAAAATTGCAAAATTATTATTATTTTTCTTAATTTATTATATCCCTTATTTTTCTAAATTTATTTAAACAAACAAACATAAATAAAAGCACAATACTTTTCCCTCTTCTTACAAAACTTGATTTATTAGATTGTCAAGTATGAAATGGACCAAATTCTCAATTCAATTATATGCATTTTTTTTGCATTATAATATTTTAGCATTAAATAATCGTACAGGAATTTAGTAAAGTGGACTTTTGGTTGAACGTTAACGATGTGTTGGTATTATTTAAATTTATTAGATCGGTGGAAAAAAAATGTCACACTTTTTCATTGAATCGTGACTATAAATCTGACACTTTTTTTCCACCAACCAAATATATATATATAAAGAAAAAAAAAAGTTTTCGAATAAAAAAAAATTTATATTTTTCTAAAGAATACAAATTTCGAGTAAACGTCCACGTGTTTAAAGTTAACAGTTATTGATAATAAAAAAATAAATAATGAGCGAAGTGAAAAGATTCAAATGAAAAAAAGAAATAAACACGTCGATGATATCTCAACGTTATCCTCATCTCCACTTCTCGATAATCAGAAATAATAATCACTGTGAACACGACACGTTTTTATCGCATGCTCGTACGAGGAAAATGTATGTACCCGTTTTTCTATCTCTCTCTCTGTCTCACACACACACATACTCACTCGTTCTATCTTTTATTTCTTCTTAAAGATGTCCTTGTAAAATTAAACCGTTAATACTACATGTGTCACGTTCAAGGATCACCATTCATTCTATTTGCATAAACATTAGTAGAGACTTTGAATTATGTTAACGGTTTGGAAGGTCATCCTGATAACAATTATTGCCATTTTTTAGTATTTTTTAATATTTTTTTATATTATTATTATTATTATTATTAATAATAATATCTTATTCTTTTTTCTTCTTTCTATTCTTATTTTTTTACATTAATTCATTTAATTATTTGCTATTTTATTTTTAATCTTTAGCACGTTTCATATTTCTATTCTTATGAGTAATATTTTAAGAAAGAAAGAAAGAAAATAAACAAAACTTCAGGATGAATTGGTCGTTTTTTCTTTTTTTAATGTTTAATTTATTTCTTTGTTTTAATTACGTAAGAGGTTCACTTAAAATGCATTCATTAGTAATTAGAAAAGAGAGAGAGAGAGAGAGAGAGAGAGAGAGAAATAATTTTTATAATACGTTAAGAAGTTTACAATTAGTCAATTAAAATAATTACTATCAGTGGGACGTGCTTGTAAAATAAGCGTTTATTTTTATTATTATTATATACATTTTTGTATATTTTATTTTGCAACAGGAAACAGGAATATTAGTTTGGATAATACGATATTTATTATAAATTAAAAAAAAGGATATATATATATATATTATAAAATTTATTATTATAAAAATTAATAACAAAAAGTAGTTATTTAATAAAACATTTATTAAGCACGTTTGATCCAAAATTATAAATCATACAAAATGTAATTTAAAAAATAAGAGACTCTTACCAAAAAACTACAAAACCCCATAATAAAATTTCAATATTATACTTCAAATAATAACTGCATAATAATTGCATAGTAATTGCATATATAATAAATCTATAAAAAGAAAAGAACCCACGAGTTACAAAGTTATTATTATTTAAAAAAAAACAAAAATCAAACACCACTAAAACCATTTCTATAACATTAAAATAAATAAATAAATTAATTAAAATAAGGAAGGTAGGAGGGAGAAAGGGTTAAAAAAGAATACAAATTGGGAAATGAAACAACAACCTGTTGCAAATACAACGGTGCTCCTCCCCCCCACTGCAACTGCAGCCTCCACCGCCACCGAGACGCGTGTCGCGCCGGCCGAACAAATCCGAATAATTCCGATGTTGTACGAACGTTAGTACGTTCGGTTTTCACGCGCGAACGAACATTGCCGAAGTGGTTGTCATCGGTGTCGGCATAAACCCGAGGTTCTTTCAGAACGGCTCGTCGTACTCCACGGTTGTGGGTCGTGTTTGTCGCGCGGGTTTCTCTTTGAACCTATTTCAAAACCCTACACGGGTTATTATTCTTGTGTGATTCTTTTCCTTTTTTTTTCTTTTGGAAAAATTGGGTTTTAATTAATTTAAAAAAAAGAAAAATCCAAAAAGTCTATAAACGAACGATAAGCAAAAGGAAGAAGTAAACGGTAAAAAAAAGGAAAAAAGGAGGAAGAGATTTGAGGAAAGATTATCAAACAAACGATCTTCGATAAATCTCGTATATTTTCGTGGTGTCTCGGATCGCAACGCACCCTATCCCCCACCCTAATCTACCAACCCTTCCGACTTCGACCGATCTTTTATATTTTTCGCGCGCCTAGTTTGACGCGGGAAATTTGAACATTTCGATTAAAATACGAAAAGTGAATATACATAATATATACGTACAATATATCTTTGTATTAGTTAAAATATTTTTGGATTGGATGGGGTAAATGATGTAAAGGAACTATAAACGAATATGTGAATGGGTTTGTGTAATCGTTTATGCTAGTGTAGGTGAATCGAGGTAAACAGGAAGAGACAGAGAAAATAATCGTGGAAACTTGGTTGGGTGGCCTCGTGTTAATAAGAAAAAGACTATCCTATGTGTATCTCTCTATGTGTGTGTGACCTTGACTCTAATCATCGAACCGCGTCGTCCAGTTTCCTATCGTACGAAAAATGCCATATAAAAGTGTTTAACGTTACGCTCGGTTGTATTCTTTTATTGCTACCACCGCTAATTTTCCTTCTTCTTATTTCTTCTTTTTTTTTTTTAAAGATCCGATTCTAACGTAAGACTAAGATAACAACGAATAGAGTAATTCCGTGGTTAAAACTGTTATTGAGTAACCCAGAAGGACCTTGGATTCTGATTCACATGTGTGTGTGTGTTTGTGTTTAACTAGAATCCAGTAACAATCATAATAATCATCGGGATCATCATTCTGACGAACATCATCATCATAATCATCGTCGTCGTCGTGGTAATGATGATCGTCATTGTCATCCTGGGCCAATAAGAGGAAGTTGAAATTTGTCTTCCTCTTCTTCTTCTTTTTTTTTTTTTCAATGACCATCGAAAATGCACTTGAGTCAAATTCTGGTGACCTCCACGAGTGGAATCGATCGACCTAATTGTCATTCGATGCGAAAAACTGTATACAGGAAGATATATCGTTTAACTGAAGACTCTTGTAATAGTTTCTACGAAGGTTGGATAATAATTGTTGATGAAGGAAAACTCGTCTATGGTCTTTGATATTATTATTAATTTTTCTTTGCTGTTGAACTTTTGTTTGAACAATTTAAAGTGATTTTAGTAGCTTTACTGGATCTATTGGAATAATAATAATAATAATAATAATAATAATTAAAGAAGAAGGAAACTAATTAAATCTTTTAACTCTGTATTTCTCTCTCTTCTCGATTATTCTTATCAAGAATAAAATATAATCGATATTGTGTTAGTATGTTTTAAATATCGATCGATAGAATTAATTAAACGAATTTCTTAGAAAGAAAAATACACGTTTACGATGAAAAAGTAGTTATTTGTAGACTTTCCTTGTAGTGTTGTGTCTTGGTAAACGAAGATTCGATTCTTTTTAATATTAAACAGTTAGAATTTTAACGATGAACGTTTATCAGGATGATGATAAAATAATTAATGAAGATAGATAACAAAAAACTTTTTTGTTGGCTTAATGATCCATTCTCTCTCTCTCTTTTTTTTGTTCTTTTTTGGATTTAAAGATAAGATTTCTTAAGAGTGAAATTTTAATTTCACGATCTTTCTTATAGTTCGTTAATAAAAAGTTGGTTAAAAGTTGAGATAAAATAATCAAAGAAAAGGAGAAAAGAAGAAGAAGATGATAATGATGAATGAGAATGATAAGAATAATGTAAAAGAAACTAACCCATAAGTGGTTTTAATAATCAATGTTTGAATTGAAAGAAATGATTAAGATTTCTTTGGAGCAAAGTGAAACTTAAATTCCACTATCTTCCAACAGTTTGTTAATAAAAAGTTGACAAAAAATAAACGAAGAAGAAGAAGAAGAGTGATAAGAAGAATGAAAAGAAACTAATCGTAAGCAGATTTGATTTGTTGTTAAAAAATTGATCTAATTGAGGAAAAGATACGATTGAGATTACTTTGCAGTAAAGTGAAACTTACATTCCACAACCTTCGATAAGTTGTTAATAAAAAGCTGACAGAGAATAATTGACAAAAAAAAGAACGAGAAGAATAAGAAGAATAAAAAGAAACCTATCATAAACAAATTTGATTTTGTTATTAACAAAAAATAAAGCAAATACGATTGAGATTACTTTGCAGTAAAGTGAAACTTAAATTCCACAACCTTCTATAATTGTTAATAAAAAGCTGACAGAAAATAATCGAAGAAGAAGAAGAATAATAAAAAGAAATCTACCATAAACAAATTTGATTTTGTTATTAAGAAAAAATACAACAAATACGATTGAGATTTGATTTCGTATTAAAGTGAAACTTCAAATACCCACGACCTTCCGCGGTTGTTAATAAAAACGTTGATGTGGTGGAAGGAGGAAGAGAAGGAGAAGAAGGAGGAGAAGGTGGAGGAAGAAATCGGACACCTTTTTGTTATCTAATTGTTAACGATGATTGGGTAACAAGTATAGTATCTCAAGGAAGAGTTTAACGTTCGAAGGTTACGTCGATTGCTGCTGCTTTCAGGGAACAACTCAAAGTGTGAGAGGGAGAACTGTGATTTACTAAACTTCCAAGCAAAGTGAGTGATAGTGTATGTGAGTCAGTGAGTGAGTTAGGTTGGTGTGGTGTGTAGATAAAGATAGAAATATTTAAAGAAAGATACAGAAAGAGAGATAGAGATAGATATAACTGAAGTATACACGTTTCTCTCAGAGAGTTTACCACGTTTCGAGACACCAATGACGAAGATAGAAAACTCTTCTGGTATTTTCACGTTGAATTTTATCCAAACGAATTTTCCATCCTCTAAAGTTTTCACTCTTTACTTTTTATTATATACATCGTCTGATAAAGTTTAACTATTGATAGTATATATATATATTTACTTTTTAGATAGTATTTGTATTTTATTCGTCGATATTTTTATTCTATTTTTAGTTTACGTTAAACTATTTACATTTAAAAGACAAATACCACAGTGTCAGTTTCTAAGTGTCGATACATTTTATTCGATCCAAGAAGAAGAAGAAGAGGAAAGATACTTGTGAAAGAAATTAAAAAGAAATAAAGAAGAAAAAGTATATCAGAACAGAGAATAGAAAAGGTATGAGTGATTTTCAAGATTTACCAAATATCGGTCATGGTGATTTTTAAAGTAATTCCATACGTGATTTTTTAACACGATTCTTCTTCAAATTTCGTATCTCCAAACTCGTATCAAAGTTTTTCTATATTTTTTTGTTTTGTTAACATTCAAAAGTGTATTCCAATGCAGGGTGAGTGAATAAGAGGATTTTTTATTTCAATAATGATTCCTCGTAACGAAGTGTAGAATAATATATTCGTGTATTTTAATGACTGACGTTTATTAAAACTAAACAAACATTGTGTTAAAGGTAAACGTTTGACTTGGATTATTTATTTGTGATGGTGGTTTAATTTGATTCATTTTTTTTTTTAAATAAAGAAGTGCAGTTTTAAAGTTAATTCTTGATTGTTGTTGTTGTTGTTGTTGTTGTGGCGAGGTAGTGGTGACATCGTTACTTTCCTCGCATCATGCCAGTTTTTAACATTATCGCACGTAGATGCAAGGTGAGTCATTAATATTCGTATTATTAATTCTAGTTAATAATTAATATTTTTATTTGCGAGAATTAATAAATAATAAATCGAATAGAATTTTTATTTTCTAATTTCTTCCTCGTAACATTTTTTTTCTGCAGTTTGATAATCAAATATTGAAGGGAAAAATTAGTTTTATTCAATCATAATCGAAACACACAAACACAAACACACAAACACAAACATTTTTAAATTCTACGAAATCGGATCAAAAACATTTTGTTCGTTCTCATATTTTAAGTTTAATTTCATATCCAGGTAATAGGAAAAAAATTGTCGATTAGCAATGGAGAATTTTAATTACAAAAGTGTCCCTTTTCATTCTCCCCTCTCTTTCCCTCTCTCTCTCTCTCTCTTTCTCTCTTTATCTTCATGGTGTCGCTTTTACCGAAGAAATTCGAGTAGATCGAAATGCAATTTTCGCGCGGTTGGTGTTCGTTCGTTCATTCGTACGGTGAAAGCGTAACTTTCTTATTGTTCGCCTTTTAATTCGAGCTACGCCATTCCGATTAAATTCCACGAAAGTTCTTCTCTCTTCCCCCATTTACCTCCCACCAAAACTCATTCACTCAGCCCACCACCACCACCACCCTATTTCTTAGCGACGATTTAAATTCGTTTGATTTTTTTTAGTATTTTTATTACATTGAATTGATGGTAAAAAAAAAAACAATGTCGGATTTATTTTTGGTCCAGTAATAAATATAAAAGTACGTGTCAAATTGAATTATCTTGAAATGGATTTAGACATGGGTTAACTGAAACACGTTTTTCGTCATTTTTCGATGGTGTGTGTAATAAATAAAAAAGACAAAAAATAAAACAACTAAGAAGATATGATTTACATGTAAAAAGAAACGGGTAAATAGGTGGATGGATAGATAGAGAGAAAGAGAGAGAGAGAGAGAGAGAGAGAAAGAGAGAGGGAAAGAGGATTTGGTGAAAGTATAGTTGTTGTAATAACGCCCAAAGCATAATTTCGTCAGATCGTATAAACGTGAGTGTCGTACAAACACTGACGTTAATAATTCATTTATTTTATTTATAATATATTTGTTTGTTTCTGTTTTTTTTCTTCTTTTTAATTCAATTTCAGTTTCGAT
Source organism: Mischocyttarus mexicanus (assembly GCA_023678845.1). Classification (NCBI taxonomy): domain Eukaryota; kingdom Metazoa; phylum Arthropoda; class Insecta; order Hymenoptera; family Vespidae; genus Mischocyttarus; species Mischocyttarus mexicanus. Next base: position 147,007 of record JACGTP010000101.1, on the reverse strand, counting down.
ATTTAAAGACAGAGAGAGGAGACATTAAATGTGTATTCAATTAACATTATTTTTTAAATATACATTTAATACATAATACCACCTTATGTTTGACTAATTTCAATAGTAAATTTGAATGAAATGAATATTAAATCAAAAATAATAGGATTATTTGTATAAATCATTTTGATTTCATTATTATTAATATTAATAATTTTATTTTATTTTAAATTAGAGTTACAAAGAGTAAGATTATTTTGCAATAAATATATATAGTTTTATATTTTATTTATTATTATTTATTTTATTTAAATATTGTACCATTATAAAAATAATCAATAATTGATATGGTTCTTATAATAAAATGTTATATAATATATTATTATATATATATATTACTTTATTATAAATAATTAAAATATAAAGATATACTATATAACATTATTAGTTCACAGATATTTGTATACAGTTAATTAAATGAAGATATCGAATCGAGTAATTCAGATTTAATTAAAAGTCTTCATTGTAGATTTCAAAGTTCCTTCATTAAATCCTTATCTCTCTCTCTCTCTCTATTTTTCCTTATTTGTGTCAAGCATAAAAGAAGAATCCTCTCTCTTAAGTTAATTTAAATAATAATTCGAAATATTTAAAGATTTTAGCAAAAATGAAAATGAAAAAGGAAAACAAACAGAGAGATATATAATTGCAACAATTTATATTCGAATTGCATTTTACTGTCTTGCAATTTTCTCTCTATTTATTACATTTTATGCAATCCCAATGGAAAACAACTCGTGGAAACTCATTGTCAGAATTCATTCTTTCGTATTCTTTCTCAGATACTTTACACCCCACCTTTCCTCACTCATCCTCACTCTCTCTCATTCTCTCTCTCTCATTCATTTATTACTTTTTCATTCCTTTTTGTCATTTCTTTCCTCACCTGTTATTTCCTTCTTCGTATCATTTTTTTTATTGGCTCGGTGGAAAAGAAAATGTAGGATTTTTTTCTCATTGAATTGTTACAAGAAATCTGACATTATTTTTCCACCAACTGAATGTATCCATCTCTCTTTCTCTCTCTCTTTCTTTCTTTCGATCTTTTTGCGTCTGTGAGCGATAAGATACAGTGAAACGTTAGCGATAAAATGACAGTGTTATCCAGATTCTGTAAGTTCGCCGTGTTACACCATTGATACCGTCGTCGTTGTCGTACTCGTTTTAGGTTTCGCTTAAATGGAATTTTCCTATCGAAAGTACGCTAGGAAACTGTATTACCAAGTTTCCTAATACTTGCCACCCATCTCTACCACACCTTTCCAAACCAACCTTTTTCTTACTTTTCTGTTCCTTAAACCGTTCACCCCAAGATTTTTCCTTGTTAACGTACTTTCACCCTTTCTCTCTCTCTCTCTCTCTCTCTCTCTCTCTCTCTCTATTTCTCTTCTTCTCTTTTTCACTCTCGTACTCTTTCTTTCTTTCTTGTGTGTAATTTCTTTTTTTTTTCTCGTTCATTTTTCTTTATTTCTTCTCTTACCAGTCTTGTCGACGCAATTTCCCCGAGCTTCTTGGCCAGTGTTGTACCACCCAACCTTTCTCCTCTTTTCCTATTCTCCTCAACCACCCATCCACCCAACCCCCATTGGATTTAATTTCTTCACGTGAAAAATTAATCTCCTCGCTTGTCTTTTTCTTCTTCACCCTTTCTTTTCACTTTCTTTTTTTTCTTCTTCTTATTTTCCTTTATCGTTTAATTTAGTTTAGTTTAGTTTAGTTTAATTTTATTTTCGAAGTATTAGGATTAAAAGTTCAATCACTTTTCGTCTTTCCAACTCGAAGTATCATCATCATCATCATCATCATTGTCGTCGTCGTCGTCGTTTGGATCGTTTACTTAACGTTGCTATCACGGATTTTGAAATATTTTATTAAAATGATAAAAAAGAAATGGAAGAAATATAATCTCACTGAAATAAGAATAATTCAAAACAATTATTATTTATTTTTTGTTTTTTATTTCAAATAATATTGTGTTGGAAAAAAAATGTCGCAATTTACCATTGAATCATAGCTAAAAATCCGACATTTCTTTTTCCACCAACCCAATATATTTCACGTTGTTACATTCAATACTTTTTTTCTTCTTCTTTTTTTTTATTAAGAAATACGAGTGAATATTTATCTAATCATAATTTTACATTATCGTCGGAAACTTCAATAAACATTTATCAGACTCGAAACAAATAAACAAACAAACAAACAAACAATAATAATAATAATAAAATTAATTCGAAGAAAAATACAAAATAAATGATGAATTAAATGAAGCAGAAGAGTCATTTTTTGATTACTCAGAAATTATTGAACGTTTTTTTCACATTGTCAGATCGTGTTTAAGATAACCGTATAGGATAGATTATTGTTTATACAATCATATCGATTAAAAAATATTAATTCCATTTTATCAATGGAATGTTAACTTTTGCACTTATGTATTCCTCTTCCCTTTCCCTTTCCTCTTATCTTTTTATCAGACTTTCCTCCCACCACTTTTATTTTATTTCATACGTTTGCAATTGTATTAGGTTGTCAAGTATAAAATGGAGCAAAAAATGTACATAATTTAATCGAAATTTGCTCCATTTCATACTTGACATTCTAATATATATATAAAAATTAATCCATCATTTCTAGCTTGAAATAAACGTAAAAATAATAGATTTCCTTTTACTACACTTAATATACATGTACTACTGTATGTATATATATGTATATATATCGTAATGTACGTGTTCGTTAATCGTTATCACATAACGATATCATTTTAAGAGATATTTTATCTATTATTTCGCTATTCGTCGTAGTAAAGCGTGTTCGTGACATTTTCATTTCCGGCGCTACGTTCTTTGACAAATCTCAAAGTCGATTTTTTTTTCGAGTACCCCATCCTTGGTTTTTTTTTTATCGATCAACAGATACCTTCCTCGATTTTATTTTTTTTGCTCTTAATTTTTATTATTCATTCATTTATTATTTAAAACACATTTTCTATTTTGTTCTATCACTGTTGTTAATATATTTGTATTTAATATTAAAGATATTAAATTAAAATTAACTCTGACGTGTTTCGTATTTAAATAAAAAATTTGTTAACATCTAGGAATGCTTAATATACCCACCGATGATGATTAGGTAACACTCACAATATAATTCTTTTTATTTCCTTATATTTCCTTCTCTTAAAAATTCTGATAATCTTCTGGAAGGAAGGAGAGATGACGGAGGGGGAAGGGAGGGAAGAAGAAACGTATACATTCATTCTTTTTTCATTAATAAATATTTACTAGGATAAAAATACAGACAATTCATTTACGTAATTCTGTTCGATGAACATTGACTATGATACTATAGAATTATATTTTACACATACTTTTACCTACACACACATATACACACCTAAAGAGACAGACATACAAATATACAATAATCTTATAAAGTATTTTAACGTAGTATTCGAATTAATATCTGACAACTAATATAATTTATCTGATAATAAATAATAACGTTCGATTTAAAAACTTTGATTACGAATAAAAAAGAAACGATTGTATTTAAAACTAATTTTAAATAATAAAAAAAACAATAATAATAATAAAAGGTTGAAGAAGAAAAAGAAATATTTCTTCTATCATTTTGTTTATTTTCTTTTTTCAAAAAAGAAAATTAACGAATCCAGTAGTCGTGTAAATCGCATAAAACGTGAGTCGAATAATAAATTTATGCTTTGAAAATTAAAACGACGAGAGGACACCTACTACACACAAACAAACAAACCAACCAACCCAACACCATCACACAATTACCGTAACTACTTTTGTTTAAGTTTGCGTTTGTATTTTCTGCATCAAAAGAGTGAGTGAGTGAGTGAGTGGAAGAGAGTGAGAGAGAGAGAAAGATGTTAAAAAAATAATCATGTTTATCGATCTCTGTGAAAAGAATAAGAAATGATGATAATAATAATAATAATAATAATAAAAAATAAGAAAAGATACACACTCTCGTAAAATTCTTTATTGCGAAAAGTTCGTATTATTATTATTATTTAATCATTTGAAAGAATATTTTATGAGATTTATAATAAGGAAAGAAGGAAGGAATGAGAAGAGGGTAGGGAAGAAATATAAAAATAAAATATAGGCGTTAGCAGTGAGAGTGGTTTGTACGTAAAAATAATCCAATATAGGATGAGAGTTAAGTTAGTGTATTGATGGTTTGGTAAAGAAAATGTAGTAGAGAGAGAGAGAGTTATGATAAGAAATTTATTAGATGTTATAAGACATTTACCTAATCTACCAGATCGTAGTATGTTGAGTTTAGTCTTAATTTTATATCACGAAAGAAAATGAATTTGATTTGTTTAGATTTATGTTAGAATAAGTAACACACATACACGTATTTAAACATACGATGAAACATAAGAAAATAAAATAAAAATAAAAATACAAATACAAATACAAATACAAATACAAATAAAAATACAAATAAAATATATTAAAATAACAAATAAAAAAGTAAGAATTTAAATAGAATACGCGAAAGAAAGAGAAAATATAAAACCGAGAATGGAACGAATGAACGAACGAACGAACGAACGAACGATGAGTGCAAGAGAAATAGAGAAAGAGTGAAAGAAAGAAAGAAAAAGGAAGATAGAAAATAGAAAGAGATAGAGATAGAGATAGGTGGGTACTTTGCAAATTACGTAGACGCGTCGTACCAGGGGAATTACGGGAATGTAATTCGCGATTAGATAAATGCGAAAGCACGTAACATTCTGTAGGATAAATTACGTGGGTTGTAATACGCACCCATACACGCACACACGTATGAATACAGTCATCTACACATTGACATATTCACATATAAATCTTCACGTATGCATTTATTCATATTTTCCTATTCAGGAATAAAGTATATCCATTGTAGATATATTTTTGTCTTCTTCTTCTTCTTCTTCTTCTTGTTTCGTTATTTTCTTTTTCTTATGCACCTTTCCCCTTCTTTTAATCCCTCTTCTTTATGTTTTATTATCCTTCATCGTCTACGAAGGTTTTTCAAATCTAATTTGTTATTAGTCGGTCACTTATTGCTAAACTGTTACAAGGTACGAATACGTATCTTTCTTTTGTATGTATGTATGTGTGTGTATGTATGTATTGTTACGTGGAATCGTGACTGTTGCTACAAATTACGTAAGATACGTGTAATCGATTACGATGGTATGCCAACTAAAAAAAAAACTAATATATATAATTGTTATGCATTAACGATTATTAGTATATATATGTATGTATGTATATATATGTGAGAAGAAATAGAAAGTGAGAAAGTAAAAAGAGGTGAAACGTTGATAGGTTGTCTCTATGTGAACTTAACCCAGATTCGTTATAAGTTTTATTATAATGCATTTTGATTATGTTTTATTTATGTCACATATTTTATAGTCTCTTGGTATAATTTGAAGAATAATTTATAGGAAATATTTTCAATGATTGATTTAACGATTTAATTTTGGTATTATATTTAGTATAAATAATTAGGAATTTTATTTTTAATAATGTAAGGTGTTTTAGTTTTGTATTATCATAGATGAAAACACAGTATATTTATTATATAATATAAATGCAAATGCATTATTATATGCAATGCAGTCGGGAGGATGTCTTATTTTTACAAATAAATGTAAATGTATTATTGTATCGGTGATGTTGGTAGCGGTGAAGGTTTTCTTTTTACAAAAACACACAGTAAAATAAACATTTTAAAATATAAGTAACAAATAAATATGAATGTATTGTATCAGTGGTGGTGGTGGTGGTGGTGGTGGATGGGAGGGGGGTTCCTTTTTACAAAAAGACAGTAAATAAAAATTTAAAAATATAAGTAACAGAAAAATATGAACATATTTTATCGGTGGTGATAGTTGTTGTTAACAAACAAATAGAAAAAATATATTTAAAAATATCATGAATATTTTAGTGTTTAGTTTAAATAAAGATGATTAACAAGAAATGGGGACACATATATATTCGAAAAGTTTTTCCTGTTATCCTTCTTATTCTTCAAGCAGCAATCTTTCTGATATCATTTATCTTTATAGTGGGAGAACTACGTACGTAACACGATCCCGTATTCCGATAATACCGTATCGTGATATTTGATGAGTTTTAACATACAAAAGGATTAAAAGATATAAAGATAGATATATATATGTATATGTAGATGTGTATGTAGATGTGTATGTATATTATTCGTCGTCGTTTTAGGTATAACTTAAACGAGTGGTTGAAATGACGTTAGTGTTTGTTAGTATGTATATAAGGTATCTCTCTTTCCTCATTAATTATTAAAGAACTGACAATTCTTTTTTTTTTTGTCTTCTTTTTTTTTACTGCTCGACCCATTTATCTTTCTTATCTTTCTCTTATCTTTTTCTTTGTTAATCGTTTTAATAGTAATTTTTACGAAAAGAAACAACTTTGATAAAATAAGAGAGAAGAAGACAGAAATATCTTGATGTGAATTTTCTTCATTGATTAGAATGAAAAATACATGTGTGTGTATATATGTGTGTAGATGGAAACATGTATGTATGAATATTATAACTGTTAAAACACGTTGCATTAGAATTTGAAATTGTATATATATATTAACTAAACACTTTCAATAGATAATATATATAAGGTATTTTCTTCTCAATAAAGTATAGTACATTTATTATAATATTTTTAATATAAAAATAATAAATTTAAATGCATTCTAGGGAAGGTGCATTCTTTTTACAAAAATACACAAAGTACAATTTATTATAATACTTTTAATATAAAAAAATAATAAATATGAATATGCATTATAGGAAAGATACATTATTTTTACAAAAATACACAGAGTGCATTTGCTATAATATTTCTAATATAAAAAAAATAATAAATGTAAATTTACATTCTAAACAAAAAATGATCTACTTTTCACAAACCCATAAAACATATATTTTATTATTATCTAAATATTTAAATAATTTAATACGAACAAGTGATATGAAAATTATTTTATTCTTATTTTAAATACACACATGTAAACATACAAACATATATATACTATGCACGTTTTTTTTTTTCGAAACGAGACACAACTATTTTGGAGAACTGGGTTTTAAAGGTGTTAACAGAGAGAGAGAAAGAGAGAGGGAGAGAGAATTGGTTTTCGACACTGTTGTAACATGCGAAAATTTGTGCCAGCTGTACACGTGTACATAATATATTTGCACAACGTCGTGAACATTTTTTTTTTTCCAAAGAGAGTAGGTATCAGGGTTTTTTCTGTCTGTCGTTTTTATGGTCGGTCGAACGAGAATAAAACCTGCCAAGCCTCCGTACGTTCTCATACATATGTATACTAATGGTAATCCGATATACTAACTCACTTATTGTTAGTATATTTGTTACTTCATTTTAAGAGGATATTATATTTTATTTTAATATCATTTAAATAATAATATTAATAATAATATTTATTTAATTCAAATTTTTATATATCAATGTTAACTTTTTCACTTTTAATCATTTACATTAATTATTTATTACCATTATAATAATACCAGAATATAATAATTCAATATTTATTTCTCTAATAATATTATCTATCAAATAAATTAATACATTTATTATTAAATTATTGAATAATATAATTATATTTAATATATGTATCATTAATACAAAAAAATGTATAAATACATTAATATTAAATATGTGATCTTAGAAAAAATAAATCAAGATAAAATATAATATAACAATATATATTTCTATATATGATTGTACTATTACAACATGTTATATCTCAGAATGTAGGTTGGGATGTTTCGAGATAAATCAAAGCCAAGAGCTATCCGTTGTATTTGTGGCAATGTATCCATCTTAAGGTCACGCTGATAGCCGCTATAATGTTCCTAATTTGCAGTGTTAACCTTGCTGATACCAGTGATCCCTGTGCTAGGAGCAGAAGGAGGTAAACGGAGAAGGTGATCGTTGTAAAGGGGAGTTAGAGAAGGGATAGGAAATGGTTTAGGTGGATAGAAGGGGGGAATTGGGAGAAGAGGTGAAGGAGGATGATTCTACGTAATCATTACATACGTCTACCTTACTTAACCGATCTCGTTTTACATTATGTAAATTTATGTTGAAAGATAAGGATAACAAGATTTTTATATATTTTCAATCTTTTTGATGTATTATATCAACGGAAATGCGTATTTGTTTTCAATTACTATTGGATATCCGTTTTTAACGATGGAAGATACTTTGTATCTACAGAAACTAAAAAGATTATGAAAAACTTTGAAGATTTGTTATATATATGTGTGTATGTGTTTGTGTATTAAATAATTAAGTTGTTAATTCTTTTTATCGACAGTACTAATACATTTACTTTTTTCTTTTTTTGTTTCTTAAAATAGTGCATTCTTGTTTGATCTTTAATTTGTGGTTAAATATATGTATGGTTCTTCTCTTTTTTTTTAAACATTAATATTACATTGTTAATGTATACGTAAAGAGTTAGAGAAACATGTGTTAGATGTATTAGCAAGTAATCGTTTGGAAATGAATAACGAGTATGCGAGTTAGTGAGTGAGAGTGTGAATGTGTGAATGAGTGAATGAGAAAGATATATAAAGAACTTGAGGTTTCCTTTTCTTAACGTGTAAGTATCAAGTTACAACTCGATTAAACGTAACGATCTCTCGTGCGTTGGTGGCAATGATGATTCGTTTAAAGAAATATATATTTTTTTTTATTCTCTTTTTAACAAGTTCAAGTTCAAGATCGTGATTATTTTTCTTGAAATCGAATCAAGTTTAATTAGATTTTCTCTACATATATGTGTGTGTGTGTGTATTTTCTTTTTGTTTATAAAATAATTCATTTAATCTAATATAGTATTTTACTTTATTGTTAAATATTTATAAATAAATAATAAAATAAATCGTATTTTAATTGAATAAGATTTTCGATCTTTATATATATGGTTTTTAAGATATTTTTTATTGAAAGTATTCTCGTTATCGATCATTTTAATTAATGAAGCAGGATTATGTATAATTAATGAGAGTCTGCTTTACCTCCTGTACCTCATATGTTTCCCATGAGTAACAAGAGCTCCAGTATCGTCGATCTTCAAATACGATTACCTAAGTCTTGTGTGAAATATTAACTAATTCGTATATTCTGTTCGTCGAAGAGGACTTAGGTAGGCGTCAACGAGAAAACAAGCTTTTGAGAGATAATAATGTCGTATCGTACACCCTATACTAACATAAACAAAACCTATATACACATACTCACACACGCACACACAAATATACACATGCAAAAAGATTGGAAGTAAATTTGTATACTACGTATTCCATTGAAATCAAATGAATGAAAACTAAATTAAAATATAAATGGTGTTTAGGTTGAAAACTTGTTCAACTCGTTTTTACGTGTTAGGTTCAAAATTTTTCAAAACCCACTGTGTATCGTTAGTTAGACTTCTAAACCTAATTTTTGTATTATCCCATTCGTTAGAAAAATGATAGAAATTTTTTAGAAAGATCATGTTCATTCCTTTGAAAACATTATTTTGTTCTAATCACTTTAAATAATTTTCATTGTCACTCTTTATATATATATATCTTTTTAGCTTGCTATCGGACTCTCGTTGCAACATATATTTATGTGTATGTGTGTGTGTGTGTTTGAGTGAGTGAGTGTGTTGTATAAAACGAGCAAAAACCATCGTACAAACGTAATGCATATTATAGCAGCATCCCCTATCCACGTACACGTGTTTCCGTCTCTGATGACGCACGTCGTTATGCTTCTTAATAGGCTCATATTATGAATTATGATATACATACACATATACATACGTATAAAGTATTGTTATTGTTGCAACGTACGATACACGTTGACGAGAATATAACGAAAATTCTCGTTTTCGTTTGACAAATTACTTTTCTTCTGGTTGTTTATTTTTTTTTTCTCTAATTAACGTTAATAATACTTTTTATTTGTTTTATTTATTTTTCTCTCCATACGATTATTGCATCGGGATTTATTTTTATAAAGGTTTTAATTTATTGTGATTTAATTGATGTGTTGTAAGAAATACACATATATATATTTATATTATAATTTAATAATTATAATAATATACAATATATAATTTATACAATATACAATATTATATATTAGGTTATTTTAGATATATTTAATTATATACAAAATAATTATATAATAATTCCCCACCTAATACCTCCACCTTTTTGTTTTTATTCAAACACTGTATCTCCACGAGAACACGATTCCAAGATATCATTTTTTTTGAAGCGATAAATTTCCATACAAGTTGCTCTATGCCTTCAGTTAATCACGCCCCCTCAACAATATTATATAATATACAATAATTTATTGTTTTTTATACTATAAACTAATTTACATATATATATTATAATTATTCTCATTATAATAATTATTATAATTATTATAATATGATTAGGAAAAGATACTTAACGTATCTCTCTAGGAACATCCTGTTTTTAATAAAATCTGTATACACACACACACACACGTAGACACACACATATATAGACACAGACTACAGATACGAAAAGTATGATTATGAAATAATGATATTTACTCATGTCGACAATATGAATAACACAAAATGGGATTTCCATGAATGTTAGAGAAAAGTAAAAGACTACAAAGCCAGGTAGAATGTTCCCTTTATGATCATGATAGTCATACACATATACTTAATACACATATACACATATGAACGTGTATGGTACGTCCTAGAAACTGATAACCATATCCGACAATACCGATGTGACTTAATAATCTTTTTGATGTCAAAGAGATCAGAAAAGACGAATAGTTTTTTACCAGACACGATATACTTTATACATTTAAATAAACAAATACACGTTGACGAATACACGCACATGTGGATACAAATATTGTTAGGTTTCGTAATATTCAGTATTGGAAAGAATAATACTCCTGTGGTTTGATAATAACTAGAGAATTATTACATGGGATTTAAAAAACGATATATTTTTAATGAACTCCACAGAATACTACTATGGTTCTTTTTTTTCTGATGTTTCCTTTCCTTTTTTTAAATTGAACAAAAAATGAGATAATAGTGGTAGTGGTGGTTAAATATTTTTTATGTCAAAGAAATCGGTAGATATGATTAGTTTCGTATCAGATACCATAACAATTTATGGTATACCTAATAAATATCCAACTAACCCATTCACTCAAACAAACACACATATATTCCCCATAAACTTTTACTTCCTAACAACAATACCATCGAAATAAAAATAAAAGATAGATACATGATTATTCGATAATGGTAATTGAAAAGTATACTTTTTAATGAACTCGGAAAAAATATACAATATGTAATATTTTTCTATTAAAATTAATTTTGTAATATATTTGAATAAAATCCCTACATAACATGTTGGCTTATTGAACTCGATAAAATAGTGGTGGTGTTGGTGTTGGGTAGAATGAGAAGGGGGAGAAATTGGAAGAGGAGAAGCAGAAGGATGAGGATGAGGAGGACGAGGAGGAGGAGGAAGTAAAACAAAGGGGTGAGAGGTAGAGGTTGGAAATCGTATCGACGGTTTATGGTTCGACGTTATTCAGGAAATCGAAGCAGGGAAATTCATGGGCCGTTTGAAAATCTACCAAGCTCTACCGAGAGGTAGAATACTTTATTATTGTCCGGCAATGTCGACTCAGACATTTGTTTCAGATCGATCTACCTGCTAGATTGCGGATAATTGATTGGATTTATGTGCACTGCTGCAGGGATCCAACAGCCATTGCTGTTTTCTCCTCTTGTAACTACCACTCCCCTCAACCCCAAACCCCAAACCCCAAACTCCCCTCCTATCATTGATCATTGAAGCTTTTTCTCCGTACAGATAACAATTTTTAACGCAAAAGTCATCATTGTTCAGGAACTTTTAAAGTAGAGCACATTGAAGTAACCGACACGTCTTAAATAATTATTAATTAATCAAAGGAAATATTTATAATAGTTTTAAAAGCATGGAATATAAGTTCAACGTATCATTTGTTATTATGTTTTGTATCAGAAAAAAAGGGATTTATTTTAATAGATAAATTAATTCGTTAAACTTAGTGTCATTATTTGATCGATATTTAAATCAAACCATGTTACACGGAAAGATATGGGCCTTCATAAATGATTTAATAAACTTTCATAAATTTTATAGAATTTTATTATAGTTAAATTTGAAATAAATACATAAGATATTTTGTAATTTTTAATATGTAATACATGTATTGTGATTAAGCTTATTAGAAATTTCAGATACATCAAAGAATTATTTTTTTAATAATTTTAATCTAATATAATTGATATTTAAATAAATAAATAAATCTATTTATTAATTATCTAAATATTAAAAAGATAAAATAAAAATCAATCATTAGAAATAGATAACAGCTGTTTCGAAAGTAGGTCACTGGTAAGAAAGTAGGTCAACGATACAAAAGTAGGTCAGCGATACAAAAGTAGGTCACCTGTACAAGCGTATTGAAAGTATTGAGAGAAAGATAGGCGAAGGTGTACCTTTCCGTGTATCTCTCGATGAATTCTAGGAATTTCGTTAAATACGAAATACACATAGAAAAACATTCCTTAACAATGCTTTGTTTACGTTCGGTTCTTTCCGTCACTTCTCGGCCGGTGTCGACAACCCAACGTTGTCATTTCGTCGTTAGATTTGATATTGACCTTCGTGTATGTTCGGTACTTGTCGTATGTATTCGTAATTACTTTTCTTAATAATCGTTAGTCTTCTTCGAGCGTCGGAAGGAATAACAAGGATATTATTTAAAGTATATCAATTATTTCGTGTCGCGTGTACGTGTGTGCGTGTTTTAATTCCTATGCAAGTGAAATGCATATGTGAGCGAGTGTGTGGTAGTGTTGATGAGTGGTATACGCATTTATGGATATGGATATGGTAGCATTGGATATTAGGACAAAGATACATCTAAAGTAAGCCAATAATAATTTTTAATCTATTTTAACATTGATATTCCTTTCTCTCTCACTCCTCGAAAGGTGTATTATTTTTATTCTGTTATGAATTTGTATTTGATTGTCGTGTAGGTTTGGTACCTTTCAAATTTATTCGTTGCTATTTTTTATAATAATCTTTAGTCTTAATCGAGCATCGGATGAATTAACAACGATATTAAATAAATGTGTCATTTTAAATTTATTTCGTAGTGTTGATGAGT
>JACGTP010000101.1:99301-127341 GCA_023678845.1 Mischocyttarus mexicanus | reverse complement strand
AAATCCCACAAATTCGTTTGAAAATTGTGCTGTTAAAAGGAAAGAAGTAGAAGATGAAGAAAAAAATCAAAACGAAAAAGCCAATACTTGGAGATGAATCGAAAAGTAGAAACTTTTCTACGAACTATTTTCTACGATAAGAAACTACTTCACCTTTTTCGTGAGAATCATTGTCTTCGATTAGGATCCAATCTTGGTAGATTCTAAGTGAAAAGCAGGGATTTGGTTTATTCTCTTTCTTTCTCTCTTTCTTTCTCTCTCTTTCTCTCTCTCTCTACATTCTCTTTTGGCAGTTTTGTTCGTCCCTATATCTTCGTTTATTTCGTTTATTCCACATATATATAAAGTATATAGTATTATATATATAATTTTATTTGTATATATCTTTCTCTTTCTTTCTTATTCACTTTCCCTATTCTTTCATTCTTAACTATTCAACTTTCCTACCATTGCTTTCTAACTTCATTCACCCTCTTTCTATTCATTCTTAAAAAGGGCAAAGAAGGGAGAAGGTAGGAGGAAGGGGTAGGATAGGAATGGGAGGTGCAAGTTAGTTGGAATTCGAAACTCGTCTAAAACTTTTCTTTCTTTAATGTTACATATTCTCAAGTTCAAACTGTTATCTTTTTTCTTTATCTTCTTCTTTTTTATCTCTCTCTCTCTCTCTTTTTCACTCACACACAAACACACACATTCACACATATTGTTTTGCAGAATTGTTATAGTTATTGTTATTGTTAATGTTATGTTGTTTATGTTATTACTCGTAATCAGAATCTTATCTTTATTCCAACTATCTGGATTTATGATTTATAATCTAAGATAATATGTTTTTTATATTATTATTATTTAATTATTATAAATATCGTATCAATTATTGTTTTTAGAAGAAACAGAATTTTCTTAAAAATAAATTAAGGAAACTATCCATTTGTATTTGAATGAAATAATTTATTAACAATAATATTTGATGAATTATTCTGCACCAATACGTTTAACAACTTTTTTTTTAATTATTAATTAAATGTCATATTAAAATGAAGTATTTAAATTTGGACACCGGTCGAGACCGATATTCAATGTTTTGTAGATAATTATTTTAACTATACCAGAGTGGGTGAGTGAGTGGGTTGGTGGAGGAGGGTTACACATAAATGCAGTAAACGCTGAACGTTAATAAGACTCAATCGTGAGATAATAATCGCCAATGAAAATTTCGTATTTGAAATTGGATGAAAACATAGAACAGGACGCGACGATCGGAATAATAATAGCTGACTATGGTCCTCCCACGTTCGTTTTAATCTTTAAATCTTATTAACGTTTAAATATGGATTGCTGGTAGGTTAATTAGCGTAATAAATATATCTACAAATTGAAAACGAGTATAGCGAAAATTTAACTAATTAATCGACACCGTTTATTATACACCACTCATGGTTTAACGTTCAGTTCACTTTTCCTTTTGGGACAATGTAATTAAAGTTTATTGAACTATTATGAAGTATATCGACTAGTTATCTATATGGTGTTCTTTTTATCCATTTAAATAATATTTTTTTCATATATTATTCAAATAATATATATGATAATAATTATACGTATTGAATGTTACAAATAATTTTCTTTTCACGCTTTATTATTTTTCGAGATACTTTTTATATATATATTAGTTTGTCAAGTATGAAATGAAGCAAAAAAATGCATATAATTGCATTGAGAATTTGCTCCATTTAAAATAAATATAGAATATAATATTTTTGGGTAGAGAAATAAATAATTGTTATATTTATTTTAACACAAATTTTTGTGGTATTCATTTGAGACACTTTCTGTAAAGTTTTATTCAATAAAAAAAAAATATTTGGAATGTATTTTAACGTAAAGTTTGTTTTTTTCTTTTTTTTAAGTAGAAATAAGAAAAAAAGTAATTCTATGACAGACACCCTGTATATTTTCGTATCTAATCTTAAACGATATAATACAGTTGCTACTGTTCACTCGATAAACGGTACTGTTTTTGCTTGTTAAGCGTACGAATGAGTTGTTTTTAATATAATACAATAAATAATAAATAAATAAAAAGAATATAAATATGTTTTTTTTTTTATTATTTTAAGAATGAAATAAATCATAGGAACAATGCATTACTCACAAATCTATCTAGGATAGACAGGTCATTGTAAATATTTCTGTATATTCGTATATATGTGTTTGTATGTGTGTGTGTGTGTTGTGTGTGTTGGAAACCTTGGCATCTATTCGTATCATAGACATTAATTAATTGCATCGACGGAATTTATAATAGCGTTGACACCTTTTGATCTAATCTAAACATGACGAAATAAACTTTATTACTTGTAATGTGATTAAAAATGATTAGGTATTCAATTTTTCTTATACACTAATATAATACTCATTTAAAATATATTTCTTTTTTAATACTAATAAATATTATTATTATTATTTCCTAAATTAATTTATTTACTTTGTTTTGGACGAAACATTAGTTGTTTGTTTACGAAAGGAGGAAAGAAAAAATTGGTATGGGGTGTTTAAGATTAAAATAAGTCGACCTTTCGTATGTGATTATACACATACGTTCGAGATACCTGGCCGGAATAATCGATCGAAATCGAGGTCACGTTCCGATGGGTCGTATCTTCGACGTTACCTTGAAAATTGTGCAATCCTATTTGCAATCCTTTCTAGAAGCAGGCACGCTTTTATTCTCCTCGTGATACATATTGGAAAGGACAACGAATATGTAATAAGAACAATAATCAAGTGTTTTACATTATCCCTTTGATGGTTTCATTAGTTAATGTCATTTCTGATTAATTCGTCCTGTATCAAATTATTATTTTAATTTATCTATGAAAATAAGGATAATTCGTTTAATATTTATTAACTGAATAATTATTTAGATAATCTATGAACTAAAATAATTATTATTTTTTAATCTATGATTTGTGAATTATCCATTTAAATTCTATTAGGCTTATCAAATATGAAATGAAGCAAATTCGAATACAATTATGTGCATTTTTTGCTCCATTTAATATTTGACAATTATTAAAAATCATGAAAAAAAAATTAAGAAAAAAAATATTTCACTTAATCGTACATAGATTCAATATTATTTCAATCCAAACATATTATTATATTCATCAATTTATTTAATACGATATATAAATCAAACCGCGTGTAAAATAATAAAAAACAATTTACAATAGAAAGTTGTAATATTATTATTAGTACGAAATAAGTTAGAAGATTTTATGAAAGAATTAGTATCGTTTATCTGACATGCATCACCCATGATTGATGTCATACAATTTCCGTTTTCAGTCGAGCGAAGGAGGCGTTTTAACATCAACGACAGGATCAAGGAGCTTGGCACCCTCCTACCAAAGACCAATGACCCGTAAGTACTATTTCAGTTTTTTTTTTTTTTATGTACACGTTTAACCCGTTTTGCTATTTTATTATACCGCGTATTCATTCATACTGATCAAATAATATATTCAATGGGTAATAGGCGTACGTGTAATTTCAATTATTTCATTTATTAAGCCTAGGGGAAAAAGTTTCTTCGTATTTGAGAATGCAATGTTGTATTCAATTTGTATGCAATTTGTATGCAATTTGTATGCAATTTGTATGCAATATTTGATGCAACACAAAAAGAATAGTTTACTTTTTATTTATTCATATTTACTATATACTTTTATTAATTATCTTTACGTATATGTGTGTGTGTGTGTGTGTGTGTGTTTGGTGCTTATTTGTGTGTATACGTTTTTTTATTGTTTTTTTGTTTTTAGTAATTTTATTCAAGAATATTTTAATATTATTATTGCATATATGTATTTATTAATACACTTTTCTTTTTTTTGTCTTTATTTCTTCTTTAAAAATAAAATCCTTAAAATATTTTTTTATTTGTAATTTCTTTTCACTGATCACCTTTTCATGGTTCTTCATGCGCTTCTTTCAACTGTACGCACAGAAGGGTAGATCCTATTTTTTTTTTTTTATTTCGCGAGTCCTCACGGGTCATTATTTCCTGTTCGTGACCTTTTACTGCGAGTTAGTCCAGGTCAGGTGCTCCAGACGAGAGGCTTTCACCGGAAGTTCATCCTCTTCTTTCTCTCTTTCTTTCATTCTTTCTTCTTTTATTTTCTTTTCTATGTTTTCTTTTTTTCTTTTATTTCTTTTATATCTTTTTTGTTCCTTTTTCTACCTTTCCAGTACGAGTACCTCGTGATACTCTTTCGCTTCTTCATTCTTTCTAGCTTGTTTCACTCTGATCCTTCCTATTCTCCTACCCATCTTCTTTTTCTTTCCTTTTTATTTCTTTCGTATATATATATCTATATAGATTTGAGAGTAAGAGAGAGAAGGATACACATATTTCATGGTGATGGCAATTCTTTTTCAAATGGATGATAAAAAATGTAAAATGAAAAATGGGCTTTACTGTTATACGTGTGTATATGTATGTATGTGTATGTGTGTGTACTTGCATAGAAACATTGGATTATTTTCTATACAACAATGATAATATTTATTATTTATTATTTATTTATTATCTTATGCATTACTAATTTATAGTCTATATTTATATAATTATTAAACCTAAAAATATGATAATATATGCCATAAAGAATATATTTTATTAACTTCAATCACTTAAACACAATAAATAATATTAGGTTGATGGTAAAAGTAATGACGGTTTTTTGGATACAATTCAATCAGGGAAAATTGGACAATTTTTTTTCCACCAATCCAATAGTAATAGATTGTCAAATATGAAATAGAGCAAAAAAAATGCATAATTAATTGAATTGAAAATTTTCTCCATTTGATACTTGTCAGCTTAATAGAGTATCGATAATAACGTTAAATTTATTGAATTTATTCAATTTATTCAATTTATTCAATTTATTCAATTTATTCTTAAAAACACAAAAGTTCATGTTACTTTTAATCGTAAATTTTTTCCAATCGATATATTTTTTGTATTAAAAATGATTTAGTAGAAGGGACGATAGATTTTGTAATAATTTAGCATAAATAAGAAATCTAAGGAGAATATATTTATATACAGGACTGACCTGTTTCAGACAGACGAAATTAAAGATTTTCTTATCCTACTAGCGACGATCGACATACTAACGAGGAAGCATTGCATGCAATAGCAAACGTCTGCCAGCTACCCTTCATTTATCAATCCGACCTTCGACCATCCATTTGTCATTGTCAGGATCCGGGGATAACTTAAAAACTATCCCCTTTTTATCCCCACCTTATTTTTTTTCCCCTTTCCCCTCCTTTCCCCCTTTCCCCCCATTTCACTCTCTTCTACTTTCCTTCTTTTTTCTTTTTAGTTATATTTATTTGTTTTGTTTTGTTTTATTTTGTTAGGGGTACACATCCCCATCGTGTGTCATGGTATTTCTTTTTGCAACATCATCTTTCAAAAAGCTTCTATAATATTTTATTTAACATTTAACGATCGTTTATTCGATGGTGTCTCTCTTACCACGTTGAAAATAATTATTCATCTTACCTTGGATCGTACGAAAAGAGTTTAAAATAAATTAATAAGTTAAGATGAGGTTCGATAATGTTTTCCTTTTGCAATATTGTTATTGATTTTATGATTAATTTGATTTTGATTTTTTTATGAGTACCCAAAGGTAGTTTAGTAAATTTTATTATAACTTCTATTTTTGATGGTAGTTAAATAATTATTTAAAAATAAAAACAAAGTATTGTGTAAAGTTTATCAAATCGGTATTACGAAAAATATAAAAAGAACGGTAGTAAATAAAATAATACTTCATAAGTAGTTTGCAGTCTACAATAACCTATCGAAATAAAAATAGAAATAAAAATAAATATAAAGATAAAAATAAAGATAAAAATAAAGATAAAAATAAAAATGAAAAGGCGAAATATCGATTTGGATGATAGTTCTTCAAAAAAAAAAAAATAGCAAATTTTTATTCTCAGTTTTGACGTTTCTTCCTTGTTTAGTGTGAAACATTCGTGAATGGGATTAGGCTCGATGAATAATAGTCAGAATACTACTTTTAGAATATATATGGGATATAAACCCATTCATATTTATATATATCCATAGTCCTCTTGAAAATCAATGGGAATGAATCAAAAAAGGAATTTTTGTTGTCGATTCTTTTGATGTATATATCGTGTGTTCACGAAGTTTCAACAATGTTACGAGTAGAGAGAGAGCTTACGATCGATTCGTTAAAGTGCCTATTAACGATCGTTTCACTCTTATTGTCATCGTTATCATGGTTAAAACTCACATACACACACACACACTAACATATATACACATTGATACCATAACCGTAAAATACGTGTGTTACACATTCATAGGGTGATTCAAATCAAATTTAAACAAAACATAGAAATATTTATCTGAAATATTAACTAAAATATTTCATTCCATTAATTTTTTTTGATAATAATTCAATAATGAGTAATGGAAGTTTTCTTTTTAAATATGTCCAATGGAGTTTGTTTATAAATAAATAATACCTCATAGATAAACACGTATCAAGTATGGATTGTGGTACAAGAATGTATTTATTTGATAGTACAATGCAATTTGTTGATAAACCTGATCAGTAAATACATATTAATATAACATAAATTAATTATCTATATGTAGGAGTGTGTGTGTGTGACATTTATAAGATGACACAAAAATTAAATTTTATTAAAGAAAGTATATTCATTTTAGTTTTGTAATAATTAAATGATCTGTGTACGAAGGTAAATGAGTGGATGGTTAATGTTTTAGTGCAGATAACATTTTATTAATAATAAATTATTAACTTATATTAAATTAATATTTTTAGTAAAACGTATTACGTAGTATGAGTGTATAAAATACTTTTTCCAAATACATTTTTATTTAATAAATATAATATGTGAGTATGCGATATTTGAGTTGTGTTATCTTGACTATGATTAATGTTACAAGAGATTTAAGTTTTCTTATTAATTTGAGACACCCTATACATATGTGTATATAATGCACGGTGTAGAAAGCTCTCGGCACGTAACAGCTGTCGTTCCTTTTTTTTTTTTTTTTACTTGCTCGATTAAACGGGCTTTCACGAGTTGCTCTCTAAAAAGGCAATTAGATCGTTTCGCCTAACGAATCGTGAACGATCATTTTGATTTTTTTTTTTATATAAAAAAGATATATATATGTGAATGGTGCATTGATTGACAGTTACAGATTGAAAAGAAGTGAATAGTAAATAATTTAAATCCAATCAACAAAAACAAAAATAATAATAATAATAATTGTTAACGATGGTTGTGTATAAATGAAGTATAGTAATTGCTCATCAGAAACTGTGATAAACGTGATTTTAAAATGATGGCTGTGTAAAATGAAGTATAGTAATTGTTCCTTAGATTTTGGTGATTTAAAACGATGGTTGTGTAAGATGAATTAAATGATAAGAATGATCATTTAGGGATAGATGAAAGTTTAATCATAAAAATAATTAATTTGAACAAATTTATTTGTAGTTTTTAGGTAAACGTTAATACAATTTAATCAAAATAATTCATTCGTTAAGAGTATCAATATATTAATAATACTTAATAATGTAATTATACAAAATATATATATTTTATATCGTCCCATAAGTTTCTTCTTTTTTCTCAATAAGGTTTTACAGGAAAAAGGATTTCTCGTATAATTTTATATTTATTTTATTGAACAATATAAATACGATTCATTCTTGTCCCATTAATATGTATTAATTAATATTTTATTTTAATTATTATTTTTAATATTATTTTATTGAATATACAATATATTCTTGTCCCATTAAAATATAATAAATATCATATCTTTTAATGAATTTTCTACGAGAGGTATTTCGTGAAATGTTCATCAGGGATTGAGATAAAAGATAAAAGATAAATATAAAGAGATGAATGAAAAAAGATAAGAAAACAAGAGTAGTTGAGAAAGAAACATTCAATATACTCTAATTGTGAGTTTGTCTTTTGGTATTGTGGCCTTCGTTTTGTGGGCTCAGTTATGCGACAAGGTTTTGGAACGTAACTGTGGCACATCAAGACAACCCCTAACTTCTTCTACTCTTCTACTCTTCTACTTCACTAAGAAACATAGACTGTAAGATAGAAAGTGAGAGAATGTGAGAGAGTATGTGAGAGAGAGAAGAAAACGATGATTATTATTATGATTATTATTAAGGTGACTCACAAGAAAGCTTTAAGCTTGCAGACAGCGAAATTTCGACTACTCGACACGACGATGACAAAGTTTGGCCAGTTTAGTATATTTATTACCCCTTTATATGTGTATATGTGTGTGTGTGTGTTAGTAAGAAACGTCATATCTTTGATAAACTAACCACAGTTATTATTAATTTCATAAACTTAATATAAATATTACACGTATATACATTTATTGATGAAAACGTGTGTTTTATATTTATTATATATTAATTATACCCAAAAACATATATTCTAATTAATTTAGAAGCAATTTTTATCTTTATTATAACATTAATAATAAGTTGTAGTATCTTTTAAGAACATTCTTGGTATTAATCAATTTAGAAACAATTATTTGTTTAATAATTTGTAATCCATCATAACATTTATAAATTTCTATCTGCTTTAAACGTAGTCTTTTTATTTCAACAAATAACAATTTGTGTTTCGTACAAAACCGTAGTTTTCTAATTCTTATGAATCTTTTTAGAAATAGAAAAAAAGAGTGGACGGGCAGAGAAATTATGTGGTTTACATCGATAATAACAAAAATTGACTCTGTTGTAAAGGTTTTTATAGGAATTCGTCAAACATGACACAGATATTTTATTTAATTTCTAATTATCCTTCTATTCTATAATATCCCATTTACTATCTTTCTGTTAGTTCCTTTTTTATTCTTTACACACTACTTCTCATTCCTTTTCATCTTTTTTACTTTTTTTTCGGTTATTTAATTTTCATATTGACGTCAGCTCGACTACGTTTGAAACGTTAGCATCTTCTCGTTAATAAAACCACGGTCATGTTAGCGGTTATAACTCGAAACTGCTAAGTGGCAAAGTGTGGAATATCAGATACAAGTAAATATTCCTTTTTTTTTGTTTTCTATTTTTTTTTAACTCTTTCAAATTATTTTTTATTTACAGTAACATTTGATCTAGTTTCTTAAGTTTAGTTACTTTTCCTTTCATACTCGTATTTATTTCATTAAAATAATATCATCGAATTTATTATTATTATTTTATTAACTTTCAATTATATCCTGAGTTTTTGTCATAATTTTATTATAAATATATTGTGTGAAGATGATAGTTAAATAATTCAACGAAAAACATATACAATTCTTCAAAATTGATAACACATCATAAACGTTGGAAGATTTTTAGTTTGTTCATTGTACGATTGAAATTGTTGTCCTAGTTTGAAGATTCTAACGGTTGTAAAATATATATTTGATTTCTCAGTTCACGTCGAAGCAAGACGAGAAGGGAAGGGGGCAAGGTGTGTGAGGGGAAAGGTAGAGGGGTATTATCGTATTTTTTTTTCTCTTTCGAAGGATTTAGTATGAGAGACACGTGCTATATGTGAACGATCGACGCGATGATGAATGTCGACTCATAATAGGCTCTTCTCCTGTCGTTCTCATGGGGAAGAAGTGAAGAAGGGGAATGGGTGGAGGGTGGAGGTGGGGAAATGTATGGAAAGGGTAGGCAGATTTCAGCCGACAAATCGATGAGAAGATGTTATCGTAAATCAACGTCCTCTTTTCGCCTATATCATTCTCGTTCTACTTTTTTTTTTTTAAATAAAAATAATAAAATACCAAGTACAACAAATTGACGCGAGAATAGATTCGAACAAACATTAAACGTTCCAATTTCACGTAAAATAATTTCAGTGATTACTCGTTCATTAGATTTTTTTAACAAAACATATGGATTTTGTATTTTACAAAATTATTTCGATTGGTTTCTTTAAATAAAAATATAAAATAAAATAAATAACTAAATATTAAATAAAAATAATATATAATAATTATTACTCTTGCAATAATTGGATGAATAAAAGAATTAAAAGTATATTTAAAAAAATTATCAAACGTTTTTAAAAATAGAATCGAGAAGGAACACTGGTACGGGTTTAGTACCTTTGCAATCAAAGCGTAAAAGTTAGGCTTGTTCCGAGTCGAGTGTTGCGATTGAATTTCAATTTTGTGCGTGCTTCAAATCTTTAAGTAGAAACGGTAAAGATACTTTTTACGAGATCTTCCGACGATGACAACAACTAAAAATACGAAGTAGAAGAGTAGAAATAGAAAAATAGAAAAGTAGAATGACATGTAAGGTGTGAAAAAATACACCGTGTGTAATGTCACTTTCATTTAGAAATTGCTTAACACGTAGAAAATGAACCCTAGATTCCGATTGATGAAACTTGACATGTACAAAAACACACGAACAATTAGTTTTTTAATAATTTTAATCTAATATATATATAAATAAATAAATAAATATATTTATTAATTATCTAAATATTAAAAAGATAAAAGAAAAATCAATCATTAGAAATAGATAACAGCTGTTTCGAAAGTAGGTCACTGGTAAGAAAGTAGGTCAACGATACAAAAGTAGGTCAGCGATACAAAAGTAGGTCAGCGATACAAGAGTAGGTCAGCGATACAAGAGTAGGTCAGCTGTACAAGTGTATTGAAAGTATTGAGAGAAAGATAGGCGAAGGTGTACCTTTCCGTGTATCTCTCGATGAATTCTAGGAATTTCGTTAAATATTAAATACACATAAAAAAACATTCCTTAACAATGCTTTGTTTACGTTCGGTTACTTCCGTCACTTCTCGGCCGGTGTCGACAACCCAACGTTGTCATTTCGTTGTTAGATTTGATATTGACCTTCGTGTATGTTCGGTACCTGTCGTATGTATTCGTAATTACTTTTCTTAATAATCGTTAGTCTTCTTCGAGCGTCGGAAGGAATAACAAGGATATTATTTAAAGTATATCAATTATTTCGTGTCGCGTGTACGTGTGTGCGTGTTTTAATTCCTATGCAAGTGAAATGCATATGTGAGCGAGTGTGTGGTAGTGTTGATGAGTGGTATACGCATTTATGGATATGGATATGGTAGTATTGGATATTAGAACAAAGGTATCATCTAAAGTAAGCCAATAATAATTTTTAATCTATTTTAACATTTATATTCTTTTCTCTCTCACTCCTCGAAAGGTGTATTATTTTTATTCTGTTATGAATTTGTATTTGATTTTTATGTAGGTTCGGTACCTGTCAAATTTATTCGTTAATATTTTTTATAATAATCGTTAGTCTTAATCGAGCATCGGATGAATTAACAACGATATTAAATAAATGTGTCATTTTAAATTTATTTCGTAGTGTTGATGAGTGGTATATGCATTAACGTTTAACTTAATTTTTTATTGGTACACTAATCATTATCGTAATCATGATCATGATAATAGTTACGTATTGAATGTAAGAATATTTGAATTAAAATTATTTCACTCGAATAATTTTAATACCAAGTTTTAATATTTTTTTTTTAAACGTGTAATTGAATAATCACACATAGGGTAATTTCTTAGAAGTTTCGATTTCGATCTTTATAAAATTATTTTTCCCAACATATAAGTAATCTAGATTCGAATTAGCATTTATTTTTATATTGTTGATACTAGGAAACATATTCGATGTCAAATTAAGATATTTCAAATTTTGTTAATTATTTATCCAAGACACAGGTAGAATAGTCAGAACATTTTCTACGAGATCGAGTTTTTATTATTGTTTCAGTTCAGAGAAACATTCGGAAATGAATATATATATGCACATGTATAAATGTAATGGAATTTTCAACGAGCTTATTCGAACTTACCGTGTGTCGTTTACGTGGGATAATAACAGTTAACATTGAACAAAGAAAATTGTATACTTCGTACATTCAAATAAAGTTTTATTTCTTTTTTTTAACTAAAAACATCTTTGACATCAATTCTATCATTGACTTTGTGTATCTTTTTCACTGTGTATCCGCATATATGTGTGTATATGTTTTTTTGTACATTGGTATACGTTGAGACATTTCTTTCTTTTTTTACTTCTCTCTCTCTCGATTTTATATTTTTTTGCAATTTACTTGGTACGATTTTAAAAAGGTCAAAAGTTTCGAATTTAACGTTAAGTTTCGTACTCGTAATTACGATTTCCTTTTCGCTTTGATAAATATGAGAAATAAATTTTCGTCAACGTGTTATCGAAATTAATGCGAATATGAGTTACATATAATATACATATGCTACATATACATACATTGAAGTAAAAGCAAAATTTGGTTATTTTATTGACCATTCCACTCACGTTTCAATATTATTATTATTATTATTATTATTATTTTACTTCATTTTGATGTAATTTTATTTTTATTTTTTAATTTTTATTTCCATTTTTAATTACATTTATTTATTGCTAATCTAACAAGTAATTTTTGTTCTTTAATTTATTAAACCTTTTTATACTGTGTTTTAATATTAATTATTTAAATACAGTATATTATTATCAAGTTATGATTAGATTATTACAATTTGTCTTATTCTTGAATATTTATTTAATTGCATGATATAGGAATTGATTTAAATTCATATTTATTATTAAAATAATTATAATACACGATATTATTAATTACTTTATAAAAATCATTTAATATCGACAATTTTAAAATGATAAAATATTTTTTACACTTGCAAATAAAAATAATGCCATTATTATTTAACTATAAAAAAAATCTCTGAATAAAATCAATTCTCAAACGTTTAAGAAGAAATGCATCGTCAAATGCATTAAACATTAAACATCTTTATTAATGTAATTGCATTTCACATTAAAATAGAATACAATGAAAACCTCGTACACCTAATGTTTCGTGATTTATTAAATGAGAAGATGAAACAAAACAAAAAATAAAGTAATAGGGTATTATGGAAATTCTTAAAGATTTTCGTACGAAAGAGGAAAGAAAAAGCTACTAGACGAATTATAGTTCTCACGGGTTGCTGATATTCCACGTGAATTCCCACAAGGTATTCTCCATCTCGAGAAGAAGGTTTTTTCAAAAAATAAAAAAATAAGAAAGAAAAAAAGAAAACGTCAGGGTGAAGACTGGCGTCACTTTTACGTACACCTACACACTTTTACACACTTTTACACACTTTTACACACTCGTACGAGCGTAATATCGTCGTTGGCATTACACTTCTAACCCCTCAACCTTCCACCCTTATTCACCTTCTTTCTCCTACCACTACTATCAACTTTTCTATCCCCCATGTCTTTTGGAACCTTTGGAATCCCATGCGTAGAACCTGTGCTCGCGAGAAATCGAAGTCAAAGTAGTATCGTGGATAGCATTTTAATAAAGATATATTTTCAAATTCTTTTTATTTTTCATTCTCCCTTCTTCTTCTTCTTCTTCATATCATTCATCTCGTTTTTGGTTTTTTTTTCTCGTCTCTTAAGAGGGATGATCTTTTTATCATTTATTTCATTCTATTAGGTACAAATTAATTAATTGTACAAATTATATTAATTTATGTATTAGCCAATTAGTTGCATCGGAAGTTACCTATGACCCGACCTAATATAAAAGTGCATACGTTGCATACGTTGCATACGTTGCATGGATCACTCTGTGTATTGAAAATATATGCTGTTAATATATATTGTTGAATTTATTCAATGTTATAATTAAAATGAAATGAATGAAATAATTTTAATGAAAACAAATTCGTGAAAATAATTTTAACACCAATGTGTTGTTTTTTTCTATTTTTTTTTTCTCATACATTTTCGTATTATTATTATTATTATAAAAATAGAAATATTTAGTCCATGTTAAATGTTAAATATAAAAGAAGAATTTGTTGTTTTTATTGTTATAGTTATTACGAAATAGTACGAGACGTTAGGCCGAACAAAGGAACGATATTAAAATCATCCGTCGAGTATATTAAATTATTGAAAAATGAATTGACGAGAATGAAACAAAACGAATTGAGGCATAAACAATTGGAACATCAAAATCGTCGATTACTATTACGGGTTCAAGAATTGGAATTACAAGCTAAGGCACATGGGTTACCAGTTTCTGATTTCAATTGGGCATCCACATCTGGCAGCATACTAAACACCTTTCCGAGGAGTAAGCTCGAGCAACGAAAGGTACACGTGAGTGGGACCCTTTCTTTGTTGATATTTATATTTATTTTTATTTTTATTTTTTTTTTTTAAATTAGATTTAATTGTTTGTACAATTCAATGATTGCAAATAACATTTTTAACTGAATATTTTTAATTTAATGAAATATTAGTATTTTATTAATAATCAAATGGTGATAAGTATTAACGAGACATTTGTTTTATCTAAAATTTAATCTATAAAAATAAATAAATAAATAAATAATAGTAAGAAAACAATTTCTTTTTTAATTTGCAAGTAACAAAATATTCTACATCCAAAGAAATAATACTAATTATCAAAATATTGTGCGAATAAATTAAAAATAAATTTAGATCTATTCTTAAATGACACACACTCGGTTCGTGTTGTAATATTGAATTTTCTTTATCATCATCGTAATAATTATTGTCAACAGCAAATTGTATCTATTAAAGAGTTTTATTATTCATTCATGTAACAGCTGAAAGTACAAAAACGAATTCTGGGTACTTACAATTCTACCTACACATACGTATAAAAACACACACGCAGTTAAATAATATTAAACGTTGTTAAACACTATCGATTCGTGGATCCTTGATCCGAATATAAAAAAAAAAAAAACAGAAGAAATATAACTGTCTACCATTGTTAATCAATTCGGTTTCATAATTTCCATCTGCTCTTACGTGATCTATGAGATATCGTACGTTTCTTCTATTAGCTTCTTTTGAAAGTGAATTTTAGTTGATCTTACGTAAGATCTAAACTTTCCTACACATCCAAGTATAAAATGACACAATTACTAAACTATGTAGAATAAATTCAAATCCTTAATATATTTTTTTTTTGTTACTTTACATGTATCATAAATAATATTATTCATATTATTATGATTGATTGATTAAAACTGCATGTGCATGCAAATGCATGTGATTAAAAATGCACTTATCTCAAATTCTAAAAAATAAAACATAAAATCTAACTCGTGTTATTTTAATTATTAACAACTCAATTATTATTATTATTATTATTATTATTATTATTATTATTATTATTGTTGATCTATTTAAAATCATATCAATAAAATATCTGAGATAATAATCTTGTAAATTTTCAATCGATGGATTAAATGTAACAATGTTAGGGGTTAAAAGGTCTATCATAAATTTCAACTGGATAACTATATCTATCTCTATCTTTCTCTTATTAGAGTATGCTGGACCATCTTTAAGATGTTTGACGACGAGGATGATATCTCACTAGAGATTCTACCAAAACTTACCATTTGAATTATTGTCTTAGAGATATGGTTACCCCACGTAATATGGGGGTACTTTAGTGATATGATTAGAAACTCTAACTATGAAAACACTATAATCATGCTCTAACGATGATTATTATATTAATAATAATATTAATATTAATAATAATAATAATAATAATAAATATTTTAATAAATTTAATAAATCTAATTATTAAATAAATTAAATAATTTCAATAATACATATTTTAATTATTTTAATAAATTTAATTATTAAATAATATTTCTTCAAAATGTTAGAAATATTTTATATAAAATACATAAACTAAATTCTATAAAAAAAAGAAAATAATTGTTTTAATATCAATATTCGTTGATTAATTAAATTATTTTTTCTTTTTTCTGAACAACGTAATTAAAAATGTTCCCATTTGATTAGTCAGTAGTAAAAGTGAAATAAAAACTCGTCAAAGTTAAGTGTGATAACGTTGCGATGGTATACAATGAATTAAAACTGACGAGACGAAATGAAGGGGAATGGTGGTGGTGGTCGTTGGGTAGAGTTAAGTTTGAATTATTACACGAAGAGATAAAGTTTGTTCCATATTGTAAGTGTACTTACTTTCTTACCGGGGTTACCCTACACTTCCCCCAAGTTAGAAATTTAAACATTGATAACGTTTCGACTTGTGTATACTTTTTTCAAAAGTTTTATGTGCATCTTAGAAGTTTCCTTTCTTAGGTTTACATACACGTTGAAATTTTTCAGATTCTTAT
Organism: Mischocyttarus mexicanus; assembly: GCA_023678845.1. Taxonomy (NCBI): domain Eukaryota; kingdom Metazoa; phylum Arthropoda; class Insecta; order Hymenoptera; family Vespidae; genus Mischocyttarus; species Mischocyttarus mexicanus. The sequence goes on along the minus strand of JACGTP010000101.1, from coordinate 110,965 downwards.
AAATAATAGTCTACGAAAAATACGTTCTATGAGATGTTAATCACTTTTGAATATTTTTTATAATGAAAAAAAAAATAAGAGATAAGATAACTCAGAAATGACCATCTTACAAATCATGAATGACAAGTGTGTGTGTTATTTAATTAATAAACTAATAATATTAGGATGTGTCTTAATTAATTCGGTTTCTTTAAAAAGAAAAGATTTCAAATAAAAAGTGTAATGTTTATTTATAAAATAATAATAATACACATCCTGTGTGTTATCATTCGAAATCTAATTTCAATTATAGTTTCTTATTACTTGGGCACGTTTTACAAATAATCGTTGATTTCTATGAGAACAAAAATAAAGATATTAACTTATTGTCAGATAGAATTAAATTCAACCTCATTTCTATCGTAAACGCATATATGCGTTTCCAATTTTCTGCATATACGTTGAGCTAATATTTTTCTTCTTCAAATAATGCAAATTAAAATTAAATATCCGAAGAATTGAATATCGAATTAATTGTTACACAATGATAAGAAAAATTCTACTATTATAATAAATAAATAAATAAAAAAATTTGTTTATATAACAGATTCCAGATCTCGTAACAGAAGAGACAACAGCACCACCATTGAGTATGTCACAATTCGAGGATCTCATGGAAGACGACACGAGTTGTCCAGTTCATGGTGGTGATCCAATGTTGTCGTCACCACATTTACCACCATTGAGTCCACCTGTAACAACAGCAGCAGCTTGTCATCATGGTTTACCAGACGAGGACACGTTAGGTAGTTTGACAGCAACCACTTCGAATTCTTCATCTGACATGGACATAGTCGCGTAGCCAAGAAGAAATGTCATCCCCATTATTATTATATCCTTCTTTCGATCTCAACCATGTCTTTATAGTTTTTTCACAATCCTTAAATGGTTTTTTTCATCATCGATGGACGAAGAACATTCGAATCTTCTTCCTCGTTTTCCTCCTCTTCCTCGTGGTTCACCATCATCACTTTTACCTTTTTCTCATCTTCCTCTCCTTCCACCTCTTCCACCAATTCCATCAATTCATCCAACATTACTTCGTTTTCCTGGTTATCCTGATCGTCTTCTTCTTATCGGATTCCAATGTCGTTGTTCGTGTAACGATCTGAGGAAAAACTTTATTCGGAGATACGAGACCAGAAAAAGAAGCAAAAGAAAAAGAAGAAAAAGAAGAAGAAGAGGAAGAAATATTCGTCGTGTTGATTCAAACGAGAAATTAAAAAATAAGAAAAATATTATACGAAGATAATGGTGATTTTATTTTTGTTTTTTTTTTTACATTGTAAAACATTGGATTTTTATTTTTTCTTCCTCCCTTTTAAAGAGAGATTTATCAACTCGATGATAAAGATATAAAATTGACTTAAAATAGAATTATTTGACTATGGACCCTCTACTACTCGGCAGGAACGAGAAAAGTGGTCTCAAACACCCATTACACCCTCATCACAACAGTTCTGATTAATTATTTTAACAAAAGTTAATAAAATATTAAACAATAAAATAGTTGCGTGTGTTTGTTGGACAAAAAATACAAGAAAAGAAGTTACCGTGAAATTGTTTTTACGAATATACACATACGAAATGGAATAATACACACACACACACACACACATGTGTGTAAGTTTTCTTCCTTTTTTTCTTAATTCTTTTTCTTTTAATTTTTTTTTTTTGGATAAATAATAGCGGCTGGCCGCTATATTTGCGTGCAATCCGTGACGATTTTTAATCATATCGTTTGTTCTTGTTCATCATTATATAATATTATTAATAATAATAATAATAATTGTTGTTATTTTTATTGTTGTTGTTGTGTGTTGTGCCTGAGTGTTCGTCGTTTATGAAGAGACCTATCTTACCGATGGTATTTACCGAACAGATCTCGATCGAATCGATTTAAATCGTTATTGTTCTTTACCTACGGTCGGTAATTAAATTGAAACATTGCGAGAAAAGAGATGATCTATTTTTTTTATTTTTATTTTTTCAAAGATCTTTGTTGTTAGATTTTAAGGAAACGTCGATTTAGAGAATCGTATTTGTTTTATCGATCTTTTATAAATTAATTAACTCGAAAGTAATAATCGAGTATAGGGGGAAGTGTATGGTAGAGAAAATTCTTTAAATCCCATAATAGAAAATGTATAATAAATAAAAATAACATGTTTCATAGAATCATATAAAAATAATGATTGAAAACAATTTGACAGGATATTTAGTTAAAGATTACATGATCGGTAATAATCGAGTATACGATGAAGTGTGTGGTAGAGGAAATTCTCTAAATCCCATAGTGGAAAATGTACAGGGACCATGAGAGAGAGAAAAGAGAAAGAGAGAGAGAGGAGAGAGAGAGAATAGTAACATGTGAGAGACTTGATTCTGTCGATTCTGTCATAGTTTACATTAGCTTCTGCCAGGTAAAGCACTCACACTGAAGTTCGTTACTAAGTTTGCTAATAGTTATTGTCTTCGTTCGACGTTCAATCCGTGCTGCGCATGCCGAATGAGTTTGGCTTGGCTTGGCTTAGCTTAGGTTAACGGGTGGTAGGGGTGGGGGTGGGGGGTTAAGGAAGGAAGGAAGAAAGGGTGAAGGAAGGAAGAGGGTATACAGAACTGAGAGAGTACCGATTTCTACGAGGATTTCACTCCCTTTGTGTTCGACGAGCCGTCTAACCTAAATTGCACCATCGCCTTAGGCCAACGCGACTTGTCTTTATCTTCTCTAACCCCCTCACCTTTCACCCCTTTCCCCCTTTCCCCCTTTTCTCCCTCCACCCCTCTCAACCACTACCCACCAATCACCATTTGTAGGAAATACGACAAACGTCGTCGTGAGAATAATTTACGATCTTTTAAACACTCCCTCGGTATACTAATTTTCTTGTTTCTTTCTATTTGTTTTTATAACATTTATTATTGTAAAGAATTTATTATCGAACAGATTTCAATTGATTGAATTATTAACAAATTTTTAATTTACAATCTTTTAAAACACACTTCTATATATTTATTTTTTATTATTATTATTAGTTTCTTTTAATGATATTAATTATCGTTAAGAACAAATTCTAATCGTTTAGATTCTAATCGATCGAACTAACAAATCTTCGATCTTTCTTTTTCTTTTTATTCTTAATTAATTTCAACAGAAAATTATTTACAAGATTAAACTCCCCTTTCACGTTTATTATATTTCGATTACTTTTTCTTTTATTATTATTATTATTATTATTATTATTATTTCTATTTTGTTTTTTCGAATCCAACAAGTTCATCAGTTAAATTTTGAATAAGTAAATTGAAACGAGCTATGAAGTTGTTCGTACCAGTTAGTCGAAAAGAAATCACGTGAAATAATTCAAGTTAGCAGTTAAGTTTACTTTTGAGTAAAAGTGACGTACGTTCTCGAGTGTCGATCGTTTAGGGATTACCCAAACTACTTGGAGGAAGAGGAGATGTGTGTGCGGGGGTAGTTGGTTGCAAGGGTGTAGGGATTTTCGTTAACGATCGTAAATCGAAACCGGTAAGTCGGTTTTGGTTTAGTTTGCTTCGGAGAGTCCAAGTGTAAATGAATTTATTATTCTTCCTCGTATTTCGATTTATTCGATGTATTCGATGTATTCGATGTACCTAAACTCACTAAATTTTCTATGTGTGGTTTTGTATATGTTCGTACACATACATACGTATACATATGCATATGAATAAAAGTATGATGTGTATGTGTGTATATGTGGATGTGTGGTGTATGGATAGGAGAGAATGAATTGAGTTGATATTTACGTGGTAATTAGATATAATATATTAAAGTTATTAGAAAAGTGTATATATTATTATTATTATTATTATTATTATGCATATATATATTATATAGTATGATATATATATCAATGTTATATAATATATTTCGAATGAAATATTTCCTCTGTTTTTTAACACAAATTCATCCACTAGACGAAAATTCTGAAAATAATTGATTCTTGATTTTTTAATTCTAATTAAATGAAATTCTAATTTTTATATACCAAACAGAGATAATTCCCATAAAGAACAGATATTTTTGATTTATTTTCTCTGGCAATGTAAAAAATTACCGGACGAGTGTTAAATTTTATAAAAAACAGATGAAAATACGAAAAAAATAAAACGATAGAATTTAGAATGAAATGATTTTCTTTTCAACAAAATATAATTCCATATTATGATAATTGTTGTTGTTGTTGTTAAATTTTACAATAAATTTCAACGAATATAATATTTTTCACTTGGAATCGTATTTTGAATAAAAAACTTATAAAAAGAAAGAAAAATAGAAGAAGAAAAGAAAAATATCTACAAACAGAAGGACCAGGTTATTTACTCGCTGATTAGTATTATTAAATATTTAAAACTTGTGTACTTGATGTGATGCATGATTTAAAAGAAAAATAATAGAAAATATAAAAAATAATAAATACTACTACTACTACTACTACTATATAGTAATACTCTCATGTGTTTATGTAAAATAAATATTTTTTTTACATAGAATACATACGTAGAAGATTATAATGACGACGATTAATGACGATGTGACCAAATAAAAAAAATAATTGCTAAATTTCTGTATTAATCATCGTTTAAGTGAAACCAAGCTCAGATCCTATGTATATATACATATATGTGAGTGTGTACATATATAACAAAATAAAAAATGTATGTGGAAGTGTATATATTAAAAACATATATAAAAAATAAATAATAATAATAATAATTAAAGAGAGAGAGAGGTAAAAATATAGTCAAGAAATAATATCTCTGATACGTGTTATCAATTGTCATAGTTTATGATCATAATTATTAAAAAATAAATAAGATAAGTGATGATTATTCTTTTAAGATTGTTAAATATCGTCGTTTAAATATTAATCATTATTTGTTTTTCTTCTCTTTTCTAAACGCACTGCAGGTATACACGTACGTATTTTAATTAAATCACGATTTTATTATTTTTTAATTAATATTATTTTTTCTTTTCTCTCATAATTTCAAACATTGAAATAAAAACAATGAAAGTACGTAATTTACAAAATAGTAATTGTTATCCAATCTCTATTAATTTTCGTTAAACTATTATTAATATTTTATTAATGTTTATAAACATTATTAATATTATATTATTATTATTATTATATATATATATTGTATTATTATTATTATTATTGTTAAATAATTATTGAGAAAATCACGTTTGGCAACGTGAAAATATTGAGATGATCGATAATGTTACGTTATACTTAAATTTTATCTTTGTTGTTGTTGAGTGTGGATGATTGGGTGTGGTGGTACGTTCACGTTCGAACGAAAAATAAGTTTGTACGAATATTGTTGATAAAAAAAAAAAAGATAAACTTATATGAGACTTTTTCCTATTACAATCGAATATAATGTGAATTATTAATAATAATAATTATTATTATTGTTATTTCTAAAAAAAATAGACAGAGATGACGAAGATAACCAAAGTGTTGCATCTATTTTTTTTTTACATCTTCCACCTTGACCAGAATTTAGAAATCAAAAAATACAAATTCTTTTCCTATTTTTACTTCGATCCTTTTCTTTTTTTTTTTTAATTTAAATCTTTTAATACAATTTTTAAATTATCTTCGATTAAATGGATATTTGTAATATAAATCTGTAAAATAAATCTTGTGTACGTCAAACGAGATTACAAATTCGATTAGATTTATTTGGATTAAAATATTGGGTGAGGAAAAAGAAATATTAAATTTTTTGGAAAAATTTTATTTCGATACTTCCGATGATAGAATTTGTTTATTAAATATAAATATAAATATACATATCCTCTCTAGATTTTTTAAATAAAAAAAAGAATCGATTAAAATGAATAAATAAATCCCAATAGATTAATAAAACTAAAATACAACAAGTTATATTAAAATAATAACCAAATTAAGTATATATATATAATTAAAAAACAAAAAAAAAACATTGACATAAAATTTTGTAATACGACAGAAGATGATAATTCATATTTAAATGAAATATAAATAAATTCAAGATAAATTAAAACTTAAAGAAAATAAATTAATATTCTAATAAAATAAATTCATTTCAATCTTATAAAACAAATCATTCAATAACCATTTTCCATAAAGAAATTAATTAATTAAAAAATATATATTTGTTAAAATATATTATCAGGCTTCTAATTAATTACTATGATATTTTTCAAACAGAAAAAAGAAGTATAAAAGAATTAATATCTCTCAAAACAAAGATATGTATTTAAATCTGACAAAAAATAAAAATAATTCAATAAATACTTTCAATAAAAGAATCAATTAATTAATTAAAATATAAACCCTTTATTTATATATATATTAGGCTTCTATCTAATTACTATGATGTTTTTGAAGCAGAAAAAAAAGAAAAAGAAGTAGAAGAAACATAAAAGAAATTAGAAATGAAGCTGGTTGAGAGTGTAGGAAAAGGATTTCTTTCTTCTTCTTCTTCTTCTTCTTCTTTCTTCTACCCTTTTTTTTTTCTCTATCGTTTTCGTCCTATCCTCTATCTCCCTCCACTCCCTTTTATTTCTTTTCCTCCCATATAATCCCTTCTTTCAACGAAGGGTAAGTACGAACGATCAGGAAAAGGAAATGCAATTTAGGTTGGTAGTGGACGGAAATGGGCTTCTTTTTCTTTGGTGGTTTTCAGGTTTAGGGTTTGGCAGTAGGGAAAGGAGGAAAGGGATGGGTCAATAAGGTCAAGGTTGATATAAGCTCTATCTTTAGTATCCTCTTTTCAATTAATTGAGTGGCTCCAGAGGCTGAAGTGAAAATCATGTCATGAATTTTCGCTTTTTTCCTTGGTTTTATATTTTTCTACTTCTTTTCTTTCTTATTTTTTTTTTTATCTTCTTCTTCCTATCTCGTTTAGTATTTTTTAAATTAAACTCGGTATTGAAAGTGTACGTTCATATATGTTTATATATATGCTATGTGTGTGTGTGTGTGTGTGTGTGTGTGTGTGTGTGAGTTAGAAGAGAGAGAGAGAATTTTATTTAGAAAATTTGCAGCATCTTTATTAAGACTCTAAACATTTTAAAAGTGTTTTCTTAAATAAGATTAAATAAACGATATTATTTATATTTGTTATACGAATTGATGAAGAATAAAAATAAACAAAAAGTTACATTATTTTTCTCGAATTAAAGGATTTAATATAAACTAAACATAATTTATTAAAAATTAATACAAAATAATAAACAATAAAATGAACAATAAAGATAAAGTGATTTATTTTTCTGGAATTAAAGAACAGATGATAATAGGTGGGGAAAAGGGAGAGGAGAAGGGGGATAGTGGAGTAGATTAGGGGACGTAGATAGTTTTGGTAGTAGAAGAACTCGAATAGTGGGACGAGGAAGAGGAGGAGGATGAGGAGAATGAGGGAGAAGGTGGGGTGGATTAAAGTTTGGAAATGGCTTTAAACGTTTCACGAGTTGGAACTTAATATCCGTATAATAGTGGGGTGCGAGTTCGTAGATGAACGGCTAATTTGGTAGGACGTTGTGAAAAGTTAATGACTTTCTTTTCGAAAGAAAATAAGGTGGGAAAAAAAGTAGGAGGGAGGGAGAGACGATAGGGAATGGTGGGATGAAGGAAACTTGTCTTTTTAGGATGGTGCAAGTTTAATGCTGGATCACTGTGAACATTCGTTCAGTCGTTCGTTCCTTCATTCGTTCCTTCGAAATATAAGATGAGATAAGATGAGATAAGATGAGATGAGACGAGACGAGACTTTCAATAGTTATTTCTCAGTTATTCGAACTTCTCCATTGGCCTTTTGGTACTACTGTGAGCACTTAGGTTAATAATACATTGACTCGAGTCATCGATCCTACACACACACATACACACACACATACATACACACAGACAGAGAGACAGACATACCAATAGAATTTCTTCAACTATCTAAAAATATAAAACTTTTTCTAACTATTTCTGAATGAACTTTAATTACTTGGAATATATTATATCTCTCAACATCTATTATGGTTTTTTTTACTTTTATATATTATATTTCTTTCGAATATATTTCTTTTCTTTGTAATAATTTATTAAAGTCTCTAATAAGGGTGTTTTAATATTAATCTTGTTACAGTTTCTAAATAATAAAATACAATAATAATAATAATAATAATAATAAATAAATATATATATTTTTAAATTATTATAAATAATATTTCAAAAAGTTTTTACAAATTAATTAGCAAACATATATTATTATCAGGTTGTCAAGTATGGAATGGAGCAAAAACTGCATATAATTGATTTGAGAATTTGCTCCAATACAATATAATAATATATTATAATAAAATAAACCTATCATTAAATCGTCTTTCTCTGATCATACAATAAATGTTAATAATAATTATTATATACAAACAACAACAACAACAACAACAACAAAAACAATGCATACATACATTGATTAACAAAATTGGCGTGTAATATAATTGAACTGCATCATGAAATTATTCCCAGAAAGTTAACAACATCCTATGGTCTAAGTTTCACTATGAATTATTAATGGCTCGTTTCGAACTGGCCAAATGTTTGTTCTGATTATAGACTAAATAAGGGAGAAGGGAGAATTGTTAGGTTAGGTTGAAAGAGGGTTGTAGGGAGGCAGAGAGAGGAAAATGGTAAAATGAAGGATAGGTAGGATACTATGGTATCCTCTTCCTCCTCCTCCTCCTCCTTTTGTTTACCCCGTTCATTGAATCTTTTCGATCCGAAGGCTTACCCCTACCCCTACACCTACCCCCTTCTATCCCATTCCATCCCCCTACACCTCCACCATCAACGGTTTAACGTTCCTATGCTATACATTATTAATTAACACGGTTATTAAACAGAAGAGTGAGATGATGATCACAGCACGTGCCCTTTAGGGTATTTCGAACCCCCTCTCGTTCCCTTTCCACCCTACCACCATTCTATAACTTATCATCCCTTTATGTATCAAAACCCTCCTACCATTCATTCCACCACTCTCCCCCCTCCTCTCAGTCCTTTAAAATCCAACCACCATTTTATTCATTCTGTTTTCAACCAAACAAGCTTGCTCATCTCGTAACCTTTTAATAAATCCTTAGTCCTGGAGAATAATCAAAATCCATTAATTTATTTTGAAGTCTTAGGTTTCATTTGTAAGATCGAACAATGTTCGATGAATCTTCGATATTCGATGAATCGATCTTTAATTAATGAAAGGTAAGAGATTCCTTTTTCTTCTTCGCCTTCGGCTAAGATTTTTCTTCTTTGGTATTCCTTTTTCCAACCTATCATTTTTCCTCTACTTAATTCCAATAACAAATACAATACCGGGTAGGAGAAGTAGTGGAGGGTTTGTTTTATGTTAAATGAAAAGAAAATTTTTTTTTCTTTTATTTTTTATTTTAACTTTCTTCTTTTTCTTCTTCATTTTCTTCGAGATAAGTAGTGATCTCTTTCGTGTAATAAATTAGATCAGATATAATACTTCTTTAGAAAGTTATTTATTAATATAAATTATAATATAAATATTATTATTTTGTTTATTATTATTATATTACTTTATAATATAAATTATTATTTAATAACGATAACCTTTGTGTAGGTACCAAAAGATTAGATTTTATTATTAATCTCATTGTTATTTCAATGGTATTGTTATATAAACAAATAAAAAAATTCTAACAAATATAATTAAGAAAAATATCTATTTTTTTAAAGATAATTACAATATCGTTTAATATTTTATTATTAAATTAATTAATTCGAATGTAATAATACCTGTCTTGAAAAGAACTCACAACTTGTCACTCGATAATAATCTCAATAATAAAAATAATAATAATAATTAAATTATTATATTATTTATGTTAAAAAATTGTTTTTTGTATTAAACCTAAATGCACGTTGTTTCAAGTTTCAACGATTTCATCGACACATAGGCGTAAACGTAAAAAAGAAAACACAACGTTGATTTAAAATCAATGGAAGATAAAAGAAGAGAGATGAGAAAATCAATAAAGGTGAATGAGAAAGAAAGAAGTTGACAGTTCTCCGATGATGACCACAGCCATTTTGATCGTACCTGACTGTTCCAGTAACCCCCAACCCCCATCAGCCTACCCTCATTCTCACCCTATACTACTCATTCTCATCCCTTATTTCAACGAACAGCGTAGAACCTGTCCAAGACAAGTTGTATGACTCGTTCAGGTTTGGTACCCTCTTCTACATTACCACCCCTCGTGAACCCCCTTCCTACTGTTGAGTTGCCGTCTTTCAACACCCAACGGTATAATGGATCGCTTCAATTTACTCGTCGGTTTTATTTTCCTCACAACACACCCCTCTTCACCTAACCCCTACAAGCGTTCTTTACGAAGGCGTCCTTTCGTTGTGGAAAATCGAAAAATTCCAGCTTACTCATTCGTGCGTTCAAGGATGCCTGTTTGCTTGTATTTGTTTCAAAGGATGTATTATAAGATCAAGGGGGAGGAGAAGAGGTACGAGGAGGGTGAAGAGTGAAGGGTGAAGGGTGCAGGGATTATGAGAAAAGGAACAGCTTGCTTATGAAAGAGTCCAAGAAAATATCGTAACAAACGTATTCTTCTTACTGGTAGATTTCATTACAATAGAGATGTATTCTGTTATTTGTTCAACCCCCTCCACTCCTCTACCCTACCCTACTATTTCTTTTCTACTTTATGTATGATTATCTTTTATTATTTCTTTCTTTTTATTTTCTTTCGTTTCTTTACTTCTCATTACCTTTTTCATCTTGGTATTGTTATTTTATAAAATATATGTGTACTTTGTATTCATTTATTTTAAAATTTAATATCGAGGTGTAATTTTCTTTTTTTTCTTTTCTTATTTAATATATTTTTGGAAGTATGTGTCGTTGTATTGATTGAATAATATATAGAAACAGTTTATATATATATATATAAATTATATATAATTTCTATATATTATCTATCTATATATACATGAAAACCTTAAATAACACATTTATCCATTTTTCAAATATTAAAAAAAATATAAACAAAAAATCACATTAAAAGAATAATCTTGATTTGGTTAGAAATTAATTAAAAATATATATACATAAATTACTAAATTAACAATTACTAGAAAAATAATGAATTCGACAAAAAGAAAAAAATTAAATAAAAGAAATGAAAGAATAAAAATAACAAAGAATTTATGACGTTAGTGGTGGTGGTGGTAGTGGTAATAGTGGATGGTTTAGTAGAAAGTCTATTAAATTCGTATGGTTATCAGGTTGACATAAAAAATGTATTTATTCGTTCAACGTCCTTTCTCCTCTCTCTCGGCAAAGGGTTACAAGGGGACGTGGACTTTTCTCTGCAGCGAGGCGATGAATGAAACAGAAGGAGTCGGAAGGAATAGGAAGGGGAGGGTTATGGGGGTTGAAATTACGTTGCCGGTACGATCGATAAAACGTAAGTGGCCTGATAAAGAGCAACGGCGCTTTGTGTGCTTGCTATTCGTGTAAAAGAAGAAAAAGAAGAAGAAAAAAGTAGAAAGG
>JACGTP010000101.1:0-87300 GCA_023678845.1 Mischocyttarus mexicanus | reverse complement strand
GGTTGCGTCAAGATAAAGTAAAAAATAGTTAAAGTTCTTTTAAGTGAAAAATTTCAAAAGGTTGCGTCAGCGTTTTCTCAGCGAAAACTTGAGACAGATTAAAAGCAACGGTATGGGCAGATAGGCCAAGGTTCAAAGAAGATTTTGATATAACTTAGTCATGGTTTAGGTAAGGGTCAGTATCGGTTGCGTCAAGATACTTCTAGTAGTATAAGTAAACGGCCCATATATGGTCAGACAAGTAAATAATAAATTGAAATCCTTGTAAAGAACTATAATAGTATAATAGTTTAATAGTATAATACAATAATACAATACTATAGTATAATACAATATTGAAATTATTTTAATATTATATAATAAATTGTTATAATATTTTCTTATAAATAGAAAAATTATTTAATAAATAATATAGTAAAATGATACGTTGTTATTCCTGGATCTCTTGGAACTGTTGAAATTGCTTTGCCAACTGGTGAAAGTGCTCTTCTGGAACCTTTGAAATTGTTCTGCCGTCTTATAAAAGTGGTAGGCACATCGGCAACTCAAAGATTACTCTCTTTCCCCTCCCTATGGCTAAGGGAGGTGGAGTTTTTGGGAGGTAGCGGAATTTGTACTTGACAAATCAACTCCTACTGTTCCTTATAGAATGGTCTTAATATGTTGGCCAAGTGCTATATAGATCCAATTTTCGGTACAAGAACAAAAAGTTCTACTGGGTGGTCTGTCAATTAGCTCTCATTTTTGTTTTATCATCTTTTATGGTCTATTGCACATTCATGGCCTTTCAATTTCTCTTCTACAGATTTGTTATTTTGATTTTTGTAGAGAGTTAGGAGATATTACAAGTTTAACAGCATTTCCAGGAATAGTACCCAAAAATCTCTTGCATTTATACGTTGCGCTTTGTAGCAACGAAGGGTATTCCTCAAGTATCAAAAACTCTGAAACAAAATAGCAATATTAGTATTTGATTTAAAGATTAACAATTGACAGAAAAAAATGATTATAAATAAATTGAAATGATTAACATAATATTGATTTATAAAAATAAATGTAACATGCAAGAACGTGTAATATCTTTTATTATATCATCTACTTACCGAAAATTAATCGAAGAAAATTCTATTAAGTAACAGTAATACACGATGATGTTCGGTTGTTTTCTATCTCTTATCCTTCATTTATTTTCATTTACAGAGAAAAGAGATGATTTACATTAGAAAAGAGATGATCTTCTTGACAAATTTCTCGAGAACTTATCGACAAATTTAATATACAACACCTTGTTTAATAATAACAAAACCAAAACTCTAAAATCATTTTTCTTAATTAAAAATAATTTGGATAAAATTATAAACGATAACTAATAAAAGAAAGAGAGAGTAAAATAAAAAGCAAAGAACCTAATGAAAATGTATTGTTCGATTAATATAGAAAAATATGTCGTTGTAGAATATAATAGAAGGTAGGAAGGAAGGAAGGAAGGAAGGAAGGAAGGAAGGAAGGAAGGAAGGAAGGTTCATCGGAATTTGAACGAAGCGCAAACACAACGTTTACCCTGTCTGGGGTGTCCGCATCCGGGAACACTTGGCGAATCTTCCTTCCAAAGCATTCGTCATTTTAACGAGAATTTTATTGCGAGTTTGGTGCCGTTTCTCACGACGAAGTCCGATTCGTAGGGGGTGGAATAGGAGAAATGAGAGGGTGAGGGGGAAACAGGGAGAAAGAAAGAGAGTGAGAGAGTGAGAGAGAGAGAGAGTGAAATGGGGAAAGGTTGGTAGGGGAGACTAGTGGAAAAGGGAGAAGTGCCAGAGGAATATGAAACGAAGCGTGCCACGATCGGCTGAAATCCCGTTGGGAACTTGACTCCTTCCTTCTTCTACCGGATGTCCTCGTCGTTGCCATCGTTACGACATTACCGACTTTTCAAACTCGATCAAAGGCCACACCTACTTTATTATTTTAATATGCTGACTTCGTTTTCTCTTTTCTTTTTAATATATATTTTTATTTCATCCCTTGTTTCTCGGTGCAGGAGAAAATAAAATGTTTTTTACTCAAATTTATGTACAATATTAAATTATTCTTCTTAGTAATTTAATTCATTATATAATGATGTATATATTTAATATATTTTATTTATAATTATAATAATTATTTTAATAGCCAGTATTGGGAGAAATGTCAGGAATTATTTTTCTATGACCCTAACGTAATACCTGTATTAATAAATTTATTTAATAATAAATAATAGATAATTTTATTGTATTTTTTTTTAAATATTACTTTGTAATAGAATAAAGATTAGAATGAAATACGGTTGGTAGTATTAAAATAAATATGTACGGTAAGAATAGATTAAAGAAAAAAGATTCTATTAATTTAGCAAACAAATGACACTTGAAATTTCATTAGAAAATATTATAGAAGGTTATATAATTCATGAAAAATTGCCACGATATCTTTTACTAATACATAGACATGTACTCCATAGATATATAGATTAACATACATATTTACTTGGTGGTATCGAACTGAAACTGGCAGTGACAGCTCGTGCGGCCAGTGATACGTAATGGGTTAACGAGAATTTTATTGCGAAGTCTGTAAATTATCTGACTTTGTGGAGAATCGCCAGAATTGCATGCGCATACTCACTCATACAATTTACAAACACATACATCCTATATATGCAAGTATATACGCATACATGTAAGTATATTAATGTATGTGAATATTTGTAATGAGTGTATCAAAGTGTATTCTATGTTTTTATATAAATGTGTATATATTTATGTATAAGTACGTAAATATATTTTTTATTTAAAATGTTTGCTTGATAAATAAATTCAGCTTTATATATATATTTCAATAATAATTTTGGTGAAGTGTTTAGTTACTAACTAAATTTGTTTCGTTCGTTTTAATATTATTTTTCACGTTCGTTTATTGTAATCCAATAAAAACAAAGATATCCTACTCCCTCACTCTCTCTCTCTATTTTTTTTTTATATACTTTTTTGCCACTACAATTCGCTCGTCGTCACTTTCGATGAGAATGGAATTTTATTTTATTTTATTTTATTTTTTTTCGGATTTTATTTCGAAGCTCGATATTTTTTGATCAATGTGTTATTTTTATTCCCGTTCGTGTGTTTATGTAGAATGGTAGTTAGGTGTACGCACGTGTGTGTATTTTCCCTCCTTCCGGTATAGTTTTCTATCTTTTTTTTTTTTTCTTTCTATATATATATATATTTAATATGGTGAAAATGTTTCGGTGAGATTTAAATGGGAACATATTTTACTAATATTTCACATCCGAATGATTTATAATCTTTTTCGCTAGGTTCGATATTTTCCTTTTTTTTTAAAAAAATTTATTTCGTTCAGCGTCCGCACGCCGTGTAAAATATATTGTTATATATTTAATATAGAAAAAAAAAACTAAATAAAAAAAGAATACGTTGGATAGATTTAGATGGGGAACATATTTTAATGAAACTTTATGACTGATTTATGATTTTTTTCAAAGCTCGATATTATCTTTTTTTCCTTTCTCTATCTTTTCCCTCTTATGTGTGTATCATACATATTTTTTTTATATATATTTCGATAGACGACAAAAGTTGCTGTGGTTTCGTGTATTTAAATAAATAATTACATAACAACCAACGAAAAAGATTAAATGTAAAATATTTTATCAAAAATTTTATTAACCATTCTATGATTAATATCTAAATTAAGTATATTAAATAATTAAATATAATTATTAAATAATTTAATAATATTTAAATAAAATATCTGCATCTGTATTTCCCTTGGGTTTTTTTGTATTTATTATATTTAATAAATTATTTCGTTGATGAATATTGCATAAAATTTTATACCTGATGTACGATTAATTATTGTCAAACTGTTGGGAAGAAATACAAATATTTTTAATAATTAAAAAAAATAAGAAGGAAAGTAAAATATTATTCTATAAAGAATGATACATCATTATTCTTGAGGAAGAAATATTTCTTTTTCAATTCGATTAACAATTTTGTCTTTAAACAAGTATAACGTTTATTTAAACATACTTGTATTATTATTTTTATTTAAATAATCATCATATTTCATCTGATTTGACTTTCTAATATTAATACTCGTTTCTTGCATTCCAATTTTATTTCCATTGCATAATTTTCTACGATCAATGTGGAAAATGGCGATTGGTATTAAAAAATATTGAAAGAAATCATTTTATTTGATGTGTATTTACATTCATACATCGTATTTTACTTACGTGACAATATATATTGATGATATTTCTTAAGAATTGACGTTTACGTAATAAACTCGTATACTTTATATGCAAAGTTATATCATGCAAATACGTTAAGTGTATGTATGCGTGCATGTGTGTGTGTGTGAGTGTAAGAGAGAAAGAGAGAAAAGAAAAATATATTACGTAAAATGAGTAGAAATGATTTTACAAAGAGTTCGATGAACTCGTAAACGTTATTTAAAAAAATATACAAAAGAACACAACCACGGTGTATCTGTGTCCACTTTTGTCAAATCACTCGAAATATAATGTTTAAGTGGATGAAAATGGGTATAGCATAGATACACACACATACACATAAATGCACTTAAGAAAATAAGACTTCGAAAAGAAAAAAAAGGAAAGTTCCGTGATAAATGGATTTTCTCTGTTTGATCGTATTGTATTTCTTATTATCCTTTAATATATATATTTATTATTATAATATTTAAATAAAAAGAGAGATAATAATTTGTTTAATTTTGAATAAATTAAACACGTTATGTTAATTTTATAAGAAAAATTTATTAAACTTTTAATTATTCCTACAAATAAATATATTTAAAATGTATTTTTATATTTCTATTAATTATTACAAAATTATTTATAGAAATAATATTTATTATTATACCTTTCATATAATTAAATAATTGTTAATTTTATAAATATCCACGTGTACTTGGATAAATATATGATAATTAATCTAAATTATAATCAGATATTTTTCTGATTCGTATACAAAAAAATGAATTAACTCCAACAATTAATAATTAACCACGTTACCATATTTATCAATAAAAAATGAACCGATTTTGAAGATATATAAATATTTATATACATAATGGATCAACAATTGATCGATAGGAGAATATAACTCCGAACAGGGAGTAATTTAATATTAAAAGTAGCATAAATCAATAATATGTAAAACTGTCAGCCACGAGGTGGTCGTGTCCATGTTCGAGTTACCCCTACCCTCACATTCCATTAAATTCGATTATCTTTGGTAGAAAGGGGGGGGGGAGAATGAACAGAATGGGATGAGTAGTACGGGGAAGATTTGAGGGGTTCGGGGTATTCGGGAAGAGGGTGATGAACAGCGTGAGCGTAGAGGTTCGGCCTCCTTTCTGCCAAGATCGCTTGCAGACGAATTTGTAACGCGGCCAAAAGGAGAAAAATATGTGCGCGGATTGGGGCTGACAACGGTGCCCGAAAGAGACGGGGAGAGTTTAAGGGGAAAACTGTACTGTGAGTTGCTTCAACTGAAAAAGACAGAAAAAGGGAAGGAAGAAGAACAAGTAAAAACAAAAAAAAACAAAAAAAGAGAGAATAAAGATATAGGAAAGGGTGGTTACTACTACTATCGAGTGATATATCTTTTACTACCATTACTAAGGTTCCTATTTACACACCATTACTATTACACGTATGACTATTTAATATTATTATTATTATTACACCCAGTAGTATTATAATTACTATTATGAAAAATAAATAGGAAATAAAATAACCAGTAGTGAATATGAGAGGGAAGGGATAAAGATAAGGATAAATAAATAAATAAAAAAAGAAATAATACGAGAGAATGACAAGTGTTAAAGAAATACAGTTAGAAGAAAATGTTAGATAAAAAGATAAGTTTGGTTGATTGTGAGAGAAGAAGTAGTAGTAGAAGAAGAAGAAGATGAAGAAGAAGGAGAAGAATAGTATGAATAGTATGAATGAGATAGAAAGATAGAGATAGATAGAGAGGAAGAAATAAAGGAAAAGAGGTACTGTTGGTAGCATTAAGATAAAAAGAGACAGAGAAAGAGACAGAGAAAGAGAGAGAGAGGAAGGAAGGAAGGAAGGATGAGAGAAAAAGAGGGTGGTGGTTATATAGGGATGGTCCAAAGAAAAGGGAGAGGCAGCCACAGCCATCCAACCACCCAGCCTCCCACCGACACGCCACGAGTCGTTAAGTTCATTCCGTGGTTTTAATGTCAGCACTAACTTCGCAAGCCCGTTCCTTGGTTCCGCTCTATCCGGTTGAGTCTCCGTTTCCTCCTCTCAGTACCAACACCATCAAAGACTCCTACCATCAGTACCAACACCATTTAAGAACTAGTACCATCGGTATCAGCAATATCAAGCATCAGCATTACTTATATACCAGTAACAGTAGTAGAACTATCATAGTAGTGTCAGTCAAAAAGTAGTATTAGTAATTAATAAGAATAATTGTGTTTATAGGATTATTAATTGCAAGGTGATGATTGTATTTAATTGTAACAAGGAATAATTGATATGTGCATTACTTAAATGTAACTAATAATAAGCAATTTTTTTTTAACTAATAATCAAAAAATGTAATATCAGGTAAGAGCATAGTAGAATTATTATAGTAGTGTCAATCAAAAAGTAGTATTAGTAATTAATAGGAATAATTGTGTTTATAGGATTAATAATTGCAAGGTAATGGTTGCTATGATATTAAATCACACTACACGTTGAGTGAATTTAAACGAACGGTAAATTCAGCATCAGATGTATACGCGTAAAACAAACTACGTTACGTATGTGTACATCTATACACGTGTGTGTGTGTGTGTTTGTGTGCATACGTGTATATATATTTAGTCTACATAACGAGTCGTTTATACGAATTCTTGTACCCGTTAATCCAACCTAAATTTATCCGCTTGAAAGTCAAGTGCGATTCAGATTGGTCGTAAGTAGCCGAAATTATCTAACCCCGGTTGAAGAGGGGGGGGGGGACAGGAGTGTACGAGTTGATTTTATCATCCAAGACCGAAATAGTTCGAAATGTTCGATGATATTTCCAAGCTTTAATGAAAAGTTATTATGGAATAATCACCGTACATGTTACTACGTTTCTGAAAATCATCTTTCCAAATTTTTTACTCTCATCACACACAGAAAATAATCTCAGTGGTTGAATATTAAACAAATTGAATTTTCCAAACATTTTTATTAATGGAATGAATATCACGTTGATAATACTTCACAAATTACTAAGAAATTGGATGTTAGGACACGATAGTGATACGAATTCCTTGATAATACGATCCTTTCGGTAGCAACATTACGATTTGCTTTCTCTTAATGATCCAAATACACGCGATCTTTCACTAAGAGTAAGAGAGACAGAGAGAGAGAGAGAGAGAGAGAGAGAGAGAATGAGAATGGAACAGGAAAGAAAAAGAATAGTTAGAATGAATTATTCATAACACGAAATCGTAGAAGGTAGTATAGTCCTCTCCCCTTACTTGTTGTTAAAATGATTTCACTAATTAGCAATAATGTTTCTTTAAAATAATTGCTGCTGGGATTCGTGAACGATTTTTTTATCTCAGAGGAATGTTTCATATTTGTTTATTAATAAAATTTATTCGAATGATTAATAGATTAATAAAAGAATATAATATTCTTACTTTTGTTCATACCAAACATATTAAATAATTATAATTGAATATTTAAATAAATATTTTACGTATGAGGTTTGATAAATAATATTTGGAAATATACAAAAATGAAAACGAAACAAATGAAATTAATGGGAAAGAATTATTAAAAATTTAATAAAAAGAGGAATTAAGTTGAGGAAAGACTGAAACACAATTAAAAGAGTGGGGGTTTGATTCACCCTCTATTCTCGTTACAATTACCCTACCACGATTACTATTGCGACTAACGTTAGTAGGGGATAAGGATATACTAAAGGGGAACATTATTTCAAAGAAGCGAAACTCGTAACACCAGAGAGATCAGGAGAGTTCATTTTCTAAGAAAAGGATAGTACAAAGAGCAATTCGGATGTAAGAAAGGATCTACCCAGGGGTTTGTGCTAGGGGCGACTTATTCAGAAATCCAACTGGGAAGAAAACCCTACGTTTTTAGATCTATCCTTTTCTATCTTGGTATTTGCCTTCTGGTGTTTCTCTCGCTAAGAGGAACAAAACTCCAAAGAATCTAAAAAAAGAAAAATACTAAAAAACGTATAATTAAAAGAGAGACTGAAAATGAACAAGGAAAAAGAAAAATTAGAAAGATACAACGAAATGATTGCAAAAAGAATGAGAAACGGAAGATTGGAAACTTAAATAAAAAAGAAAATTTTACAAAAACATAGAAAAACTAAATGTTTATGAAATAAAATACAAATATAATATTTGTTTTATATATTAAATTAAATCTAATAAATTCTGTGTAAGATATAAAATAAAATAAATGAACAATTTTTAATTTACCTTTAATTAATTTTTAATATAAACAAAATCTCGGATTTTCTGATTTAAATTCTAGCCAAAAGTTTGACATTTGTTTTACACCAACCTAATATACTAAATCTTTATTTTATATATTATAAATATTAAATTAATTAAATATTTCATTTACTTAATAAAATAATATGTTTTAAATGACGAAAAGATTGCGGACAAAATAATGAAAATATCGACATTATTTGATAAACTGTCAGTTTTTAAAATAATCTCATTGTTAGATTGAAATAAAATAAAAATGCTTCGAGTGTTTAATCATTCGATAGTGAAAAAAAATAAAAACGAAAAGAGAAAGAGCTAGAGAGAGAGATAGAGACGTTGCAATTTCACGTCTAGGTCGTCTCTCGATGCAGCTGTGACTACTCTTTCTGTGTGAACGTTCTGTGAACAGAAGGCTCGATACAATGCCGAGAGATATTAATATTGGCAGTTGATACATCGTCGGTGGTTTCGGTCGTCGTTTACGTGCCACATACATACCGGGTGACCCCTTAATATTCTGAACGCGTCATCACCGTTTCTAACGCGGACGGATGCGAATTCGTGCAACGTTCCATGAATTTCAAAATCCCCCTATACGATTGGAAAGTAAGGTTACTACGAGAAAAATACTATTGTTAACACCAATGTAACACACACTCCCCCATTATCATTCATTCCTTTTTACCATACATAATTATCAATTGATATTATCTTTTTCCATTTAAAATATGTCAATGGGAAAACAAACAACAACTACCTTGCATTCTATGGTTTGCTCTCTTTCTGAGTCCCTTATTTCTTATTTTTCGTACAAACATTTTTATATGGAACAATTATTAGTATTCGTGTCTTTTTATTATCTTTAACTACAAAATACTTATTTTTATATCCAATAAAAAATGATGATTGTACCCCAAATACCCTCACCGGGACTCGATTCCACGATATTTTCGAAGCAATAAAATTTTCATACGAGTGCACTATGCTTTGAGCTATTTGCTAATTATTTTTATATTATATTATTATCTATATTATATAATAAAATAAACACAACATATTTGTGTAACGTATACATACAACACAACAAAACACGTTCCTATTATTATTATTTTATAAAATGCATATATTATATTATTACAAATTATTTATCAAACATATAATACACTAAAGTATTAATTTTATTTATACAAAAACTGTCTCATTTAAAAAAATAATTCTATTTTATTTTATTTATATAAACTATCGTATATATAAAATTAAACTTTGTTTAATAATTATACTAATTAAAAGACAAGAGATTTTAAAAAATTAATTAACAAACAGTAAATTTTAACTAATGACGAGAGAGAGGGGTGGCAGTGGATCGTTCTATTCCTAACGAACTGTATTTTCTAAATCGAAATCAGGTCAGTTTCATATGAGCTAGGCACTAATGAAGCATTTTCGAGGCTTTATGAGAATACGCACATGCATAACATAATTTCGTTCCTAGGTGTATACAACTTCGATAAACTACTAACCAATATTCGAAATATTACTTCGAACATGCTTCTCGTTTCATACTAGTACGGGATTAACTTAGGGAATTGACCTCGTTTTCGTTAAATTAATCGACGATTCATCCCAAAACATAATCATCATATGCCTCTTTCTCCATTCATTAAATCTCACGATAGATCATTTTAAATTGAACACTAAATTTGTATATTTAAACGATTGTTATTTCATTTTCTATTAAAATATCATTTAAATCATAATAATTATATAATTAACGTTACAATAACGTATCGATTTCATTTATGATCTAATATTATTTATTATATTATTATAGTGTAGAATACACTGTTAAAAATTCATTTATAAATTATCATTCAGAATGATATTGTAAGAGTACAAATAATAGAAAATAATTTTTATAGTTGGAATTTCTTTTTTCGAGGTACATTTTTATTTTTTTATAGTTTTTTTTTTAATGGATCAACGTGAAGCAATATCCTACGAAAAGGTAGAAGGGTAGAAGGGTAAAGGAAGCATAGAGAATTTAATAATATAGACCTTGAGATAGGAGATAGATAAAGATAGATAAAGATAGATAGATAGTAAGAAAGAAAGATAGATAGATAGAGAGAGAGAGAAAGAAAGAGCACAGTATCAGTTGATTTATATATTATGATACAGCTCGATGCGTGTTCCCGATATAAATCAGGATCTAGTTACCTTGGCAAAATGAGAAGAGGAGAGGGTTTGATGTAACTGTAATGTACAAGGAGAGATAGAATATTGGTGCTTTTTAGCAGCAACAGTATCCCTTTTAGGTACACAAAAATGATGATGGCTGGTGTAAAGTTTCACGAACGAAAAAGACAAAAAAATATATCAAAATAGGACAACTAAACCTATACGTACTCTTATCATTCCTTCTCATTTTCTATTCTATTTCTTATTATCATTGTAATTGTAGTTGTATTTCATTTTATGTTTCCATTATAATCAAGGTGTTGTTAAAATTTGTAATAACGAAACAAATTTATTAGAAAGAAACGTGGGTTTCAATTAAAAACAAAATCAATTCACGAACGACCTAATCGAAATTGAAAAGAATACAACTATTCGGTAATACAATAGAAGAATAATGCCTAACATATTACGCCAGATGTTCTGGTCGTTACGGAAAGGGTATTTCAAATGCGTCAGATTCTCGAATGCTGCAGGAACGTTGGACAATATCTTCTGGTTGCACGTACGATCATAAAACTAGCTGTGCAACATATCGAACATAGAAGTGGTATAGCTCTATTCTCTTTGAATCGTTTAAACCAACGATGACTAATAAAAAAATAACCCAAAGAAAAGAAAAAGAGTGCTAACGTAACCCGAAAAGAAAAAAACAAACAACGAATCGATTATGGTTGATGTTTATTCTGTGTAATATTTCTGTATTATGCATCTGCATATGGATGGTGCAGTTAGAAACTCTATGTTAGATTATATTTTTTAAAAATCATTTATCCAATAATTTATTTGAGTTTTATTAAATAATTCAATTTAAAAAAATGCACGTAATTGAATTAAAATTTGCTTCATTTCATACTTGACAACATAATATAATAAAAAACTATTCATATTATGATGAATAATTAATATTACTATTAAAAATATGAATTATTGATACCAACACCAGGTACTTTACACCGATACAAATTACCACTAATCATGTTTAATAATAAAATAAATATCTATTTATTAATTAATTCGAACAATCAGTTATATTTTAATACGATCGTAACGATTAATAAACGAGAACCGATATGAAAAGAAAAAAAGAAAAAAACCACATTTATTTATTTCATTGAAAAATGCACTTTCGAAATCATCGTAAAAAAAATCGTTCGTACGAAACGAAATAAAGAAAAAAATAAAAATAAAAATAAACATTTGTCTTGTTTTCATTCAAAAGTGCAACAACATTGAAAACAACAGTACTCTTTTGGGAATTAAATTCTTTTTTTTTTATATCAAGGCTGTCAAATTTAAAACTTCTTTTTTTCTGTGTGTTACACGTACACTCACAAATTGAGAAACCGAGAACGAAAGAGAGAGAGAGAGAGAAGTATGAACGATCTTTCAATCTTTTACATGCACGTTTTTCTATAGAAATAGATCTCGGTTGTATTCCCATGAGGAGTTTACTTTTTTATTTCTTGTATTTTTTCTTTTTCAAACACGATACTCCATTAGAATTTCGATTTTCATCGTACCACGAAAAGAAAAGAAGAAAAAAAACTAAAGATAAGTATTTCACATATACTAATACATATCTATTTATACACATACCCACATATATGAGATGATATATTTATTATAACAGTTTAAACAATGGGTATTAACGAACGTTATCGTTCTATGGGGGATTTTTATTAACAAAAAAAACCTTCGTTCGAATTTCAATGTTTTATAATACGTAAACACGTAATACTAATCGATGAAATAAATAATATTAAATTTTATTTTTAATATTAAACTAATGCATATTTGTATACTTGTGTAGTATTGTGTGTTTCATGTATAAATAATTTCAATAAATAAATCTTATTTTATAAAATAAATATTGTTATATGTATTTTTCAAAGAAGATTTAAAATTCCACATATGTAATATAATAAAATTCTTTTTATATCATTTATTGTACCCTCCTAAAAATATTAAGGTTTTTCATGAATTAATTAAACTATACGTTTCAAATATAATTTACATATTGTACTGTAATAATATATAATACGTTGAATTATATAAAATAATGATTAAATTCATCGATTCGTATTAAAACAGCTACACCAGACAGTAAACTTTATACAGACAATGAATTACCTATACATCCTGACGAGTATGAAAGTCAATGTGTTTACAAGTACGACAACGAGATTGTTAAACGGAATACAAAACAATAACATTGAGGAATATCGAGTAAGAACTGACGTACGTGTAAAAAGAAAAATAGCATTCTCAATACTAATACTTTTTTAGAAATGTGGAGAAAATTAAAGAACGTATACGAATCATATGGTGTATATGTGGTAGTGATGACTCATATGAAACGTTACTCGTCGAAAGAGATGTTTCATGTATGTGTTGTGTGTGTATGTGTAACTTCATGTGTCCTACGAGCTATGAATTCTAGCTTCCTGGTCATTTATCACAGTCCACTACTCTAGTTTCTTGCTTATTTCGAAGTGAAGAGAAGAGAGAAAGAGAGAGAGAGAGAGAGAAAGAGACAGGGGGGGACCTGTAGATCGAAATAATGAACCGTTGAAAGCTAATCCAGAAAATGACTCTAGTTCAATAAGTAATTACATATCATCGAACAACATAACTGCAACTTTATTTTTTGTTTCTAAAAGAAATTAAGATGTTCAAAAAATGTTTCCAAAGTAATATGATATTTAAATGTATACTGGTGTACACGAAGTTCTTGAGAATAATGAAAAATTAATCAAGGATTCTTCGTATATAATTATTATTGTAAAATGAAGAAACGAAAAAATATGGATTTTGAATGATTTCGAAAGAAACGGGATTATAAATAAACAACATTCATCTTGTTAGAAATTTTCGAAAAAATACAAATAAAAATAAAAATAAAAATGATTTACAGAGTTCCACATTCTCTCTCACGTATAAACAAACACACATGTATGAACATACAGTATACGTACACATATACACACATACAAACGCATACCATCGTGAAAAAGAATTTTCCTCGCGTCAGCCTATTTGCCGGAGCGGTGCACGCCGTTAATTACGAACCTCCTCGTCTCGACCAAGTTATTCATCAAGCGCGTGTACCACGGCGAATCTCGTTACGCAGAGATTAACCGAGAGGAAGGGTAGTATATGCATATGTGTGTGTGGATGAGTTTGAGTGTATGTGAAAAATAGAAAGAGAGAGAGAGAGAAAATGAAAGAAGACGAAGGACGAGATACGTGGAATGTGATGTGAATATTAGCTTTCAGTTAAATATTTTCAACCATATATTCTTATTATCTTTTAAAAGGACAACTATGATATTATTTTCTAATCAATTTACCCCACCCCCATTCCCCTATTTTATCTCAAATCTATCCTACTTCATTAATATTGTCTTCTTTCCCTATTCAATCGATTCGAAACAAGTTCATTATTTTAATAAGTATTCATTGATTTTCCAAATAAGAAATATATATATAGTTAGTATATATATAGTTATATTATAGTTAAAGTATATAAAATAATTTATTTATTAAATTATTTATATTAGATATGAAATGAAGCAAAAGAATGTACATAATTCAATTGAAATTTGCCTTATTTTCATACTTGACAATCTAATAGTTTAATAGTTATTGTTTAAATAAAATGTCTCAATTTT
Organism: Mischocyttarus mexicanus; assembly: GCA_023678845.1. Classification (NCBI taxonomy): domain Eukaryota; kingdom Metazoa; phylum Arthropoda; class Insecta; order Hymenoptera; family Vespidae; genus Mischocyttarus; species Mischocyttarus mexicanus. Next base: position 72,811 of record JACGTP010000101.1, on the reverse strand, counting down.
GTTGTTTAGTACCAATAGAAAATATTATTTTTTATTTTAATTCTTTATTTAGTTTTTGCTAGCGAGAATATCAAATACTTGACATATATATATGAATGTAGTTGAACGTATTGATCAGTTAGTATACTTCTAATCAAATTAAAACACCGATCGAAAATAATTTAGTAGCACTATAGAGTTTGTTCAATTATCAATAACTATCGTTTCAGGAACATTTACTAAAGTACAGTTTAACTAATTGGCTCTAACTTTACGGATAAGCCAATACCATGTTCGTATTCACCAATACTATTCCTACAAAGGTATATAACACACGTATAGATATTTTCAATAAATCAATGCCTAAATCATACAATAATATATATACATGTAAAATAAACGATAACTTTAAACTATCGTTGAGAGTTTTGATTTTTTATTTAATTCCATAATATTTTCTCACGCATAGAATGGTATCCCAAAAATCATCACTTTGCTGAATCAAAAAATCCTACTCTACCTCAGTCCTTAATAGGGTTTAATCTCATAAAATAAAATCAGCCAGGACAACGAGTTTAGGATTGTGAAACCAACGTGTGTGTGTGTGTGTAACATAGTTGAATAAATTTATAAAATTACAAATGAAATACTTGAAGTGTTTTAAGGTTTCGTCAGGAATCCACAAGACCCACAAGGGATCGAAAAAAAAGAAGAATTAAATTAAAATAAATTAAAACAATACGTGTTACGTATTGCTAACTAAACTTTTGAAATAACTTCGAATACCTTCAATACATTCAAATACTATAAATACTTCAATATCTTTCAAATAATTCAAATAATTCGAATAATTCAAATACTTCAAATATTTCAATATTTTTCAAATACTTTACACGCAACTACGAGGAAAGAAAATTAAATGTTGCACCTCCTTTTTTTGTATTTTTTGTTTGAGAGTAATATCTTCCAATTAGAAAATTAAATAAATCGTCGTGATTTTCTTTTTTTTTTTAATCTCTTTTCCTCCCTGTTGCACGACCGTTGCCTAAGTTCAGTATTTTAAGATTAGAAACGATGATTGGAATATGTAAAAAGAGAGGAAGAGAGAGAGAAAGAGAGAGAAAGAGACGTACGTTCACATACACGCACGCACACAAACACACACACACGTTAGTTTCTTGTTAGTAAAATCACGTGAAAGACGTACCTAATCTCGTACCTATGTCGTTCAATCTACCAATCTGTCCTTTAACTTGATCCGAGTAGTCGTAAATCTTTCACAGTTGCGATTTCGTTAAATCGTCTTATCAAACTCGCACGCCGTTAACCCTTTTACGATAGAATTACGATCTAACTTTACTTCTAACGACTTCTATGCAATTTCATATGCGAGACTTCGATTTATATAAAGACAAAAAAAAAAACAACAACAAAAATCAGAAAGTAACAAGAAATAAAAAATAACAAAACTTACTTCTCTCTCTTAAATAAATATTATCTAAATAAATAAATATTATCTAAATAAATAAATATTAAATAAATATTTAAAAGTAAATAATAATATTATTGAATGTTATTTTTAAATACCTTTCTATATTAATTCAATCCTATTTTAATTAAATAATTTATCTATCTATCTATTTATCTAATTATTTATTAATTATATTTAAAAATACATAAAATATCACACTCCAAATATATCCACGTGTAATAATTATTCAGAATTAATAAACGATCTCACGTTTTTAGTAGCAAGTGGTGTTGGTGGTGGAGGTGATGGTAGATAAAAGCTTAATAAATTAAACGATTTATTTCAAAAGTAAAATGATTACATACGATTTTGGTTAATGTAAATATCGTAAAGATATTAACTTCCAATACGAAATATTCGAAATAACCTCTATCCTATTCATACAACCACCATTACCCCCTATCCCTTCCCTTTACCCCTACATAGCCCGACTCTATCTCCTCTACCCCTCTTCCCTGTTTCCGATTTCATCGCACGGCCGATAATCTGAAAGGGTACGGAAATTAAACGAAATCCAAGAGTGCTTTTCAAACAGTCGAACGGAAGTTTAATATTCTTGATATTAATGCGAGTTTTTATCGTAATTAATGGATCAATCATTTGAGGGGTTACCCACCACCCTTTCCCAACCGTTTAAAACAGAAACCTACAAATATTTACATCTTTTTTTTAATTTCATCTTATTCTTCGTATTAATCGATAAGGAATATGTAATTGGAAAGAAGAATTAGTTTAAATTTTAATTCGAACGTGCTATAATATTTTTATGATTTTTTTTTATATTTTGTTTAAAGTATTTAAGATTTGTCTCTTTTTCTTTTAATTTTATTTTAGTAGAAAATAATTTCTATTCAACAATTCTTATTCAGAGAAGAAAGATTACGTTGATTTATGTTGAATTTATATTGTCTCTCTTGTTTTTCTTCTAACATTACGAAATAATGATGTTATCGGTAAAGTAGAAGAGAAAAGAAAAGGAAGAGACATTTTATAGACTATACTTGGACAAAGGAACGAGGGATATCATTTTGCAATTGAAAGTTCACGCACGGAATGCTGTCCCATCAAGAGGCTAACAGCCGCGAAATGAAATTTTGTTCGTGGTTGTAGTACACCTTCTCCTTTTACCCCCACGATGTAACCGCGTGCGAGAATTTTTCCGACATAACGTGCTTGACCACGAAGAACTTGGTATAAAAAATAATAATAATAAATAAGGGAAGGGGTGATTGAACATCTAAAACAAGATGGATAGATAAAATAAACGTGTGAAATAATGAAAAAAATAAAATAAAACAAAAATTATTCATTAGGAAAAAATGTTGGTCAATTCGATTAAATTTTTAGCACATCGATCCATTCTGGTCTTACAAATAAATTATTATTATTATTATTATAATTATTATTATATGCATTCACAGAATTATATTTTGTAATACCTGTGATTCATTTTATTCTGGTTTATATTATTTCTAAAATATATTACAATTAATCTAACAAAAATAAAAATGAAAATAAAATAGTAATTACACTAACATGTCACTATTTATAATCTAATATCTCTACCAAAACATATATTATATTATAATTAATATTCAATTAAGATTTTCAAAATCTCAACCTATCTTCCAACGTTGAAATTACCAGCAAAGAGAAAAAAGAAAAAAGAAAAATAACAAATCTAAAAAGTAAAACAAACTCTACTCTCAATTTCCACTAAACTTCGTTCTTTCTGGATTATGGATAAAAAGAAAAGAGGTATATACCGTAAAGATGTTGTTAAAGTACATAACACATACACATTATATATACAACCTTCTTCTAACATCCACGACACCTTCATACATTTATAATCATATTTACATCTACAAAGAAATATAAGGAACATTTACATTTACACGCGAATACTGAAACACATACTACGAAATTTATATTCACGTCCTATACGTTTTACCCAACACACACACATATGTTTTACGTAAACATGAAAAATATAAGTACCATTCACGTATTCGCATTTATACAGGGATATAATACTTACTTACTTATATACATGAAAATCTAACTACATTTACATCAAATATACATACACACTCACACAGATAGATAAATGCATATACGAGGTGTTCGTTATCGTAAAAAGAAACGAGTAAACAACGCGTCATCGTTTCTAGCAATATCGGCAAATCTTCATACGGATTCTAGTCCAGTCATCTAAGCCTGATTTTTTCCAAAAATCATTTTTCTGAATATTCGAGGAATAAAAGAAGAATGCAGTGTATTATTGAAGAAATAGATAGAAGAATCAAGAACATGAAAAATAGAAGAACGAAAAGTAAGAGAAGAGGAACAAGAGTAGAAGGAAGAGAAGAAACTTTCGATGTTCCGAGTTTGATCCTGCGAAGGATTACCGTAAGCCAAACATTTAAGCAAAAAAAAAATGCAATTTTTTGACATTATTGTTATCAACTGTCCTGTCTTACATAGAATTGTCCATAGCTTAATTTTGTTATCTTTACAACTCAGAAATGTTGTTCATTGATCTGTTCGGATAAGGGGAAGTAAAGGAGCTTGCATCGACACAACGTTTACGTTACACACACTTCCTTTTAACTTCTCATCCTTCTCATCCTTCCTATCCTTCCCACCCTACCAAACAAATCCTCCGTGGCATCGTTCCACGGATGGATAACGTCGATCACTGGGATTTCTCTTACGATGGCTGAGAGACACGCTTTGAACGAAAAAATAAAGAGTTAAAAGAAGAGAAAGAGAGAGGGAAGAAAAGAAAAAAAAGAAGAGAATGGAAGGCGTACCAAAATAGGGTGTTGAGGGTAAGGAAGGTGAGGAGGGTGAGGAAGGTTGAAAAAAAATCGGTCAGACAACGTGGTGGTACTAGGGAGTCTATCTGAAAAATGAGAGAAACTAAGGATACCAAGAATAAGTGTGAGTACATGTCCTATCTATCTGTGTATACGTTGGAGAGACTTTTAGATGTTTGTGTGTAAGTTTGGTAGGTTTGAGTTAATGTATGTGTGACATGGAACCAAAAAAGATGCTTCTTCTTCTTCTTCTTCCTCCACCTCATCTTCCTCTTCTTCCTCTTCTTCCTCTTATTCTTCTTCTTTTTGTTCTTTTTTCGTAGACTTTTTCTTTTCTTTTTATTCGCGTCACGAAAGCCGACCGGGTAAAGCCATGGTAGATCCTTGGGAGTCCTACCATAGTCGTTAGAACCATCGATTCACCACCGTCAGGGCGAACTCGTGAGCGCGTTTTAAAATGAGATATCGAAGGAAATTGCCTAGAGTGGAAAACCACACGGACGTTTTAACCGGTAAAAGATCGAACACGTTGTTCTACTTATGGTCACCTCATCTATTCCTACTTCGACTAAATCTTTTACTATTTTTTTTCTCCCCCCTTTTTCTCTTTTATTTTCTTGTTCGTCGTCTTTTGGCTTTTCGACGTTTGTTTCTTCTATTTTTTTTTTCAAGACAATTAATTACTAAATATTGCACGATATTTAATATTATTTATTAATTATATTTATATTGGGTTGGTGGAAAAGAAATGTCGGATATTTGGGCACAACTCAATAGGAAAATCCGACATATATATATGATTTGATAAAGATTGAAATCACGTGTGAAATCACGTGTGAAATCATTTAATAAATTATTCTATAAAAAAGGAAGGATGAAAGGAGGGAAAGGGTATTATAGGACAGAAAAATATTTATTTCACGAGATAAAAGAAACAATATTTGAAATGATTCACGAGAAATCGTGTTTAGATAAGAGATATCTCAACAATTTATCCTCCATCCTCCTCCCTTCCAAACCATCTTTATTTTTTGTTATTTCTTTATTCGTTTCTAAAAAAAAGAAGAAATAACACCATTCGCGTTTCGTCCGATTTATGTAACAAGAATTACGATAGTAATATACTTTGGATTCGAACGCTCGAGCGGTGAACCGAAGAGAATAAAAACCGTGAAACAAAATGATAAGGACGAAGACTGAAAGAGAAAAAGGTAAGAAAGAAAGAGAGAGAGATAGAAAGAGAAAGATAGATAGATAGATAGATAGATAGATGGCATTAGAATAATCGAAATTTTATTTAATCGTCCGATACAAATCCGGATTACACTTACGGGGAATTACGAGGACCACTATTTTGGATTTTCCTACAGCGGCGAACCGAAAGAGTACAGAATAAGAGTCCCATTCCTCCTTCTACACTTCTCCCTTTTCATCTTATCCGTCCTATCCACCCTTTTTTCTCCCAACCTCTTCCTCGAGGTTGAACTAAGACAAGAAGTAGAACAAGAAGGAAAAGTATGGCTAAAGGAAGAAGGATGAAAATAAAAGAAAGAGGAAATAACGTTTTCTCGCGAACGAGAAGCTAGCTTCGGTACGAGCTTAAATTCTTTCTACAACCCAACCCTTATCCTACACTCGAACCAACCTTCAAGTTACCCTCTCTTGCTATCAACCCACTGTACCTTTTTTCTTCCACCCTATTCTTACAGCTCGACCACCACCACCACTACCACCACCCCCTCGGTTCTTCTTTCTCTTCATTCCTTTCCTTTCTTTTTCGTTTCCTTTTCTTTTCTATCCTTCACCGACCCCCCTTAACCCCCCAAGCTCAGCCCCTCTCAACGTTAGAGCGCACGTGTCGCAGCTTACCGGCGAGAAAAGCTCCAATTTAATTTCGCTCAACGCCTCGAGATGAGGTTATTAACCTTAAAACGGCCAGCACTCGTAGCCTCATTTGTAAGCGTCCCGGGCGCCGAGGTGAACGCGCATCGTGACGGAACTCGAAACTTACCTACCTTTTACCCCTCAAAACCATCCACCCATCTACCCATCTACCCATCTACCTACCACCGTCCCCTATCCTTCTTCTCTTTTCCTAAGATCCAACACCCAACACTGTCAACCCATCTACGCGTTTTATCTCATTTTTATATTTTATTTTATTTTGGTTTGGTTTGGTTTAATCTATAAAATATCTATTAAAATATAAAACAAAAATAATATTAGGACCTTGAATAAGTCTCAGCCTTTTCTGAAAATATTGCATTAGAATTAAGCAAGGAAGTACTGTATGTAACCTTTAATTACAGTCTATGGTATTTTATTATAGTGTAAACCACGTGTGTTTGTTTATTTTTGTACCAAATCAAGTGTTTTTTTGCGGAGAAATTTTATTGAACTACTTTATTAGAAAATAATCTGCAACTGAAGCACAGAGGAAATTCTTATTGAGATTTACATCGACTATGCTTTGTCGGATACGACATGCAAAGCCTGGTTTCGATGTTTGAAAAATAATAATTTTGAAGTTCAGGATAAAGAACGTTCTGGCTCACCGATAAAATTTCAAGACGAAGAATTAGAGGAATTGATTGATCCGAGACTGATGTCAGATGCTAGAAGAGTTTGAAAAAATATTCCAAGTAGATGCGTCAAGAGTTTCAGGTTTGCATCAGGTTTGCATCAGGTGAAAGAAAAAGGACGAAAACTTATTCAAGGACCTAATACATACACGTATATATGTATATGTAGACGAAATACATGTCATTATTTCAAGAAGAATAGAAAAAGAAAAAATATATTTCAAAAAGAAAACAATTGAAATATACTATTTTTTTTTAGATAGAAATAATAATTCGACACTCGATGAATGGATTCGACATTCCAATAGAATTCTCGTACAATTCGAATAACAAAGCTTTCGATGGTAATCATTAAAAATATCCTTTTGGGGGTTGTTTTCGCCTTGCTGTCGCGAGTATTACCAGAAAATGCTGCGATTAAGTGTCCCTTCAGGCGAAAAGAGAAAACTAGAGAAAACGAAAGAGAGAAACATTAATGTTTGTTCCACTTTCTATTCCTTCTCCCCTCTCTCTCTCTCTCTTCATTTTCGATTCTCCTTTTCCATTTGCCAGAGTCAAATTAAATGCAATGCCAACCTCAAATAACGTTTTACTAATCATCTTATCTAATTGTTCCCCCCTTACACACACACACACATATATACACGTATACATAGAATTATTTTGTTAACTAGTAGTCAAGTTGATTTAAACAATATCATTTTGTAATAAATTAATCGAGTTGAAGTACCCCAAACTCGATTAATCGTTTGTTAATTAACTCTCACCACCTAATTTTTTGTTTCTTTCTTTCCTTTATTCCTTTCTTTCTTTTTCTTCTTCTTCTTTATAACTATGGTTTAGGGTCTCTTACTTGCTTATCGCCAGCACACTCTAATTTTCGCGGAATGAAATTATGTAGCCATTCGGGGGTGTACGCTTTTCGTAATTTTGCCGCAATTTTGCGTGCTTCTCTTTTGCCTTGAACGTTAATACTCGCTTACGATGGTGTATACTACTTCGTCGTACAAGAAGAAAATGGACGAAAGGACTTGAAAGAAGGGCTGGGAAATGGAGGGGGGAAATGTAGGCGTTACGAAGGGTTAGAGTCAAATTAAGAAAGAGCTAGGGTAAATGATCTCAAGAATGGAACGAACACTATGCTTTTTCTCTCAAACAGCTGTACTTTTTCCTTCCTTTTTTTTTTAACGAAAATCGTTTGTGAAAGTTTATTTAAGAAATTTGGATAGGAAGTATAAATAAAATGAAATAAATGATTATTCAATGATAATTGTTCTTAGAAATACTGATTGTTTGAAATAGTATTACTCTACTTTAATAATTTTAATCGATACACGATTCTAAAATCAAATTGTATCGTTCATCAGCTACGAGTTTAAATTCATTTTATTACTCAGAATTATTTATAAACAATTATTATATTCTAATGAAAATTATAAAAAGGTAAAATAAATTTAAATGATTTAACGAAAGAAAAAAAACAAAATAATAATTAAAATAAACTATCTGAAAGTATTTTTTGAAAGACAATGGAACATATTATCTTCATTATGATTCCATTTATCCTATGCATGATCGAATGAACACTTTAACACAGAAATACATTTCCATTACCATTAAATACACACACACACACACACACATATATATTTATATACGAATTTACCTAGGATACTACTACAGGTTTAATAAAAATAGTTCACACGAACGTTGAAAATTTTTGGCAAAGACAGACGATAAGAAGTGAAACGATAAAAGCGGTTGCTTTTCTACGCGGAACAAATTCGGGTTATGTAGAAGCGTCGAGAGATTTGTCGTAAAAAATAAAAATAAAAAGACGATAAAGATAAAGAGAAAGGGAAAGAGGAGGAAAAAGGGATAAGAGAAGTAAAAAAAAAAAAAGATAAAACGATAGAACACCGGTTGGTTGTTCCATGCTTTGGTTCTCTCTTTCCTGACGATTGCCAGCAGCCAGAGAAACCAGACTAGGCATTGTGCTACCTTCAAGCTTGGTTTTACATAGACACACATATATACTTGGAACGTTCACACAATGATAAATGCCTATGTGTATATATATACACGAGAAATATATAAATACAAGTATAGGTGTTTAAATATAATGCATTATGTGCACGTAGAAGATATGCATTATAATAAACAGGGTTGTTCATTTTATCATACACCTTGTATATAAAGAAATAAAATATATTTTAAATAATATATATATAAATTATTTATGTGTATTTGTTTTTTAAATATATTAATTATATATTTTAATGTTTATTTTTATTGTATTAGGTTGTGTCAATTATGAAATGTAGCAAATTTTCAATTCAATTGTGTGCACTTTCTGCTCAATTTCATACTTGACAATTTAATATATTAATTTTATGGTATTTGTATTTTATATTTAATTTGAATTTTATATTAATTACGAGGAAAGAAAGAATAAATGCAAGAATACAAATGACAGGAAAAGAAAATAGGTGGTGGTGGATACTTAAACGTTGTTGTAGAATTCTAACAGTGAGATTGGTACGAACCATCGACAGTTTTCCCTTCCCCACTCTTTTCCCCTCAGAATCTGCCCTTTATATTAACCCTATACGCCACAAACCGGAACCCTATGGGATGTTGGATGACTGTAAGGAAATTGTATGTGTCGTTTACCGTAAATGGATCATCCGGAACGAACAGAATAACTCGTTGCGAAGTGTATCGTTCGACATGAATGATTAGGTTTCTCTCTGACCCTATACTATGATCCTACGAAATGATCTATAAGCTTCTCTTCTTCTTCTTCTTCTTCTTCTTCTTCTTATTCTTCTTATTTATTTTTTTTCTTATCGTATTTTTGTATTATGGGTATAATTGACTTGGTTCCAGAAGATTGATGTTAGGTTTGTTTCTTTAACATTTCATTCGAGTCACATTTATGTGAACTGATATATCTTGATAATAATGATTTATAGGTTTCTTGAGAGTATTGAGATTATTATAGAATTTTTCTTATCAATCCTATAACAAGTTATTCTGTGATTTGTTAACATCTATACGAATGGAATACAATAGTACCTTTGGTATTCGAATAAATGTTCATTTAATAAAAGAATTTTATTGGTATTGAGATTATTATAGAATTTGAGTATTGAGATAGAATTTGGGTATTAAAATTATTATAGAATTTTGTTACAACAAGAACTAAAATAGAAAGGTAGAAAGAATATAAGAGAGAGAAAAGATAAATAAAAATAAATAAATAAATAAATAAATAAAATAAAATAAGATAAAGATAAAAAGGATAGAAAAATCAAGTGAAACAACCATAAGAAAAAAATTTTTCGCAAGATATCGTACGAGAAACGAAAAACCAAGTGAAATATCAGAAAGAAATAAAGAAAAGAATAAAGAATGAAATAAAGAATGAAAGAAAGAGTGTAAAGAGTTAGGAAGCAAAGGAGTAAGATAGAGAAGGTAAAAAAGAATAAAAAAAAAATAAAAAAAAAAAAAGGGAAAGAGGACACAAGAGAGGGATCGTAGAAAGGACGAGTTGAGAAACTTTCTCCTTCCAATTGGCCGGATGCGCTAGCCAACTTTCTTCTTTTTCTCACGTAATGAAATAGCCGAGGAAGAATCAAGGATGCGGAAGTCGACTGGGTCCTCTGTTGACTTCCTTTCAGGTTCCCACCAACCTCCTCTTCCTCCTTCTCCTCCTACAACCATCCACCAATCCCCACACTCTTCCACCTTTCTCTCTCTCACTCTCTTCTTCTTTTGGGATACTTCTTTGTGCTTTTATTTTTAACCTCATCCTTTCTTTTTATCTGGATCCTCTCGTCGTAGTAGTCGTAAGGATTCGAACTTTACGCGAGAACTCAAACTGTTCCCTTCGATTCCGTCTAATTGAGAAATTATTCAAAAGGGCCAAAAGGGTGTTCGTCCCTCTCGAGACGAAACGAGACGAGACGAGACGAGATGAGTACGACGACGATAGACGATTCCAATCGAATCCTCAACCTTCTCAACCTCTTTCTCTTCCTCTTCCACCTTCTCCACCACCACCTCTTCCTACTTCAACTCCTACTCTTTCTTCTTCTTCTTCCTTTCTCACACGTTTCAACATCATCGGATTCGATTCCGTTCGATCGGTTATCTAACGTGTGACGAGACACTCGTTGAATTTTCCGTTCGACACCACCTTTCCTCGAAATCAAAGGATCTTTAAATTTATATGAATCGAAATTTGATTATGCTCTTTATTTTTTTTTTTAAATTCCTTTCCTTCTTTCTTTATTCGTTTTACTTTTAATGCAATTACCCAACACGAGAAGTGATTAATTTCTAATTTAGAAAATGTGATGATTATTATTTGAATTATAGTATTGAAGATTAAATTATGATATGATATGAACCAAAACTTGAACAAATTATTAAATAATATCGTAATTTAATGGACGAGTAGATACGATATTCAATTAAACAATTTGTGGAACGTTAGGATTATTTATTAGATTTTGTTTTTATTGAAAATTATTTATAGAATATGTTTAACAGTAAACCTATTCACGTCGAGATAAAAAATATTCGAGTGTTTAAAAAATATTAAATATATATCTTTTATTTTTATTATAATAATATATATTTTATCGTATGAATTTAATTTATTGGAAACTTAACACAATTTTGTTTTAAAAAATATAAAAAAGAATATATATGCTTGGATTAAAAATTAATTCAATGCATTTTAAACAATATATTGAAAAATAAATAAAATAAGAGAACGGTTATTCGTGTAGGAATTTAATTATTTATCAAGATTTTTAATTAAAAAAAAATGATATTGATGTATCATTAAAAAGTAAACATATTCTATCTCATACATGTTTGTATAGAAAAAGAAGAAATAAAATACTCGAGCGTTTGAAAAATAAATAAAAGAATTCAGCAGTGTCACTTTCAGAGATCTACGTTGATTATGCATCATTATGAAATAAATCTGACACGAGATCATATTTTAAACCTTTTACAAGTTTTACGAATGCAATGAAAGTTATTCGAGTGAGACATGAACGCGTATATACAGTGTCTGGTTTATAAAAAAAATTCTACAACGTTACGATTACCTATTAGAATTGTTTAACACTAAACCTACAACACTGCTGTCAAATGTTTAAAAAAGATTAAAAATTATAGTCAGTTTACTCTTAGATGTATCTTTGTTCTTGTATCTAAACCTGCATATCCATATCCATAATTGCATGTATCTATAACTGTATGTATCCATGCATGCACTACACACACTCGGTCACATATGCATTTTACTTGCATAGGAATTAAAACACGCACACGCATACACGCGATGCGAAATAAATTAAAAATTACACACTTATTTAATATCGTTGTTAATTCTACCGATGCTCGAATAAAACTAACAATTATTATGAAAAATAGATACGAATAAATTTGACAGGTACCGAACCTACACGAAAATCAAATACAAATTCATAACAGAATAAAAATAATACACCTTTCGAGGAGTGAGAGAGAAAGAAATATCAATGTTAAAATAGATTAAAAATTATTATTGGCTTACTTTAGATGATACCTTTGTCCTAATATCCAATACTACCATATCCATATCCATAAATGCGTATACCACTCATCAACACTACCACACACTCGTTCACATATGCATATCACTTGCATAGGAATTAAAACACGCACACACGTACACGCGACACGAAATAATTGATATACTTTAAATAATATCCTTGTTATTCCTTCCGACGCTCGAAGAAGACTGACGATTATTAAGAAAAGTAATTACGAATACATACGACAGGTACCGAACATACACGAAGGTCAATATCAAATCTAACAACGAAATGACAACGCACGTTTGTCGACATTGGCCGAAGAGTGACGGAGAGAACCGAACGTAAACAAAACATTGAACGCTCGAATAAGCCGATAGTTAAGGAATGTTTTTCTATGTGTATTTCATATTTAATGAATTTCCTAGAATTCATCGAGAGATACACTGAGAGGTACACATTCGCCTATCTTTCTCTCAATACTTTCAATATGTTTGTACAGGTGACCTACTTTTGTATTGCTGACCTACTTTTCTTACCAGTGACCTACTTTTGAAACATCTGTTCTCTAATACTAATGATAAATTATTATTTATTTCTCTGAAAAAATAATTATTTGACATATCTGAAATTTCTGATTAAACTTAATTACACGATATTTTTTAAATTACAAATTACAGAATTTCCTATTTCTTTTCTTTAAAATTTATCTAACAGTACTTTTATAAGATCGATGACATTTTATGGAAACATTGAAAAACCTATAAATTTGAAATCAATAAAATCAATTAGAAAATAAAAATAACTGTTGGTATTAAATAAAAATATGAACCATAACGTGACCGATAGAACGTGACTAGATGTCAAAATTAAATCAACGTATGTATATTATCTAATTTAAAATAGAAAACAATTTAAAAAAGATGAATATAAATAAAGATATGAATGTTTCCATTATTCGCTCGTTAATATAAATTAAAAATTGCAAACTTTTTCTTTTTCCTAATTTTTTGTTTTTTTTTTTAATTTTATTTTCTTTATTTTTTCTTTTAACGTAAAAGAAACTTTAGTATAAAAATGATTTTCAAGGATGTAAATCCGTACGTCCAGAGTTTCAAGAGGAGAGTTTTGCGTACGATTTAAGCTATAGTTCGTGCAAACCCACCTGGGTCTTTCTTTATTAAGCAGCCTCGATTACCGGTAACCTTTCTCATGGTGGTCTTGACACTTTTAAAACCGTTTTGAAAAGGCTTCCATGATAAATGGTGTACCCCCACCGTGAAGGTGGTGCACGAAACTAACTCGTCTCACTTCGGCAGCCTACCCTTCCACTATTACTGTCACGTCATTATTTACTCAGGAAAGAAAGAAGGAGAATAAAAAAAAAATAAAGTGTTTAGACGGAGAGAGACAGAGAGAAGTGCAAGGGGAGTGGGGAAGGTAGAGGAGGCTGGAAAACTCATCTACCTGCTCTTCAGTTTTTCTTTCACTTCAATTTCTTTCTTTATTTTTCCTTCGCTTCGGATCGAAGGATAAAAAGTTTTGAAAAATATTGCCACCACACTCCTCTTCTTCTTCTTCTTCTTCTTCTTTTCAATATTTTTATTTATTTATTTATTTATAATAATATTAAATTGTCAAGCATGTAATGAAGCAAATTCTCAATTTAATTGTGTACATTTTTCTTGCTCCATTTCATACTTGATACACCTAATATTTCTAAAACAAATTCTAACTCGTGTAATCGCAATTGCAAATTAACGTTGTTTCGATTCGAGTATAATTGGTTAGCGAACTTCAATGTATGTGTGTGTGTGTTAGATACAAGGTTAAATTTTATTTATAAAAAAAAAAAATGTAATATTAGTTAAAATGTTATAAAAAGTAACTAAAAATAAAAAAGAAAATATGTATATTCTCATTTAATTTCATTTATTTATTTTTCTTTTTTGTTATTGCCTTTTTATCTGGGTAAATCCAACGATGATTCGTTCGAAATTAAATTGACTGAAGAGTTTACACACACATATATACACACACACATACATATATATATATATATAGATATCATTCGATCACACGGGTAATCATCAACGGGCGAATAATCGTAAAAAATTCCATTTGAAAATCGGTATTCGTTAATCGCAAACCGCATCGTTTCGTTTTAGTTTACGGTATTTTATATTTTTCCAAGTTTTCGATCAAATTAATTCTATTTTTTTCCGATTCTATGTTTTTTTTTTTCTCATTCGCTTATATCAAATGGTATAACGAACTGAATAAAAATACAAATCCATGCATATATGCACGTGCATATATATTCACAAAACACACACATACACATATACACGATATACACGTATGTATGCGTGTGCAATAAAATGTTACAACTTTACAGTAAAGTTTTATTTATATGTTTTTCTTTTTATTCTTTTTAAATACTTTCTTGACCTATATAAACGTCATTAAAAACAGTGGTACAGGTATTTGTTCTTGAACTTTTTCGACAAACTGCAAATGTTTATTGCATATGCGTTAAACAAATATTTTCGAGCAAACTACGAGAAAAAGAAGTTGTTGTTCGTTGAAGAAACATTCTACTACAAGTTGACGCATTTTATTGCAATATTAATTCGATATTTTACATTCGATTTTAAAAAGAGTTTTTACTTTTAATCAAATATTTTTAGTAGTGACGATAAATTACTCCTATATTGGACGTATATTCTAACTCGATGGAAAAAGGGGATAAATAAAATATAAAAAAGAAAAAAAAAAAAAAAGATAAAACATACGCAGAAAAAAACGAAACGTTTTTCGACGCATCCATGGTGGAACGTGAATAGAAAATACGATTGAACTTTTATTTTGATTCGTTCCTTTTTTTAATAAAAAGAAAAAAAGAACCTTTTCGAAACTTTCATCACGTTATTTTTTCTTTTCCTATAAATAAAATCCAATTAATTATTGGAAAATTCGAATTATGGTTTATTTTCTGATATGAATACCAATTATTCTTATTATTATTATTAATATTATTATTATTATTTATATAGTTGATTTACAACAAACTCTATTGAAATTACACACTCTCGAATTAATTTTGATTTTTTTTGTTAAATCGTTGATTAATTAATTATTTCTTTTTTTACTTTAAGAAAGTAAAATCATTCTCCTATTTGATTTACATTTCCTGCTATATTTTTGATGTAGTCACACGTTTAACAAATTTATTCACGAGTAGGTATATTTGTCTACACTTTTAACGATTTTCTAATCAAACTATATTCCATATTTATCAGATTTCCAATCATAGTTGAAAATAAATGTACATTTTCTTATTAAATTAATTTCTATCGATGAAAATAACGTAAAATGATTTGCATTAAATATACGAGAAAATAAAATAACATTTATTTTAGATACAATCCATCCTATTGATTAAATAATTCAAATCCATTTATTAGATTTCTAAATCATAGTTGAAACAAATTAACATTTTCCAATCGAGTCGATTGTAATCAATAAAAATACCAAAGTAAAAATACACTCCATTAAATATCCCAGAAAATTAAATTAACACCCCTTATTTTGTTTTTTTTAAGATATTACCCTAATATACCCTCGTGATTAAATAATTACAATCTCTTTCTTCCTTTTAATAAAATTTGTTCATTCCAAAGAGACAAACAAACCAATATCATAAACGATAAACAGAAGAGAACAAAGAACCCAGCTCGATGAAATAAAAAAGAGAAATAAAGAGAAAAGTAAAGAGAAAATAAAAAGAAACTGGTATAAACGGAAGGGTGAACAAAAAAATTGAATGTCAGCTTTCAGTATCCTAAGCTTATCCTAAATACACGGACGGTTAGGCGAACCTGAAGAGAGAGCCATTCTTGTGCGCGTTCGCGCACACGTATGTTTCTGCTCACGGGTCATATAACGTTATAAGGGAAAGGTATGTAGAACTAGAAGGGATAAGGGTGAGTGGGGTAGTTGACAGGGTTGATACTTGGAAACCTTAGGACGGTATCTCTCTCTTTGCCAAGCCATTTCATCTTGGTAGGTACCCTTTGACCTTACCTTTCGTTTCTTGCCTTTACGTTCAGGAACATGAAACACATACACACACACACACATATAGAAACATATAGGCATACCAATATATACATTTATATACTTAGAAGTATACGAATACTATGATACATGTGTGTATGTATGGTGATATATATGTACACATACCCGGTTCCCTGTACGTTGAATAGTTTTTACCATAAGCAAAAGTTAATTAAGAAAATTCTTTGTTTTTTTTTATACCAGGTTGTCAACTATAAAATGGAGCAAAAAGTATACACAATTGAATTGAAATATGCTCCATTTAATACTTGATAATCTAATACATTATAGAAGATCTAAAAATTAATATGAAGGTTTAATTTTTTGAAGATATTAATTAATATTACTTGTTTGACCATATATGAGCTTTTTACTTGTAATACTGCAAGTATTAGGTTGCAAAGTATGAATTGGAGCAAATTGTCAATTCAATTATGTGCAGTTTTTGCTTTATTTCATACTGGACGAGTTAATAGTATAAGTCAAGGGACATGAAACACATACACACATATAGAAACATATAGGCATACTGGTATATACATTTTATATACTTGGAAGTATACGAATACTATGATACATGTGTGTGTATGTACTTGTATGGATAGTTGGTGTTGTATATGTACACGTACCACATACATAATGAGAAATATACGATCGTAACTGTGTCTGTGTGTGTGTGTGTGTGTGTTTGTATGGAAGAAACATAAGTGGTGGTTGCTGGTTTCTACCCTAAATGCTAATAACAAAAAGTTCAACCGTATGCTCCAGAGGAGTTTTGTTCGCGGATAATGAAACGGATTAATCAGATGGGTCCTTTGTGTGTATACCTGCAGTTAGTGTTGGTGTTTGTGTTTGTGTTTATGGTGGTAGTGGTGATGATGGTATGGTGGTAGTAATAGTAGTAATAACGTTCACGGTGGTGGTGATGGTAGTGGTTACGGAATTGGAATTGCGACGAAGGGTACTTCTTTTTGTTTCTTTCCCTTTTTCTATTCTTTTTCCCTTTTTTTTTTTTTTATTATTTCTCTCTGCAATCTTTGTTCTTTCCGTCCCTACCGTGAGATTTATCTTTCATCGAGATCACGAGATATTATTTCTTTCGATTGCATTTCTTTTTTCTTCTTGTTTGTTGCTCAATTTGTGTTTCATCGCGAAAAGAGAAAGAAAATGTGATCATCTTATTAGATTAGTCGAATAAATTGTCTCAAAATTATCTAATCTTCTTAGATAAATTGTATCTGCTTTGTCGATATTTAATAAATTTCTAATCGTATTGAATTAATGCTCGAGTTTATTTTATTTTTTTTTTTGCACGAAACAACGAAGATAAAATACCATATAAAAATATATATCTCGGTAAACTAATTGAACAGGTTGAATTTATATCTTTTTTATTGAATTATATAATTAATTAATAACTCTATAAACATTTGAAATATCTTTGAATTATTTAACATTTGCATTAAATAATACCAAGTAAACAATTTGTTATTCGAAAAGGTAATTAAACGATTCAGATGACAACTTCATCAAGTATCATAAACGTTTAAGAAATGTAAATACTGAATTCTTGTAACATTAAAATGTGTATATATATATATACACACATACACGTACACATATATATATGTCTCTACGTTTCGACTTTAATGGATTGATCTAGTAAAGTTCTTTCGAGTTTCCGAGTTATGTACTTTAGTAAGCTTTAAAGGTCCTAAACTTTCGAAAGTAGTAAATTTCATTTTAAACGAACTTAAGGATACCAAGGGTTGATAACTTTTTTGTTTCCCCCTATTCACCTTCCCTGCCACCACTCCCATCCCCCTCCCCTCCACCATCAACTCGTCGACGAACTCCGACTTAATTTTTATTTCATTTTTACTTTTATTTTTCATTGGTACGTTTCAAACGAAACATAAAACACATTCTTAAGACAAAAGGAAATAACTCAAATTAACTAATTTCGTTATCTCAGAATCGTGACACAGTAGTGGATCCAATAATAAATATTTTAATTAAAAAACCAAATAAAATAAAATAAAATAAGAATGCATGAGTTTACTCGCGTATCATCCAAAACATTGAAGGATTTTTAAACGCAATTAGAAATTCTTTAACGATTAAAACATTATTAATTAGTCTAATTATCTGAGAGAGTTCTTTTATAAAAATAGAAAAAACAGAAACCACCGGCACTTAAAAATACAGGCACTTAAAAATATCTTCGAATTAGAAAAAGGAATGAAAAATCGTTGGCAATAATTTTCACTTCTTTTTAACGCGTGCTGGGACGTACGAAAGAGTAGGTTTGCGTTGGGTTAGAAGTAAAAGGGTGGATGAAAAAAAGTGAACAGCAGGAAGAGAAGGAGGTGTGGGGAGTGGGTAGGGATGCTGGAGGGGGATAGGGGGTTAGGGTGGAAGTGGGTTGGCGTACGTGTGGCGTGTAACAGAGCACGAACTTTCAGCTTGCCATTCCTCTCATTTGTACGAAGACATTTTCTTCTGCTACAAGTTCCAGTAAATCTCTTTCCCCATCTCCTACCTATCCCCCTTCTTCCCCCTTGCAGCAGCAGCAGCAGCAGGTGCTGGAAGAGTTAGGTGTTAAAAATCATTTTCAAGGCAGGAAGTGGCTTGTCTCAATTACGCGAACAACGTTACCACCGAGTACAGAAAATTCAGCTTTCACGTTTGGTATGTCTTCTTTTCTGTTAATATCCGAGAATGGAAGAACAAAAAATGAGAAAATGAGTAAGAGTGAGAAGTAGATGTTAACTGAAGGGACGTAAAGTGGGATGGTGGGTTGGATTGGGTTGGAAAGAATCCTTCCCAAAGCCTTGTACCTTTCAACGTTACCGTAACTCATCATCGCAAAAGGGGTTGAATTTACATACGTAAACTCCTGGTTTCTTCCACCCACGTGTCGAGCCTTAGCAACCCTCTCTCTTCTGACAACTCGTACCCCCTCTCTTCTTCTTCTTGGTTACCCTAGTGGTAACTACCTCCTCTCCTTTCCCAACTCTCCCTCTCACTCAACTCATCCAACCTACGCGGTGTGCCATGTACGAGTGTAAATACTCGCATACATATGCAAATGTTTCATCGTACCCGAGGTTGGTATTTACCTAAGTACACTCTCTCTCTCTCTCTCTCTCTCTCTCTTGTTGCGTGTCCATGAATAAATGTGCTCATTCGAGTGATGTATGTGTCGCATAAAATCTCTTTTATTCCTTTTTCTTTATTTTTTTTTCGCGAGAATATGTTTCTATCTTATTTGGTAGCTAAAATAAGTTTCGTTTTCTTCGGAGTTTTACAAAAATAAGTTTGGAATAACTTGTATCTAAAGATTGTGAAAGATAAAATATATATATATATATATAATATATAATAAATACATTAGGTTTATCAAGTATGAAATGAAGCAAATTTCAATACAACTATGTGCAATTTTTGCTCCATTCCATACTAGACAACCTAATATATTAATAATAATAATAATAATAACATTGATATACATATAATTATACTATTATAATATTATTGTTATTAATTTTACGTCAATAACTAAGCTGTATTGTTATTTTCGATAAATATGTTTAAACTAAAAGAGATTTGTAAATGGAATATTTGTATATATATATATATTTTTTTTTTTGTAATAAAAAAGTGAAAAGGGGTAAAAGAAAAAGAAAAAAAATAGAAAAGACATAGCAAACATTCTCATCGGAGAATTAGTAAATCTTTGATATAATCTTTCACAGCATGCTAGCTTGCTAGCTTATGGACTGCTAATTTCAATTTCTCCAAGCAAGCAGTTGGATTAATCTGCGTCTCCAACGAGCACGCAGCAAAACGAATCACGGTACACGAGGGTTCTGGGTTTCTGGTTAAACATCTACCCAGTCGGATTAATATTTCTCTCTCTCTCTCTATCTCTCTTTTACTATCCTCTCTTCCCATTTCCCCTACCATCTCGAATACACCCCTTAACCTTCTACCTTCTTTCTCTCAAGAAACTAGCAATGAGATTGCTGAATACGAATTCCCTTACTTTCAAGTATTACGATACACTCTTTTTTATTTACCCTCCCCTCATCCCCAACCCCTCACCATCACGCCTTTATTCGTTTTGAAACGAGGTAAAAGTTTCAAGTCAGCTGTTTAAAAAGAATCTATGATACACTGAATCCAAACAATGTATGCTTACTTTATTTCTCCTCCACCATCCCACTTTTTATAATTAATTAAAAATATTTTCATATATTACTTTTTTGTTTCTTTACTCTTTACGGTTTGAACAAAATTTGTTCATAGTGAAGAAAAATTGCTATACTCGTGAGATATATCTGTAGATTTATATATGTTTATATATGTGTATGTGTGTGTGTGTGTAATATATATATGTATAAAAATCTAAACAGTATAAAGGATGAATCGTTTCCTCCGGTTACGCAAATGAATACTAATTTTCAATGTAGATGAATTTATGAATGCGATGATGAGATAGTAAGGAGGGTTAAACGAGACTAAACTCGAATGTTCTCAAAGAGATAACGAAACAAATCCCGAAGTAGCATGCTCGAATGATAATAATTCTCTTTCTAGGTTTTCTCATTTTTCAAACGTTTCTTTATTTCTTTTTTTTTTCTTATTATTTTACCTACAAATGTATGTATGAATAAATGTATGTATGAATGAATGAATGAATGAGTGAATATAGGGAATGGGTTCTTTTAAAATTTTGATTTAGAATTACTATTACACGTGTAATATAAAATTATTATTATTTTGTTTTATTTAATAAATAATACTTAACATTCGCGTATAAAATGACTACCAGAAATATTCTGACAATCTGACAGATGGGGAGATGAATCTGTTTTAATTTGTCTTATAAAATAAATCGTCAAATTTCTAATCAAAGGTACACTTTTTATGTAATAAATTCAAGCGATTATAGTTACGAGTATAAATGAATGAGAATGTTTATTGGTCAACACGTGCACGCAAATATAGGACACGTTTAAACAAAAATATGTGTTCCAAATGATCTTTGAATTAATAAGAAATCTTTAAATAAGAATAAAATGAGAATAAAATGATGGAAATTGTGTAACAAGGTGTTTGATTCTGATAGGAAAATCATACGAAAATTTCCCTAGATTCCTATTCCCTAGATTGTTTATCTTTAAACAGAATACCGTATGTGATAATGCGTTGATGTTTAATTAAAAAAAAAAGAAAATATAACCCAGTCGACGACGTTGAATACTTGTTTGCGTCTTAGCAAGAATAAGGTATTACATTCAACAAGTATTCCAGAGACATTCCAAAAGTTGTTTTCGTTGGGTATCGTCTCATAAGCGCCGTAGACTTTCGGCTTATAGCGTATGTACAACGCCTTGATACTCGTAGAAAGAGAGAAAGAAAGTAAAAGAGAGAGAGAGAGAGAGAGAAAGAGAGGGAGAAAGAAAACTCCTTTTATTTCCGACGATTCTAATCCACCTTTATGGTTCTCGTAAATGTTACTCCACTAACTTTTCCTCCACTTTTATTGCATTATTCTCTTTTTTTTTTTCCTTCTTACATTTGTTTTCCCTATTTTTTTCTTTTCCTTGCTTATGCAAAACATACGTTTTATTTTTAATGCTTCATTTAAAATACATCGTTGCAATTTTTTTAACATCAATTTTAGTTTCATTCACGTCTTCCAAAACGATGTTTTTAAACATTGAAATATTAAATGGTGTTATTTATTATATTATATTTACTTTAATACAAATTGTTATATACGATTATTTATTTCATTGTTAGTGTATTAAACAGGCTTTGGTTATACGTAATGTAATTCTTTCATATAACGTGATATAGTTTTAACAGTTAACTCTAATATAATTGTTATTATTTAACTGAAATTATTAAAAATAATATTAAATTGTGTCGAGTATAAAATGGAGCAAAAACAAAAGGCATATAATTGAATTAAAAATTTTCTCCAATTCATACTTGACAGTCTAATACTATACTCATACGTATATTAATAATAATAATAATAATAATAATAATAAACGAAATTTATTTTTAATATAATTGTCTGACAATAATAAAGTTCATACTACTGTTATTATTACAGTACCTGTTCGTACTATTTGTTAATAAATAACCGAACTTTTAATTTCTACACTTATTAAAAACACAGTTAAAAAAAGTGTAATTATACCTTAAGTTAATAAATTTAAATAGGAGCTTATTGAAAGAAGAAGATCTGTTTCGAGTTTGGTAAACGATACGAGAAATATCGTAAAATATTATAAAATATCGTAAAATAAGAAATTCAATATCCGAGAAAAGAGAATTTTATTTAGAAGAGAAAAATAAGAAGAACATATTATATTATATCATATTTCTAATC
The DNA here is from genome assembly GCA_023678845.1 of Mischocyttarus mexicanus. NCBI lineage: Eukaryota > Metazoa > Arthropoda > Insecta > Hymenoptera > Vespidae > Mischocyttarus > Mischocyttarus mexicanus. The sequence continues at coordinate 49,772 of JACGTP010000101.1, read as the reverse complement.
TATCATTTAACTTTATAGGATAACCAGAGATTGTGTTGGTAGGTATTCCAAGGATGTATATGTGTGTATGTATCAATTCATCTTCCCGTTAGTTTCGTGATACGATAAAAGGTAATGGAAAATCATATACTTTTCGTTCGCTTTCCCGTTTTACGAAGCTTTACCCTTGTACACTTTCTCTCACAGTGGTTATATCGCCTCAGCGACTCATTAATCTTCTCGAAAGTGGCATTAAAGTACACTTAAGAAAACTAATCGAGAGAATATAGTAAGCGGAAGAAGGACTACCCGCTTAAATTATCCGCGACGTTGTTCTTACCGGCAAAAGTGATAATCGAAAGTTCGGTAAATGAAGAAAGTCTGGATTAAGAAGTTTCAACATTCCACCTGGATGGATTAATTACACAGTTTTCTTTTTCAACTTTTTACCTACAATTTACTATTATCTGTCTTTTACATTTATTTATGTATATCACCATCACCACCACTACTCTAATCTTAGATCAAAATTTTCTATGATATTTTACTGATCCTAGTCGAGTTTAATTTCTGTTTCTTCTCTTTCGTAGTTTTCATTCCAAAGCATAACTAAATATTTTTTTTTTGGAGTTAATATTTCTAAATTATATTTAGAAATATTAATTTGTTATATATCTCTTTTATCAATACACTTATTTAATATAATTTAAATAATTTTCATTTATATTTACAAAAAGAACAAAATATATATATAAATTTTTATACGAGTTACACACGATTGTTATTGTACTAATTTTGATGAATTATTTCCATCATTTAATGAATGTAATATTTTCCAAATTTTGTATTTTATTTATTTATATTTAAACACTCATATCGTGTAAATATTAATTTATAAAGAGGCATCTTAAAAGTAGCCTTTTTTTGATACTAAATATTTTTTGTAATATTTATTTTTAATATTTTATATACTTCGTTATATTAATAATAAACAATATTAGCTAGGTGTAGAGAAGAAATTTTTTTTCTTTTAAATTTTAAATTGCATCGAAAAGTATAACGAAAATAAATATAAAAAAAAAAAGGGAACTCAATTCATTGTAATGTCAGTTATTGCAATCTTCCATTTTCATTAATACGAAAAAACGTTGGAGTGGGAATGAGGGGGGGGGGGTTGGGGAGAGAGGGTTTTAGGATAGGTAAGGAGTTTCTTCTCACCATGCTGATGTTTTTTTTTTTCTTCATCTTTTTTTTTTAGCAAGATATTACGAAGAATCGAGCAAAGGGGAAACTATCTCGCGTTACTCGCTTGAGAAATGTTGTAGCCCTTAAGTGGAGAATATTATACTACATATAGTATATACCTATGTGTGTTAGTATGTTTTATATATAAGTGTCGTTGTAACTTGTATACAGAACGGATGGTCCATTATATCAAGAGTCTCCGGTATCTCCTTGAGATATTCATTTTCTTAAGAAATGTTGCCTAAGTAAAAAAAAAAAAATAAAGGGGAGAAAAGAGAAGAGAGAGAGAAAAAAAAAAGGAAGAATTAAAATGCAAAATATAAAATATAAAATAAATGAAGTTTTCTGTAACACGTGTACAATATTTCTCAAACGTTTTGCATCTTTTTGCAAACCTAACACAACTAAATAAACATTATCTTTCAATTTGTTTTATTAATTGCAAGATATCAATATTTTGATCATATTTTAAACAATTTCTTTGCAACATTCGAAACGTTTACTAAAGTATTCAAATATATACTTTAATTAATGATTTTGACTATAAGAAAATAAATAAAAATAATTTGTAATAAATTTGTAATTTTAATAATTACAAATTTAATTTAAATTATTGTATTTGTAATAAATTGATTTAATTGGAATTATTATTATATTTGTAATGAATAATAATACTTGTATTTTTTTTTCTCTATCTTGATTTGTAATTAGCTTTTAAACGATATCGAAACACTTAGTAATTGTTAGTTAATGGCTTTTCATTTAGTTAGAATAATAGAATTAACATGAAACGTAATTAACTGTAATATTCGATATATGTGTTAGTCAATCTCGAATTGATTACATGTATTGTGTACATAAACTTCCTTTTACTGTATCTTATAGAAATGATCTACATTAAATGAATATAAACTTAAACTCAATATACTATGTTAACTTTAGAGTAGCTCTTTATATTCTGGATATCAATTATTTATGAATATATTTATAATATTATTAGAAATTATTTAATAAGATTAGAAATTTTGCAAAGTTCCTAAAAATAATATAAAAGTATTTCCAATATTTTATTATTCAATTCACTCAATAGTAAAAAATACTCACAGACAGGTACGTAAATACATGTGTCAGGTACACAAGTATAGTTTTAAATTTACTTTGATAATATTAAAACAATTTATTTAGTTTAAGTAAATCAAGGTAGAGATCGATTTAATATTTAGAGAAAATACATTAAATTATTTATAAAATACACACACACACACACACACAAATACATACAATTATCCGCAGGTACAAATATGCATCTGTGTGTACACACATGTACAGTTTTAAGTTTACACTGATACAATTAAAACATTTTATTTAGTGTTAGTGAATCAAGGAAGAGATCAATGTAATATTTAAGAAAAAGAAAGTGTATATATATACTAGAACTCGTTATTCTAGAAAATTCATACGACCTTTATCGACCACGTCGTTCTATCCTCCTAGCTTCTTCGTCGCGGCAGGGACTTAATAATAACCAAAATTTATCTACCGACGGCTTGGCGAACCACCTTCGTGGCATCGCTCTGGGTTTAGTACGTCCTGCTAAGGGGCGAAGGATATGATGAACCGTTCTATGGAATAAGGACGAGGAAGAGATATAAAGAGAAAGAAAAAAAATAGGAGGAAAAGGTGAAGTATCGTTCCATCGTGAGAAGGATATTAAAAAGAAAAAGATCGAGAAAGAGAGAGAAAGAAATACTGAAAACGTAAGAAAGTTTAGAAAGAAAGAATGGAAACAAGAAATAATAGAAAGAGTAAGAGAAAATGATGAAGAAAATATGAAAAAGAGAAAAATAGAGAGAGAGAAACATGTTTAAACAAGTGGGCCTAAATGGGCCTAAGTAGATCTGATTTGGTCCATGGACCCCAAATGTGAGATTCTAGGAATGGTGACTTTACTTGAAAATTGGAATACAATAATGTTTTTTATAATTTTTTCATGCATGTCAAGCAAGGTGGTATATTTCTTTAAATTGTTTGACGTTTGATTAAATACACATCTAAATTTGGGATACTTTGTATATGGGAAAAGATGTAAGGTTGAGAGAACGAGAATAAAAAACGAGTGAAAGGTTCTCGAAGGTTGGAAAATAGGAGATTAGATAAAAAGATGAAAGGTGAATATATTAATTTGGGGAAAAAAAGAAATCCATTACTTTTACCATGAAACGAACGTAAAAATAATGAATCACTTCTTTCTCCTCAAACTCTAATAATTATAATCTATAAAGGAATACAAAAATTGCATATATGTTAGTGTATGGATATTAGATTATGTCAAGTATGAAATAAAACAAATTTTTCAATTTAATTATGTGCATTTTTGGCTTCATTTCATACTTGACACAATCGAATAACATTCGTTTGAAAATGATTGAAAAATAATATGTAAAATCGATATTATAAATTATTATTCTTATTCCTTTTTCTCTTTCTCTTTCTCTCTCTTCTATTTTTTAATCTATGATTATAACATATAAAAAGGTATTAATTAGCGAGAACAAGATCAATGGTTATTACATAAAGTATGTGTGTATATGTAAGTTAAAATAAATGATAATATAAAGGGGTATTGAAATGTGTTGAATAAAATCTTGGGTTTAGTGTAATTAATCGAGTTAACGATTGCTATTAACGGGTATAACCTTATCGATAAAGTTATTATTTGAAATGATAAAATATACGGTGGATTGAAATATATCGTCGAGAGGTCGAATATCCTTAGGCGAATATAAATGTTTCAATCTTTTTCTTCTATTATTAATTTTCTTTTTTTTTTATTATACGAGAAAGTTAAAAACCGCGAATAAGTTTAAATACGAACGGAACGATTAATGTTTTTATTCTTTTTATTTTTTTTTTGCTTTTACCAATGAACGATCAGAATGAAATCATATTGAATTAGTGGAAAAATAATGTCGGGATTCAAATCAAATATTTAAAAAAATGTAAATCGATTATACGTTGATGTGTATATGTAAACGTGCACGTATATGTGTGTATGTGTGTGTCTGTTTAAAATGATATACTTACACGAAGAGTAATTGTAAGAAAAATTTATTATATTTTTGTTTAATATAAAACTCTGATAAATAATGAAATAATTTAAGTTAATTAATTGTATGTAGAAGAAGAAAAAAATATTATTCGGTGATACGAATTTTTAGTAATTTGTCTTTTAGGGAAAGAAATCGATAACGTGCAAAGTGTACGATTAATCTTAACACGTAGAAACTGTTCAACGTAAATAAGAACAATTTCGTTCGTTGAAAGATTCTATGTAAAGAGAGTGAAAGATATACGTGTGTATGTATATTCGTTAAGAGAAATGAGTTGTACGTAATATCCCCGTGTCGTGATTTTTCACAGAGAGTTAGAAAAATTTCAAACAATCATTGTTATTTCAATCAAAAGAGAGAGAGAGAGAGAGAGAGACAGTAGGGGAAGAGAGTTTAGGAGAAAAGTAGTGTAGAAAAAGAGGAAGAAAATTCGAACAAGAAATACAGAAAGTGTTATGTCATTGTACCTTACGAGCCTAGACTAAATAAAATTCTTCTCTCCCTTTTGGTTTATAGTCCAGTCGAATTAGAATTTTGACATGACGTTGCTTCAACCTTCTCGATAAAAATTTGATAAGTCATGAATGTGATCTACATTAAAAAGTGCATCTATTTTGAGCCAAAAATCTGACTAATTCGATTGGATTGTTATTTTATTCTTTTTTTACTTTTAGGAAAGAAAATTAATCGGTTAAGAGAAATATAGAATGCTGGTAAAAGAGAAACGAAAGGATCGGGAATAAGTGAGAGTAAGAGAGAGAGAAAAAGTTACAGAGAGTTTTCTAGAAAAAAGAAACTAAAAGAAATGAAGAAAGAGAGAGAGAGAGAGAAAACAAGAAATAGAAAAAGAAAAGGATGAAGGAAAGGGGGCAATAAAAACAGGGTAGGAAGAATATTAAAGAGGCAAGTGTTCGAAACGAGCCAGAGTATGCTTATCCAAAAAGAAAATGAAAGAGAGAAATAGAGAGAGAGAGAGAGAGTGAGAGAGTAGGAAGAAAATCGAATGAAATGGACAGAGAAAGAGAGATCAAAGAAAAGAGATGGGACAAGGAAGAAGTTAAATAAGAAAGAGAAAGAATGTCTAGAGTAATATGTCGAGAGAGAAAGAAATGTTAAAAATACTGTAAAAGAAAGAGAAATAGAGAAAGAGAGAGTAGGAGAGTAAGATATATAGAGTGAAGTAGTATATAGATAGATAGAAAAAGATAGATAGAGATAGAGAGAATGATAGTAAGTACAAGAAAGAGAGAGAAGAAAAAATATAAAAAAAACCAGAAAGATGGAGACAGATAAAGAGAGAAAGAGAAAAAGAGAGAAGGTAGAAAGAATAAGATAGAAATAGAAAGAGAAAAGTAAGAGAAAGTAAGATAGAAGGTAGGAACAACAAGATAGAAAGAGAAAGAGGAAATTAGAGAAAGTGAGATAGAAACGAGTTAGGAAAAGAGAAAGAGATGAGAGAGAAATGGGAGAGGAAGGGAGAGAGTGATAGAGAGAGATAGAAAGAGAGAAACAACAAGTGAGAAAGATAGGTAGAAAGAGTGAGATGGAAAGATAGATACAACTAGAAAGTGTAAGAGAGATGGGGAGAGTAAGAGAGATGAGAGAGAGAAAGATTGGAGAAAGAGAAAGAGAGAGAGTGAGAAACAACAAGTGAGAAAGATAGAAACAACAAGAGAGATGAGATGAGAGAGATGAGAGAGATGGGGGAGAGGGAGAGAGAGAGAGAAATAGGATATTCTGTAGTTCTGTTCCCGTGTTAAGTTTGTAAGAGACTTGGCTGGGCTTTGCCTCTAGGTTGTCTACTGAAATTGCAGTAGGGTAATAAAAGCTAGACACGTTGCGTCGTGGCGGCCTTGGGTAGAAGATAGTAGTCGAGCAGAGCCGGCAAAATAATAAACGTCGCCTAAGCTTAAAATCATGCTTTTGCGTTAGGAAGAAGAAGAAGAAGAAGAGGGAGAAGAAGAAGAGGTAGTTGCTTCGGGCTAAGGATTCCTTGTTGGACTGTGATTCGAGATTTTGAGTATCTTCAATAGTCTCTTTTTTTAACCACCTTACCATCCTTCTCCCATCCTTTTCCTATCTTTAATCTATACTCTTTAATCACTTCCTTCCTTCCTTCCTTCCTTCTCTCTGTTTTTCTTTCTCTGAACATTTGATAAAAAAAATAATCAGTGGACCAATGTTTGATTAATTGTATGGATTAGAAAATGCATATGAGTAAGATTAAAATAAGAAAATAAGAAAATATTTACAAATACAGAGATAGTATAATTGTATATTATAATTTGTAAAAATATAATTTGTTTAATAAATATAATAATTAACTTAAGTAGTAGTATTTCTCAATAAAATGATTTTTCCTATGATTTTATATACTCTAGAAAATAATTTGATTGTAATGCGAATTTCTGAATGAATGTTCAGTTATTCAAGAATATATAATATTAATACATATACATGTACATCTAAATATATATATACAGAAAAATATCTTAAAGATAAAGAAGTTTAAAATAAGAAGAAGAAGTAGTAGAAGAAGAAAATATTCATCTATTCTTTTCTATCGGCAGTGATATTTTCTTCCTAACGTTGATTCGTTCCTATATAACTATATATATATGAAAGAATAGATGTGAAAGAAGAAGAAGAAGAAGAAAAAGAAAGAAAGGAGGAAAGGAGGGGAAGGGTAAAAGGGAAACGAATAATATGCAAAAAGCTATTGTCGTGAAAACTCGTGGAAAAGTAGTAAAGCTCCAAGAGCTCGAAGTGTGGTCGTTGTTACTTGGCGTTGTTCTTTTAAGAAACAACCCCTTACCTTTCTCCTTCTTTACCCTCCACCCCAAGGTTCTTCCATTTTTCCCAGTTAGTGCACGCGAGAGCAAACGCGCGTGTGTTTCAATGTATATACATAATCTCTATATTTTACATTTTTCTTTAACTTTTTCTTTTATTCATATCACCATAATCCTTATATCGGGTAAGTATTAAAATACAATAGGAAAAATATCATCGATAATGTTTATTTTTTATTTAAGTAAATCTATGGGTTTTAGAAATAAATGATTATTATTTTTCATTACTTCTATCTTTTCTTTGAAATATTATTTTTATATATTTAAATATTATTAATTATTCTAATTTTATTACAATAATAATAATAATAATAATATATATTTAATATCATTTTAATTATTTAATTTTCTATGAATTAATATTATAATTATATTAGAAATCTTTTGCAAATTGAATATAATAATACACAGGAGGTGTTCATTTGTTCAATATTAAAAAACTAATAGGAACCACCATAATTTATTCTCTACAAATGGAAATAAAACAAAATGTGTTATTTACAATTAAATTAGAAATGATTTTTGTTAAGAAAAAAAAATAAGAAAGACAACAACAGAGAGATAAGAATAAATATTCTAGATACTCTGTATAAATGTTTAAAATGATTATTTTGATAACAGTATCAACCCCTTGTGTATATAGAGAAGATGAGAATCGAAGAGAAGGAAGGGGTGGTAAAAGCTGACGTGGTCGTCTAATGGACAGCAAACAGGACAGTGTTGTAGGTAAGCATGACACAGGGTATATATATCATGTATGTATGTATGTATCTATGTATGTATGTATACTTGTACATGTTGACGTTCATGCTTTTGCCTTGTTTCTTACTAACTACTCTATAACATTCTTTTTCTCTCTTCTACTTCTTCTTTCTTTCACCTTTCTCTTAGATTCATTCTTTTCCATCCTATAAAAGCTTCACCTTTTTTTTTTTAAATTGTATTATTGTATTATTTTAAATTGTATTACTTGTATTAATTGTAAAAAAACTATTTTTTAAGTTGAAAATAATATACGAAAGATTATATGTTGAAAATGTAAAAAGAAATTATTCTATTCTCGTAAATGATCTTTAATGTTTATTATTATTATTATTATTTTGTCTTTTAATTTTAATTAATGTTTGGTAACCTCGACTCTATATCAACGAGTATTTCTTTCGTAAATTTGAAAATAATTATCTACCCTGACGTAATAGAAAAATAATTTAATGTTTCTCTAACGAATAGAGATTAAGATAAACGCAAACAAGAAAAGAAACATTTGAACAGGACGGTCTCTTAATCGCAAGCATTTTATAAAACAACACCCGTTAAGGCTACTTTTCTAAATTACTTCTTACCCTCACTTTACACACACATACACACATATATAAACTGTAACCCCCCCTCCCAGTAAGTCTGTGTTTTCTAACAAGCTTGTTTACGTTCTATCATCCAACAACATTATTCTTTTTCTTTTAATTTCATTTTTTTTTTTTTTACTTTCACATTATTCCAACCTACCCCTCAATCTTCTGCTTAACCCCACCTAGATTCTACAACAGTGTATTTTTTTTTTTTATTATTATTAATTAACTAAGAGTAGAGTGGTGGTAGTGGTGGAAGAAAATGTGCACACAAGGTAAAATATTCTGGTTTAAAAAAAAGAAAGAAAATAAAAAATAATAATCAAAAAAAAGGTTGTGTTTAATGTGTGAACCTTAGAGGTGTAAGTGTTGTAATTTCGTACCTTTTGCTACCCTTATTATTAAACTGGGGAGATGCGTTTAAAACCACGTCTAACTTTCTTCGACGTTCGTTGACGATTAACTTTCATCCCTCTGTGTTGTTTTTTATTCTCTCATACACCCCCTTACCCTCTTCTGTTTGTTTTCTTTTTTAACAACTTCCTTTCACTATCTCATCTAACAGTTTTTATTTTCTTCTTCTTCTTCTTCTTCTTCTTCTTTTTAGCCTGCACGATGTTTTCCAACAAACCACTTTCATTCTCGTCCGACTATCTTTTTACGATCTTTAGTTATTTTTTTTTGTTTATTTTCTTCATCTCCGCGTTATTATAAATCCCTAAACACTAGTTTACCGTTCATTAGGCCTCCTGCAATTTTCTCGCGTTTTCTTCTATTTTTTTTTATATTTATTTAACGAATAAACTTACTTTTTCCGAGAGAAAGAAGAAAAAGAAGATATGTTGTTTCATGGAGTAACGCTTGTGGAATATTTTTTAATATTCTTTTTTTTTTTTTTGATTAAACTTACTTATTACTCTCATCTGGTAGAAGTAAACGTATAAATAAACATACAATTTATAATTAATTTAATTAACGATTAAAACAGTTTACAATGTATTGTTTTAAAATAATTCTCTCTTATATTTATTTTATTTATTTAAATATTCTTCTTTTCCAAACGACAATAAAAAAATCTTCATCAAAGTGTTTAAAATCATTAAGTTTATCGCGAGTTTTTATTAACAATTATTATACGAAATTATTAAGTTGTGTCAAGTATGAAATGGAGCAAAAAATGCATATGATTGAATTGAAATTTGCAATCTAATAATTTCCAAATGAACGTATTACGAAAACGATAGATTTAATTTAAATAAATAATTTAATATAAGTTTGACGATTAAACAAATATTAATTATTTTTCTTTCCCCGATTATTAAATATAAAAACTATTTCATTACGTTTGTATTATTTTGTTTTCTTCAATGGTAAACGATATTCGAAATAAAACATTTTTCAAAGAAAATTCATGGTAAGAAGAATAAAATCCACTAAAAGAAAAATTTGAAATGAAATCGATTGATTAGAAAAAAGAATAGGGAATAAAGAAAATAATAAATATAGAAAATAAATATAATCGATAAAGTAAGTTGAATAAAATATCAAAAAAATGAAACAAACAAACACAGAAATCTCGTTTATCTCCTTTTTTCTATTTTCCTTTCTTATTCACGAACGAGAATATAATCTACGTGTTACCAGAGAATATAAACTTTTACAGAATGCATCGTAGATATTTTTTTTCTTTTTTCATTTTTTCTTTTCTCTTTTTTTTTAACAACACATCGATGTTAAACACTTTTTGCCGGTGCAATGGCACCGCACAAAGACGTCCCAGCCTTTATATTCGCACTAGGGACGTTAACGTAAACTTCGTACGCCCCTAAGCATGAACGCCTATCGGATAATTCTGCTCGACGGATCGAAAGAATTTAATACGTATGTATGCACACAATATATAAAAGCAGCAGAGACTTGTGCATACGAAGAAGCCGATGCACGCAACAACACTTCGAACGAATACTTTTTTCTCTTTTTTTTTTTACTATCTTTATATATATATTGGGTTGGTGGAAAACAAATGTTGGATTTTTGGTTACGATTCGAAGACAAAATTCGACATTTTTTTTTGCAATGTTCAAAATTATGGTCGATTTACTTTGGATATATCTTTGTTGCATAAATATGCATATTGCTTGCATAGGAAGAAAATACGCACACAAGTATACGAAACGCGAAATAAATTACACACTTATTTAATATCGTTGTTAATTCTACCGATGCTCGAATAAAACAAACGATTACTATGAAAAATAGATACGAATAAATTTGACAGGTACCGAACTTACACGAAAATCAAATACAAATTCTTAACAGAATAAAAATAATACAATTTTCGAGGAGTGAGAGAGAGGGGAATATCAATGTTAAAATAGATTAAAAATTATTATTGGCTTACTTTAGATGTATCTTTGTCCTAATATCCAATGCTACCATATCCATATCCATAAATGTGTATACCACTCATCAACACTACCACACACTCGCTCACATATGCATTTCACTTGCATAGGAATTAAAACACGCACACACGTACACGCGACACGAAATAATTGATATACTTTAAATAATATCCTTGTTATTCCTTCCGTCGCTCGAAGAAGACTAACGATTATTATGAAAAGTAATTACGAATACATACGACAGGTACCGAACATACACGAAGGTCAATATCAAATCTAACAACGAAATAACAACGCACGGTTGTCGACATCGGCCGAAGAGTGACGGAGAGAACAGAACGTAAACAAAACATTGAACGCTCAACTAAACCGATAGTTTAAGGAATGTTTTTCTATGTGTATTTCATATTTAACGAATTTCCTAGAATTCATCGAGAGATACACCGAGAGGTACACCTTCGCCTATCTTTCTCTGAATACATTCAATACGCTTGTACAGCTGACTTATTTTTGTATCGTTGACCTACTTTTCGTACCAGTGACCTACTTTTGAACAGATGTTTTCCATTTCTAATAATTGATTTTTATTTTATTTTAATTTTATTATTATTTAGATAGTTAATTATTTGTAATTATTAATATATTTATGTATGTATCGATTATATTCAATTAAAGCTATTAACAATTATAGAATATTTTATATCTTTCTCTAAAATACTACAAACACAACTAATTTAATTTTTATTTTCATACGTAATAATAATCTGTATTGAAAGTCTAAGTAACACAACTTTGGGGTGGCCACAATTTGGGGTGGAAACGTCTCCATGCATAAAAAATAAATTAAATACACTGCATAGTGTACCCTTTGAAACCCTGTGTAACTTTCGTATATTAAAATTTTGTCCTGCAAGGCATATTTTGAAAATTTACATAGACTACTTTGTGTATAATATAAATAAATTCTTCCTATTGCAAGATAATAATAATAATAATTATAAAAAAAAGAAATAGGAGTAATATACATGGAAAAATAAGAAGTAGAATAATAAAAATAATACAATGGCGTAGGATGATAGTAGGCGTCCATGGGAAGCTGTGAAATAAACACTGCGTCTGGTTTGAGCTGAGTGCTCGAAAGGGGTGCTGGTGTTGGTGGTGGTTTCAATGCTTTCGAAGTAGCGACGAAAATGGAAAGGATGCTAGACAAGAGGATTTTCTATGTAGGAAACCTTCCAGCTAAGTACATGAACGAACACACGTACTATCTATCGAAAGAATACTACTCTACTTTTTCTTCTTCTTCTACGTCTTCTTTTCTTCTTCTTCCTGTCCCTTCCTTATTCTTCATCTTATTCTTATTCTTCTTCTTCTTCTTCCCTTTTATTCCATTATTTCTATTTCCTCGTACTTTACCATGTATCTTGCAAAGACTATACTCGGGACGATACTCACACTTTTCCCTCTTTATCCCAAGAACCGAGAGTATTTTCCAAGAACTAAGAAAATCCTACACCTCCAATGGGAAATACCATTAGGGGTATGGGATCTAAGATTTACCTTGACCCTTTTTACACATACTATTGATTCTATTTTTTAATATATCATTATTATTATTATTAGTAATGTATTTAATTAACCGATAAGTAATTTCGTTTATTACAATTAAAATCAGAATAATAATATGAATTCAATGAGATATAAATGGGAAAAAAACATGAGAATGAGAGAGTAAGAAGAATAAGTTAAAGAGAAAGAGAGAAAGAGATGTACAATGGAAGGTAAAGAAAAAGAGAAAATCAATCGGGAGTTTCGAGTATTCATTTGGAACACCTATGTCGGAATTGGCACTTGAAGAAACATGGACGAATGGTTTGAGAATGACTCTTATTCTGAAGCATAACGCAACGTCGAACAAACCGATGATGAACCAGTCTCTCTCCTCTTCTCCTTCTCTCTCTCTCTTTCTTGTTAGTTTCGAAACGTCGATTGGTGTCCGTTGAATTGTCTGAATCATCCAATACGAATATCAGAAAGAGAAAGAAAGAGAGTGAGAAAGAGTGATAGTTTAATAATAATAATAATAATAATAATAATAATAAAAATTGAAAGAAAACGTAGAAAGAGAAAGTAAAATTGAATGAGAGTAAGTGAGAAAGTAGAATGATGAGGGATACGTAGGCCAATGAAGGATGGAAAGGGGATTGAAGAGAGGGAAGGGGAAGGATAAAGCATCGAAGAAGATGGAAGGACAGTTGATCTCGAGGATCGATCATTGAAAATGAACCCTACAAGGATAAACTTCGGATCCTTTGGTACTCACGTACCGAATATTTCTCAAGTACATTCTCCCCTTTCCTTCCTTCCTTCCTTCCCATCTGCCATCCACCCACCTTCGTTCTATCCCCAACCTGTNCTCTCTCTTTCTTGTTAGTTTCGAAACGTCGATTGGTGTCCGTTGAATTGTCTGAATCATCCAATACGAATATCAGAAAGAGAAAGAAAGAGAGTGAGAAAGAGTGATAGTTTAATAATAATAATAATAATAATAATAATAATAAAAATTGAAAGAAAACGTAGAAAGAGAAAGTAAAATTGAATGAGAGTAAGTGAGAAAGTAGAATGATGAGGGATACGTAGGCCAATGAAGGATGGAAAGGGGATTGAAGAGAGGGAAGGGGAAGGATAAAGCATCGAAGAAGATGGAAGGACAGTTGATCTCGAGGATCGATCATTGAAAATGAACCCTACAAGGATAAACTTCGGATCCTTTGGTACTCACGTACCGAATATTTCTCAAGTACATTCTCCCCTTTCCTTCCTTCCTTCCTTCCCATCTGCCATCCACCCACCTTCGTTCTATCCCCAACCTGTGATTCCCCACACTGGACTTCGGTCCACATTCGTTATCGTCTCCCTTGCATTTTATTTTATTTTATTTTTTTTCTTGCATTTTCGATGACTCGAGGGATGGAATTCCTCCTGTCTCTCTGACCCATGGTTTTTGCACATCGGTCGTTGGATAATTGAAGGAGAGGGGTCAATGTGAATTTTTTTTACTTTCCCCTCTCCCCCACTTCTTCTTCTTCTCATCCTCCTCTTCGATTGTCCACCACTTATCCCTAATTTCCTTCCTACTTTTGGTTGGTTCGTTCTTTCTTTCTCGCTTTCTCTTTTAATTTCATCGTTTCTTCTTTTTATTTTTTTCTTTTGGTTTCTTTTTTCCAGTTACCAACACCCTTTCCTACCCGCGCACCTCGTTCTCGTCGTCTTTTATTTTTTAGTTTCTTTTTTTTTGTTGCAAATTTTTCTTCCTTTTTTTTCGTTCTTCTTACCGCACGCCACCACGAACATTCGTTCACCGTCCGTTCGCTAATTGAGCCTCGTTTACCTTTGAACCGATACTATTACCGTTTTCCCCCTAACTCTTTTCTGTGTAACTCATCCTACTCTTTTCTTTTTTTTCTACCCTCGTGTACTCGTTCATCTAACTATCCTTCTATCATCCTTTTCCTCTTTTTTTCTTTTTTTTTTACTCCTCTTTCTGTTCCTCTTTCTCCTCCTATTTTCGTTCAATCAACGATTTCAAATACATACACTTACTCGTTGTAATATTTTTCTTTTCGGAATTATTCTACGATTTTTAATCCTTTCTTCCCTCCCAAAAAAATATCGCGGTATAATAAAAATTATTTAGTCAAATTGTTTGGAAATTAAAATCTACAAACTCATTCAACTTTTATTTCTTGGAATTTCGTGTAAAAACAAAACTTGAGATGTTACTTTTTTGGACCATCCAGTATATGGATTTATATTTATTTTTTTACTAATAATTCTTTAATTAACCTTTATTAATTATTAATTATAATAACACACATAACACAACGGTATGCAAATTAATAATAGTAAAACAATGGCAAGTGTTCGAGAAAAGAGAATGAAAAGGTGACAATTGTAATGGGAATGATGGTTGTCATAAGGGAGTTTAGGGGTGGTAAAAAAAGGTTCAAATCTGCTTTAATAACACACACATACACACACACACACACACATCAACACAATATAAATTAATTATAATAAAATATTGATACAAGTTCGAGAAAACGAAAAGGTGATAGTTGTGATAGAACTGATGGGAGTGATGGGGTTTATAAAATGATTTGAGGGTGGTAAAAAAGGGATCGAATATGTTGTTAAGAAAACAAAGTATCGTGCTAAACAAACAACGTTAATTTATTCGGATAATGTATACTGTTTCTACGTAGGATTCTAGTTCAACCTCTAGGCTCCCCCCAAACCAACCATCCAACCATCCAACCAACCAACCAACCAGCCACCCACCAACTCACCCCTACGATCTAGGAGGAGGGAAAATGCGGGCGTAACTTTTGTTAAGTGGACGCGATCGTACTGTAGCACTTTTTATTTCCTTTTCACGAGACCCTTGTCTCGTCGTAGCTTATTTACGGTCGCGTACTGGCTATTTTCTCTCGTTCCTATACGGAAATTACTGAACTGTGTGTGCATGCCCGTGAAAATAACCCATCGTAAATAAACCTTCCTTCTCATCCTCCTCCTTCTCCTCTTCTAACCATTTTCGAACATTCGAAGGATCGTTTCGAGTCACGCTCCGTTACTAAAATCTCATCCTTCCTTCTTCTTTCTTTTACTTTTCCTTTTCCTCTACTTTCCTTTTTTTCTTATCATTTTTTATCTTATTTTATTTCTTATCTTATTTTAAGTTGTCAAATATGAAATGGAGCAAATTCTCCATTGAATTATATGCATTTTTTGCATCATTTTATACTTGACAGCCTAATACTTATTAGTTTGTTACATCACACCGATATTATCGTCATTAATTATGGAATTATTTATAAAAGATCTTATCTATTATAATATTTTTAATAATATGGGACGATTAATGAAGGTGTCTAGGAAACAATTGGGATGTTGGATTAATTGGATCTAGAATTCGAATCTGTGAGTAACTGTTTCTAACTTCTGAACTATTCTAGAGTTCTAAGTTTCCTATAAATTTCTTGTCTATTCGCTTTTTCAATAGTGGCACAATTAATGAAAGATTTGGGAACACAATTGGTGTGTTGGATTGGTTGGATCAGGATTCAAATCTGGATTTAATTTTTATTTTTTGAAAGATTGTTTCTCAACCACTGAACTATTCAAGATCCTAAGTTAAACTGTGAATGACTTGGGATAAAATTATGCTGTTTTAGTATTGGAATTTTTTGGATAATTATTCTACCCATTAACTGAACGATTTAAACACCTCTTTTTATTTTAACATACATTTAGATCAGCAAGATTCCGAGTAACTAAAAAATCAAAGAAAAATAGAATTGTCTTTATTCAAAAAAAAAAAAAAGAAAAATGTACGAAGGAAGATATCGTGGATGAATTATGGAATTAAATGAAAGGTTACAGTTGGTATAGTAAGAGATATATATCAACGTAAGAAGAAGAGAAAGAAGAGGAAGAGGAGAAGAAAGAGGAGGAAACTTTTCAATTAGAAACACTTCACAAGGTTATACGAGAAAGGGAACCTGCTGTTTCCACGTTGACTCGTGCATTCGTCCTTCCCGAAAATACGCGAAAACTTGGCCCTGTTCAAGCTCTGAAAGGCTATCGTTTGTCTTCCTAAAGTTTTCCACGACAGCTGGCCTCTCTTTACGGGTCGAAGAACACCGGAAAACGTTTTCATGGACGGGTTAATCGATCGCATCGGTGTGAATGATATCGTTTCACAGATTTTCACTGACAGGTTAACCAAAAATAAATACTTTTATCCTATTCTGATTATACCCTATTTATATTTATATTATTAATTATGTTATATTATACAATAATATTATTACCAAAAAGAAAAAATATATATATTTACATTTATATTTTTTTTTATATATATTAAGTTGTCAAAAGTATGAAATGGAGCAAAGAATGCACTTAATTGAATTGAAATTTGCTCCAGTTCATACTTGACAACCTAATATTAATTATTTTATAATTTATTATATATGTTATTATATATTAATTATTATATAATTTGTTATATATATTTAATTGTAATTTCTGTTGAAAGGAATAAATTTTTAATCGAATAGCGTAAATTTGTAAATGTTGTTTTACTTTTGTTTGTTTGTGTGTTTTTTTTTTAATAAATAGCGGGTCTACACATGCCACTGTCGTCACGTTTTTCACCTAAATTACACCCGATAGGTCTTGAAGATATGATTGCTGGATAACTTGCTGGATATGTTGCTGCAGGAGGAGGTCTCATTGTAGTTGTTCTAATTTTTGCTTTTAGATAAACGATTGGTGGACTTGGTGGTGTACTTCGTGGCAATACCACGGTTGGTTTGCTTGTAACTAATTCTATCAATGTTACATGAACTAGCATAATTGCTAGAAAACATGTCAGCAATAATTTCATCCTGTTCAAAAACAAAATACGTTTATATTCGGAACGCATAATAAATGAAACGAAATTTTTCAAAAATATTTACAATACAAAAATTTATCCACGCTTGATATCGATTAAATGTTAATTTAACGATTTAAAAAAATATCTATTTGTAATAATATTTTAAAGAATATTTTCTTTCATACCGATTTCTTTTTATTTTTGAACTCGTGTAAAAAATTATATTTCATTATAAAAAATAGAAAATTTATAATAAATATGCGTACACGCGAAAATATGCAATTATTCGTTGAAACAAGAATTAAATAAAATAGTTTTGAACGTATTGTAATAAAAATTAAATTTTTGTATTCTCTCAGTTAATATTTTTTGTTATATTAATAAAAATAATCATTATTAATTTTATAATTGAATTAAATTATTAACGTATAATAATTAACTCACTGTACCTGTGTCTTGGTAGAAATTTTCCAATATTTTTCTAAAAATCAATTAAGATAGACACTCAGAAGATTAATTTCTTTGCAAGAAAAGTGTAAATTTTGCTGATAGTTAGAGAGAATAGTTAACGTTACAATGAGTGAATCTAAATTCTTGGTTTAGAAGAAGATATCTTCTATTTATACTATTTCCAAGAGTTACTGGCACGTGATATTTGACATTGTTCAATATGCCAATAATACCACGATTGTAATCAATTCTAAGAAAAATATGATAACTGACATATATGATATAATCAGAGAACGATTAATGTAATTAATCGAATCTTCATTCATACACGAGAGTATTTATTTTTCTTTTTTTTTTCTCTCTTCAAACAAGAATAAAAAACCTGATGCAAATTAGATTCTTTTACTGATTTAAATACACATTCTTTGACTTCATAAATTTATTCTTTTTCTTTTCTATTATATTTATTTTTAAATCAAATATCACATATTTTATCTTTTATTCTTTATCACGATTTTGTAAGATAGAAAAAAAAGACAAATAAAAGAATAAATTATTTACTTTTTTTCTTTTTCCTTGTTTTTAATTACCCATATTTATTAATAATATACACGTGTGATTATTCAATTTAAAATTAAAATCAAAACATATTTGTTAAATCTCACTGTTTCTTTTTTTTTTATACATGATTAAAAGATTCCAAAATTTAATTTTTTGTAATATTGGATTAATTTTTACGTGCATCTTACAAATATATATATTTCTCTAATAATAATAATATTTAATGATAATAATATACTTTCTGTGTGTGTATATATGTGTGTGTATGTGTACGTGTGTATATTGCAAAAGAACAAATTGTCAATGTTACAATAAGATTATAAAGAAAAATATTGATTGCTCGTTATTAGAAGACAGGCCTGCATTTGCCCGTTTGATCTGCTTTTTCACCAACTTTACAAGGACGAGGTGGTGCAGTTATGATAACTGATTTGTCCGGATAACTCATATCAATTCTTGGTATTGGTGGTGCAGTATCTGTACCTTTAGGTTTTCCTAATGTTGCATTTATTAGCATGATTGCTATGAGACTGGTTAAGAAGAGTTTCATTTTCTTCCCAAACAAAAATAAAAATATTATATAAATAAAACAAAAATATCAATCCTCACAATCGTTGTTAAATATATTAAATAAATAATAAATAAATAATAATTTATCTTATAGTATTGCAAAAAGGAATTGTATATTTTTCTTTTTAAATATTCGATTATTAAGATTTCTCTTTTAAATAATAACTTTGAAGAAATTCATAGACACTTGATAAATTATTTAAAATAATTAAAAAATTATTCGCATACCTGTTTTGCCTTAATGAAAGAACTGAATCGATCAAATGATCAATGGATCGGTTTTACAAATAAATTTAATTTTTGATAAAATACAAAAAACTTTTAAACGAAAATCTATTTAACAGATGCAAATTCTAGTTTCAACGCTATTACAAAATATTATTAACATTGAAGAACAATTCGTGATTGTCCCATTATTTATACTCTCTATTTGAAATAATCATCACGTGATGTTTAATAAACATCTTGGTATTAAAAAAAAGTTTTCTTCATTAACTTTTCAATCAATATTATTACAATAATCATAAATATGTGTGTGTGTGTGTTGGAGAGAGTATACGTGATAAAGAATAATTACATTTGATTGATCTAATCTTCTAAACCACATGTAACGAGTTTATCAATACGAATTAACTTTTTTAATCGAGTGAAACATATTCTATCCATAAAAAGTATTTCAAACTAATAATCATAAAAAAATCTATTCTTTAATATTTGTTACGTGTATTTTCAAGGTTATCGTTTTATTATGATTTGTTATTCTTCCTCTCCTTCCCACTCTTTCTTTCTCATTCCTAGTTCCCCATTCAATATTTCAAAGATTCTACCCAGAGATTGTAAATGTATAATCGTTTATATTTTGCATATAAATTGTTATCGTGTAATATTATTACGAAATAAGAAGAAAGAAAAAATAGAAAAAAAATAAATGTTAGGGTTTATAATCTCAATGTTAGATTAAAAGATCAGGTATCATTTAATGGTAATGTGGTTAGTATAAAATCTGCTGATACAAAACCGGTTTACGTTAAAATAAAATAAACTTCTTTCAACACGTTGAGTATTTCCATGCATGATGATATCTTTTTTCCCTACCTTATAGTAAATGAATCTTAGGTACACTGTACCATGATTTTTCAATATATGGAAATACTTGTTGTGACGTCACGTTATACTAGTTTATAAATACGATTACTGGCAAGAAATAAAGTCAGAACGAATAGGTATTTCACGATATCTAACAAATATTGTTACTTTATTTTGATCTCACGAACTTTATTTTGATTAAAGAATTGTTTTAATCGGTTAAAAGTAAGTATAGTGATTTAATGTGTTAAAAGGGGGAAACAAAATCAAAGTGACGTTTTAATCGAATAATTTATGAAGTATTGTTCGAGAATAGAATTTCAGATATTATTTGTGTGTTTATCTTTTTTCAGATAATAATAATAATAATAATAATTAAAAATAAAAGTGGATAGAAAAAGTTTATAAAATCTGAAAAAAGAGAAAGAAGAAGAATAATTTTGACCATGAGTTCATTTTTAAATATTACCAAGATATTGTTATGGATCATGCTTGTTGTTACAATGATCGTAGCTATGCCAGTTGATAAAAAAGATGATAAAGATAAAGTATATCATACAACACCAAGACCTAATATTATTGTTGGATCACCGAGATTGTGTCCACCTGGACAACATTATGACGCTAATGGCACATGCCGAGATATATTTTAATTATTATTATCATCAACAAAAGAAACTTATGTGCGACACAGTCTAATTTTTAAATATAAAGGCATCCCTCGTTTAACATGGTTAATTCGTACCGGGTTATATCGAAACTGTGCTATTAGAATCCTTGAAGTAATACAAATCAAGGCAATACGTTTCGAGTTGTATTGAAACCTGTTTTGTGTTTTATGGAAACTGTGTTATACGAGACCTAGAAATAATACAAATCAAGGACACTGCGTTACGTGAAAATCAACAAAACCGTGTTATAATAATCGCAAATTGTGTACCTTGTAATATAGAAATCGTGTTATACAAGTACCGTGTTAAACAAGGGACGACTTTATATATTAGGTTTGTCAAGTATGAAATAGAGCAAATTCTCTATTCGATTACTTGCATTTTTTGCTCCATACTTGACAATCAAATATACATGTTTTTTTTTTAATTAATATTTTTTATACGCTACAACATTGTTTAACATTTGATAATATCTGTGATAAATAAAAATTGACACCTTTTTTTTATTTCTTTTCTTGTTTACTCGACCAATCACATTAAAATTAAGTTACGATTAATGTAAAGTATCGTAATAAAATGATATGGGAAATGATTGAAAATAAGGAATTGAATTTGTTAATTTTTAAGAAAGAAAGGAAAATAATTTGATATTGGAATAAGAATAATTTGAAATATGTAATATTATTCACACATAAGTGATACAATTTTTATTTATACATAAGTTTCAATAGGTTATTAATGATTTTTTCTTTTACATAATCACACGGTAATAAGATATAATATTAAGTATATCCAGAGTAATATACTCAGGAATGAATTTTATGTTTCAATCGCGTAAGCCTTTCAAGAAAAAATAAACAAAGAAATATTCAAAGCAAATAAAATCATATAAACCCAATAAACATTGTCTTATTTAATATTAAACAATAATAAAAATAGTATGTTGTTGTATGTAATGTGTTTCAAGTCTAGAATTATTTGTTTTTAATGAAATTTATTTGAAATCTAAGAAATGTGTAATTAATTTCAGTTCTTGAAGTTTTTGACAAACTTGTAAATGCATTTTGTTTTGTATGCATTTATAGTTAATAGAAAATAAAAAAAATTAGAAAAAATAGGAGAAGTTTAATTCGTGCAAAAATGAGGAAAAGTAGAAAGAAATAATTGAAATAATTGAATTATTTTTGCACGTTGAGTTTACATACGTCATTTGCATCGATATTGTTTCCCTTTAAACCAAATCTGGAATTAACGATTTGAGTTTGTTAATACGAGGTAAATCAGGTATTTTTGTACACGAGCCAGGAAGGGGACCACATTTTACACCGGGTGCAGATCTTTTAAATCGTGGTAATCCTTGAAATGAGAACGGTTCGCAATTAACGAATACCATGGAACATAGAAATATTGCGAGGAAGAGGACCAACGTAGTTTTCATCCTAATAAAAAAACAAATATTCATACGTTTTTTTATGTTATATTATTAATCAATAATATTTTTTGTATTTAACCAGTTAACTGTGCCGTTTCGTTTTGAAAGTACCACACCTCTTCCAACTTTCGCGTGTCACGAAATTTGATCAATGACGAGTATAGTCGTCAAGGAATAAGTATCGGTGTTAAAATATTGTATCCAAAAAAAAAATAGGGTTTATTTTATAAAATTGCTTATTTTATTACTTATTTTGGATAGTTACTTTTATTTATTTTGCCACTTCTTTCATCAAGCACAGTTAACTGTTTAATGTACGAGTATATAAAAAAATAAAAAAAGGAATATTTGTACGAAAAAGAAGATTCATTCATAAGATTAGATTTATATTTAATCTATTTTTAATAATAACTATTTTCTGTTTCTTTTAAATATTTACTTATAAAGAAGATCTTTTATATCATGTGTCGTAGAAAACTATTAGAAATTATTCTGTATTTATATGCAATTTAGATTTTTGTTTAAAATAGACAAAATAAAATTGAAATCAAAAGAGAAACCACACACTTTATAATCGTAAAGAAATATTTCAATCATACGTCCATTTAAACAACTTAGTTTTTTTTCTTCTTCTTCTTCTTCTCGTATTAAGAACAATTTAAAGTATAATTATTAAGAAAAAAACAATAACAAATTAACCAGATATTTTACCTTGCAGTTTATATTTGCAACACTATTTCCAATAATCCAACAACGAACGAATAAACGAATTTATCGCAGGTTTAATAAAAAACAAATGGAAAATCGTTGTTTCGATGAAAATTCTTTACGATGGTAAAGATATACTTGACAACTTGGTATAAAATATTATCCAAACTGAAATATGATATAACTGAGGATCGATCTTTTTATTTATACTCTCCCAAAACTAATTTTTTTTTTTTATATCTGAACACGTGTTATCAAACTTTCTTCGAGATACCGAAATGATGATAATTAACATATTTAATGATTATTTACATTCAATATTTATTGTTCAATCAAGATATATGCGTGTACGTATATCTTTAAGTATATATGTATGTATGTATATGTGTTAGTGTCTTTACATACAACAAAAAAAGTACAATCATACAAAAGTGAATCTAATTATTTTAATCATCATTTATACGTATGAGTTTAATCAGTTAGTATTTATCTTTATTTAACAAGGATAAATAACATTCTTGCGTTAATTATAATTCGTTAAAAAAAGATTTCTACGCATAAAGAAAAAAAGAATTTAAAAAAAAAATCCCGTCGTTTAAAATAATATCAATTATTTTATAATAATTTAATTTCTTTTCTTTTCTTTTTCTATTTGAAAATAATATTATGCTGTCAAGTATGAAATGGATCAAATTTCCATTAAATCGTATGCATTTTTTGCTCCATCTCGTACTTGACGCAATTTATTATCTTACAATTTTACAATAACATTTTATTATAGGAATTTTTATATGTAAATTAATGTTGTATAGTGTCCAAAAAAAGGGAAAATTTTGTAAATATTGTTTTTTTCAAAGAGTTAAACAAATGGATTAATATTCATACATAAATATTTAAATAAATATTTTAATACTTGGTGCAATTGGTTAACAAAGAACATATATTTCTTTTTTTTTCGGTAATACTCGTTAAAATAATGAAATAATTTAATACGAATTATTTAATCGTATAATTTAAACGATTACGTGGTTCTTATTATTTTTGTCTTTCTTCTTCACGGAGAATAAAAACGCAACGTTACGTGGATCCCCCACACTGTTCAAGGACAAAATGATTATTTTCAGAAATGATATTTAAAAGAATACGTACAAGTGCGTACACATCTTTCGAATGATTTTAACGCGATTTTGATTAGGATTATTTTAGAGATACGACTGTTAATAATAATGAACATAAGTTAAACAAATTTAACGTATTACGGTACGTTAAAGGAATAATTAATTGTTGATACAGGTGAACGTAATATTCAATTGAACAAACTTATTGATTCGGTCCAAAAAAAAAAAAGATAAAAAAAGAAAGTCATATTGAATTTATTTTTAGTCGCATTTCTATTAAATACCCAATCATCTATCGTACGAATTATATTTAAATTAAAAATTACTATATTACTTGGAGATTAAATATTTGTATTTAAAAACTATTTGAACTACATTTACAAAATATCAATACGACCAATAACAATAATTTTCCAAAATATTAATAGTTGTAATTATATTTTCATTCCAACTATCAAGTTATAATATTTTATTAATTATTCATGAAACATGGATAATGTTGAGTAACAAATAATAACAAAAATAAAATTACAAAAAAAAATAAAGAAGATTTTAAAAATCGTGTCGTTGAATTTTAACCTTGTTTGTAGCCCACGTACAAAAACACACGTAGAAAGAAAAAATAATAATTTATATTTTCTAAAGAATATTCTCAAATGTAGTGAAAGGAGGGTGGAGGTGGGGGGAAGGTAGGTGGGAATATTTGTTATAAAAGGATGATCCTTGGTATACAGGAAACAGAAAATTAATATCCACTAACTGCAAGTGTTGTGTTGTTTAACGATTGTTTCACGATTGTTTCAATAAAAATGAATTCTAACGTTATTTATTTAGTCACATTTTTATTAGTGACATTAACATTTATAACAATAGCTCATCCATTGAATGAAAATACCGATGAAGTATCGAATTTATCTAAAAATCAAACCAAACAAGAATTATTAACAATTGATGTACCTCCAATATATATCGAACCGCCAATGGGTATGTCAATATTATTATTATTATTATTAATTTAATAATTCCAATGGTAACAAAGTAATAGTTTAAATATAAGCATGTCAAATATGAAATGGAGCAAAAAGTGTACGCAATTGAATCAAAATTTGCTTCACTTCATATTAAATACCCAAATAATTAATCAATCACTCGTTTCTTATTTATAATAAGTTATTTTTTTTTTTTAATAATATTGATAGATACATTTCCACCTGCTTCAATAATAATTGCACCATTACAACCGTGTCCTGATAATCAAAAAAGAGACGATAATGGAATCTGCCGTACACCAGTATTGTAATTAAATGATCAATTATTGTACCTTTCGGTAATTGTATTATCAATTATTATTATTTTTATTATTTTCTTGAACAACACGTTAAACTTAATTATCGAACAAATTTTGTATTTGTTTTTTATTCGTCAATTATTTTCTTTACGAAATGAACTAAAACTGTTTGTAAATAAATTCTTATTCAATGTAAATTTGTTTGAATAATATTCTACAATATTAGAAATATTTGTACTTTTTTAAAACGATTTAAACCCATTTAAAAACATTAATAAGATTAATAATAATAATTCTTGAAAAATAATAGTTGTCATAATTATCTTTTCATTGTAAAATTTCCTATAATTAACAATCGAGAAAACTAACGAGTTGTATGTTATTTTCTGAATTATTCATTGCAAGTTGCGTAACAAATAATAGCAAAATAAAATTACAAACTAAAAATAGAAAGAATTTTTCAAATTACACGATGAATATTAATTTAACTAAAAGAAGCTTCCTCGTTTTTCCTTGTACTTATGGTAAACAAAAAAATTGATATTTTATAAATATTCTCAAATGTAGTAAGAAGAAGGGGGTAAGATGTGGCAATATTTGTTATAAAAGGATGATCCTTAGTAAACAGGAAAGACAGAAAATTAATATCCACTAACTGCAAGTGTTGTGTTGTTTCACGATTGTTTCACGATTGTTTCAATAAAAATGAATTCTAACGTCGTTTGTTTGATCACATTTTTATTAGCAACATTAACATTTATAACAATAGCTCATCCATTGAAAAAAAAATACCGATGATGAAGTATCAAGTTTATCTAAAAATCAAACCAAAGAGGAACCATCTAAGATTGTGGTACCTTCAAAATGTTGGGAAACATTGGCTGGTAAGTTAACATTACAATTATTTAATACTTCAAGATGAAAATGTAATAGTTTAATTAATTTATTTAACAATTCGTCTGTCTCTCTAATATTCATAGTACCTTATTCTATAATAATTGCACCATTAAAACCGTGTTCCGATAATCAAAAAAGAGACGATAATGGAATCTGCCGAGAAGCAATATTTTAATCAAATGAATAATCAAACATTGTACCTATCGGTAATTATTATTATTATTATTATTATTATTTACTTTATTGACACTTTAAGATTATTTTTAATACAATTTTTATTTATCTTTGCATCACTATTATTCGCCTTGATAAAATTCTGTGAATTATTTTGTAGAAATGAACTAACTGTTTGTAAATAATTCTTTTATTTAATGTAAATTTGTATAATACTGTAATAATATTAATTTCTATTATGTAATAATATTGTACTGTATTATTTTCGTAATTATATATTATTATTTATTATATATATTGTTTATGTAAAGAAAAAAAAAGAAATAATAAAAATATTAGTGTAGATAAAAATAGGAAGTGAATCTGAATACCGGTTTTCCCCCACAAACTGGTACAACCGGTTTTCCCAGGGTTAATTTACTTTAAGAAAATACATGTTTATCTTATTTCATGGCTTTTACGATACAAACATTGATCGATTTATTAAAAATTTTCATTAATTGTAAGTACGATTATAATAATCGATAATTGTTGAATTATTATTTAAAATCAATTCAATGCAAGAATAATATTTCATTTCTTATGTATCAGATAAAAATTATCATATTTTTGTTTATTTTAATCTTTCATTCAATCGATCATTTTCATAACTTTTCAATGAACTCCACTTTCCAATAAATTTGTATAAAAAAATAAATTATTACGAATATGTATATGTGTGTGTGTGTGTTGAGTTATTCTAATTTTTGAACAATATCTACGATAAATGTTAATATAAATTTTATGTAAAATAAAAAAACAAAGATCACGTTTTTCGATGAACATTATTTTTTGCGATGATAATAATTTACCAGGAATTATTAAAAACAAAAAAATCGATAATACGTAAAATGATGTATACGCTTGGAATATATTTATGCGATAAAATAAAAATTTTAGTATCTTCGTTTAACGGTGTAGAGTATGTCAATGACATTGATCATCGATATACCATAATTAATAAGCCATAATTAGCCATAATAATATTGTCAAAGGAGTGAACATTATCAAACCTTTGACGTTTAAGCTTTCGGAATATTAAATAGAGAACGTTGTTTACTATCAATTAGGCTATTTGACATCAAAATGATAATATTCGATCAAAAATGAATTTTACGATGAATATGATAAAATATTATATGCATACATATATAAATAAATAAATAAAATAAATAAAATAAATAAATAAAATTCCTTTATAAACAAAAATAAAAACAAATATTGTATTATTCGTTACGTAACACAATCTTAACGTAATCTTATAATTTATTGTTCGATAATACGAAATTGTAATAAATAAATAATAAAACTGTAATACCAATTGATTAAAAAAAACAAAATAAATCAAACCAAAACAAAACCAAAATAAAAACAACAACAACACTGACTTCTTGCGTCAGGTTTCAACGAATTGTTTTATCTCTCTCTGTGTAAGTGTATGTGTGTGTGTGTGTGTATTACATAATAATTAATCCGTGGAATATATTATCATGCAACAACACTCGAGAATGTGTTTTTATGTTAAAATACCAGTATCATTACGTAATCATATAATAATTTCCAGTTTATAAATACGATGAAATTGACGAGTAGAAAATCAAAACGTTAGTTTCTTTAAACTACGAGCATCTCTTATTAAAATAACGATATTTTTAATAACAATCTAAGGTTAAATAATAAGATTTTCTTCGATAAATTAATTTATTAAGATTATTTATGTTTAAACAAATTTTATTGTTTTTTTTTTATTCATCTACGTTCACGTAAGTAAATCGAATTATTATCGATACTAAATCAACAAAAAATTATTTATTTTCTCTTTGTTTGTTAATATTTTAAATAATTATTTATGATAATTAAATAATAAATTTATTATTAAATATAATTAAAATTGGATGGTTTTACAATACCATCGAATATTTTGATTAATTTTTAATTTGTTCTTTTATTAATTTTTCTTTTCTCTTTCAGATAGATAAAATCAAAAATACCTTTCAATTAGAATTCATTTATCAAGGAGTGGAAAAAAAAGTTATTAATTAATTAATTTATTTGTTTGTTTGTTATTTCAATAACACGAATCGACATGCGTTATTTATTAATAATATGTACGATCTTGATTAGTATGATTTGCGTTACGATAACATTTGGTGATAATACAAATGACATTGTAGAATCTAAAATAATGAGGAAAAATTTGTCATTTGATAGAACAGTTTCACCAGCATTTAGAGTACCAGCAAGAAATTGTCCACATGGATTTCGATCTGACGTGACGGGTAGATGTCGATTAATAATTGATTAAAATAGTATAACCTAATTATTGGTATTTTGTTAATTTATCTTAGTATTATATATTATTTTGTATTTTTATTTTTTTTTTAATAAACATTGACAACATATTCTTGTAAATTACGATGATCAATTAATTGGTAATATTTTTTGTAACAAGTTATGTTCGATTGAAGTGATTTAAATGAAAACGATGATTCATTGATTGTAAATTATTACGCATAATGCATATTAAAATTGCATATATATGCATAAATTATTAAGATTGCGAAAGTAATATGATTACGAATATGCGTAGAATACTTATCATTTTATTCCATTTTTTATTTACTTTTACTTTAATAAAAAACAAAAATAAAAATATACAGCTTGTAAGAGTTAGTATGAATCATGATTAAAAAAAAAAAAGAAAAAAATCTTTCTTCGATGTATCGATGATATTATTTGTAATTTTCCATGTTTCGTGCTTGCGTCAAAAATATGACCGAGTGCTTGACTTTAAAAAAATAAAAAAGAAATAAGAAATCAGAGAACGTGCATGGAATAACTGGAACAAGGTCGTTTCAAAACGGTTAAAAGTTATCGCAAAAATTTCAAATAAAACAAAATTGTTCAACTTGACACAAACTTCTAATCTCACAGATATTTCTACGATTGAAGATAGTTTCGTGACATGGTAAATGTTACCAATAAATATCATTGATATGAAGTGTTCTGTATATTTGGATATTTTATTTTTTTTTAAATAAATAATTGTTTAAAATAATGGAATAACGTGTTTGTAGGAAAAATAAAACAGTAAACGTGTGCTTTGACGAATTGTTTCAATTCTTATCGCGTAATATTTGCGAATAAATTATTTTTAAATGAAATTAAAAAAAATGTAAAGTTAAGAGAAGGAAATAAAAAAGAAAGAAAATCAATCCAAGTACGAATAAATGTAATCCTACGTATGCAAATAAAATTGCATTAAGTTTGTAATAATTGGGTAGAAGGTAAAATTTTTCTGAATTTTTATTTCCTTCCCTAAAAGTTTCCCTTTTAGTCGCCTTTTACGACAAGCAGGGATTACTGAGGGGGTATTCTTACCCGCCCACCTCACGGGTATTTATTATTATTATTATTATTATTATTATTAAATAATGACGTAACACGTATCAAATTATTTTTTATTCCGATTAAAATAAACTCAATTTTATTTATATTCCATTCGTTTTATTCACTTCTACTTTTTTTCTTCTAAACCAAATTTTTAAATATATTTAATAATAAAAATAATACAAAAAATAAATAAATTAATCTTATCAAATAAGGAGAATATATATTTTTTTCTTTTTGTTTTAAAAACTACGAATAACCTTTGAAGGAAAAATAAAACAGAAAACGTGTGTTACTCGACAACGAATTGTTTCAATGCTTATCGCGTAATATTTGCAAAGAAATTTTTCTTTTTTAATGTTAATAAAAAATTATGCCATAATTTGAAGAGTATAAATACGATGTTCGAACATTTTGAAGAACAGATTTTTAAAAACAACAACGACAGGCATAGATTTAGAAAAAATTTGTTTATTTATTCGAATAAATCAAAATCTTGGAAACTTGTCATACTTTTTCCGATCATTCAAGGTTCATGTAAGTATAATAATAATACTATTGCAATGAAATAATTAACAAAAAAAAAAAGATTTATTAAGTTTTGATCAAGTATGAAATGGAGCAAACAAAATGCACACAATTGAATTAAAATTTGCTCCATTTCAAATTTGACAAACCCTAATAATTCAAGCATTGATTATTCATTTGTTTTTGTTTTTGCTTTTGTTTAAATACAACAAATGGTAAAATATATTTTTGAAATAAAAATAAAAAGCGAAGAAAATAGAAAGAAATTGTTGGATTTTTGTTATTTTAGGCAATCGAGATGCGTTCAGTTTGGATAATTTGTGCATTATTAGCATGCATCATTTTTACAACGAACATGGTCGAAGGTTATGCAATTGGTAAAAGTTCAATGCAACAATCTAGATCTGCGGTATTAATTTTACCACCGCCAAGGTGTCGTTCTGGACATCGACGTGATCATAGAGGTAAATGTAGAAAAGTATTAGGCTAATTGTACTAATGTAAAAATGTATGAAATTAAATATTTAAAGAAATATAAAGGAGGATTATAATAATATAAAATATTGTTTCAATTATATTTCCTATATTCATTTACATATTAAGTCTATCGGAAAGTTCTGTCCGTAATTTGTATTTGATTTTATTCTAAAATCGGACAGAACTTTATGGTAAATCTAATATAATATTATACGAATAAAATAATAAATAAAAATAATAAATAAAAATAATAATAAATTAATAATAATTAATTTTATTATTATTTTCTATAATAATAATTATAAATAATATTTAAAAGATAAAAATAAATAAATATATAAGCGAAATTTTAATAAAACTTTTGACACGACTATGACACAATTAAAAATAAACTACAAATAATTATTTAGTGTTATAAATATTATATCAAATGGATAAATATGACAAGAGTATAGTCTTGGAAATGAAATTATTTTTATAAAAAAAATAATAAAAATGAAATCGTCCAAAAAGATGTTGTTCACCTTGAAACATAAATACGAAATAAACTTTCAATTTGAAATGTCAAGATCATTCAAATTCATATTGGCCTAAAATACTATCACTTCCTACTAGTATTTTTTTTTAATCTATGATCAAAAATCTACATAATTTAATAATATTCTTAAGTATAGTGGGAGATAACCAAAAATTTGCTATAAAAGGGTCTGTAACGTTAATCAGGGTGTCACAAGTTTTTACATTCACAAAGTGGGTTTAACTATTTTCAGTTAATATGAATACTCTTATTAGTTACTTTATCAAATTATTATTATTAGTATCATTATTTTTAATAATAGTTCATTCGTCGGATATAAATAATGAGAAATTTGTTAATTTATCAAACAATAGCAATGAATCGATGATACACGATTTTCAATCTGTTGATGCAGTAAGTCAACTTGACAAATTAAAAGGTAAGTTTTTATTTTTATTTTTTATTATTTGGTGTGTGTTTTTTTTTATGTATAACAATTTTAATTAATTACACATTAATTAAATTTGACGAGACAATGATTTGAGAGAGAAATATTTTATGTTATTTAAATATTTGTTTTACCATTTTAAAATAAGATACTATTTAATATTTAAATTATAATATTGAATTATTATTATTGAAAATAATGTATTGTTTTTTTTTTGATATTGAAAAAAACAGTGGACGACGAATTAGTTTCGTGAAATTAATTAGAATATTAAACAATACTCGTATTATTAATTGTAATCATTTCTTTCTATCATTCTGATGATTTATTTTTATTTACAATGACAGAACCTGCATTGGATATAGTACCACCAAAAATTTAATAACCTGACAACCAATAAGAAAAGAAAAACTACTCTCTCGTACAACGGTAAAATAAATTAAAAAAAAAATATATTATACACCATTATGAAGTGTTGCAATTGTGTGATATTGTTTGTATAATAAATCAACGATGATTATTTTTTTAATTCGTCAATGTTCTTGTTTGTTATATAAACAAAATATATTATTTTGTATTTATATTTTTATGGGTTTATCAAAATTTCATACGACTTGATAGTAAATCAAAATAATAATATTTATGATGAAAACAAAATAAATATTATATAAATTAAATATTATATAAGAATAATGAAAAATAAAATATTCTTTAAGATAAATAATATGTAGAAAAATTTTAATAGAATTAATAAAACCAAATAATTATTTTCTTATATTATCTTTTATATGTGTAATAATATGTATTTAAATGTACATAAATTAATATTCAAAGATACATAATATCTAAATTTTTGATTAATATATTTGTGTGTATGTGTGTGTGTGTGTAAAACTTCATACGACTCGATAGTAAATCAAAAGAATAAAATCGAATAAATTAATGTTTCTTTGAAGAAACATTTAATAAATTATACCCACCCAGTATCTTCTAATTATAAATATTTATTAAACATATTTCAATTATTTAACTTATTATTTAGCAATAATATTTTGTAATATACCGAATAATGAAAAACAAACCAAAAATTAATATTCGACAAGATAATAATATGTAAAGTTATGCGTTTAGTTGAACATCACCAGTTAGGATTGGCATTGACTCTTCTTCGATATAAAACTCGATCGATATAAACCATAATTAGCTGTGGTAATACTTGGTTAAAGGGTGAAACGAAAGAGGAGGAGAAGAAGGAAGAGGTAGAGGAAAAGGAAAAGTGCCTTTAACCGTTGAAAACTTCAAAGATATTTTATCCTATCTTGTTTACTATTAATTAAACCATTCCTTGGATCATTTAACTCGTACAAGTTACATGATCGAGTATTACATCGTTTATAATTTCAAACCATCCTTTTTTTTCTACCTTTTTATCTAATCAAGGTTCCTTTTAAAAGAAAAAAAATAGAAAATAAAACCAGAACATCAACATAAGTTGAATGATGCACATAGAAACGAAAGAAAAATCTTGCAAATGCATGCGATGAAACGAACCAATTTCGAAGACTCTTCTCATTTTTTTGTTCAAATTATTTAACAAATAATCGTATGATTCGTTTCACAGATAAAACGAGGAAGATGAGAAGTGTAGAAGAGATAATTAATTAAAAAAAAAAAAGGTAAATAAAAATGAATTTATATCGTAGAATATAAACAGCAAATACCGGAAATATTTGCACGTTATTTTCCTATCTCCCCACAGGGTGGGTATACGCACGTGTGTGTGTGTATGTGTGTACATATGGTGGGGGAAAAGGAGAGAAAGTAACAATTGGGATTAATAATTAAATTGTTTGACATATCTCGGTAGATATTTTGACAATGTCGTTGTTAATAATATTTTACTATACGAGTTTAAATGGTATTAAAACGATTCGGTGTTTGGATTTTACGTGTTTTAGTTTACCTCTCACATTCTCAAACTATAGTAGAATATATAAAATGTTAAACGAACAGGTAGGATTCCGGTTTCGACGTATTGATGTCGAGGGAGGAAAAGGGGGAGGTTGTAATTAATTCATCACACAGTAAGAGAAGAGAACAAAAAAAAAATAAGAGAAAGAGAAGATATTGAAATAATTGCGAATGACAGGAATACGAGAAATGATTTTGCGTTTTAAATCATTTTTCAATCAAATACTTTATTTTTCAATCAATGCTCTTCGATATTTTCATAAGATTTGTTTTGAAAAAAACAAAAACAAAATGTATCTTTGTGTGTATATGTTTGTGCTTTATAAATTCATTTAAATAAAATAATGCAACGATATTGTTACGAGTGAACGAATTTTTACGAATTGTATTTACGTAAAAGTAGAAATGAGTTTTTTTGAAAGAAGTAGTGAAAACGTGTTGTGTTATAAAACTGTTATTAAAAACTTGTATTAAATTGAATTAATTGTTTATAGGATAAATGATTTATATGTAAAATATATATGTGCTTTTACAAATTCATTTAAATAAAATAATGCTACGATAATGTTACGAATAATCGAATTTTTACGAATTGTATTTATGAGTTGCAGTCTAAAAGACCCTCATTAAATATTCAATAAATAGAAATTATTGTTATTTTTTGAAAGAATTAGTGAAATTGTTGATTATTATTTTTATTTTTCAAATGACTTTTTACCGGTTACTTTCTAATTAGATTTGATAGTCAAAACTATTTATAATCGAAGGATTCTAGAATCTTAACTTTCGAGTTTGCATAAATCTGGCAAAAGCTTACGGTCGTTGTAAACTTTAACCTTGTTTTTTAAATGGTGGAATTATAGGATGGATTAGAGAGTAGTAGAAAGGTGGAGAAGGGGTAGAAGGAGGAGAGGGGAAGAAGATTTCATCCACTAGCTAGGAGATTACACCGTATTCGCTTGATAATGAAACTAGGTTTTGTCGGTCGATAATCACCATTTGTACATATGCCAAAGTTTCGAAATGTTGTTCATAAATATCGAGTATCAAAGTGTAACACA
Organism: Mischocyttarus mexicanus; assembly: GCA_023678845.1. Classification (NCBI taxonomy): domain Eukaryota; kingdom Metazoa; phylum Arthropoda; class Insecta; order Hymenoptera; family Vespidae; genus Mischocyttarus; species Mischocyttarus mexicanus. The sequence continues at coordinate 15,004 of JACGTP010000101.1, read as the reverse complement.
TATCTAACTAAACACAAACACGTATACACACAGTAATAAAACATTCATATTATAATATATATTTCTTTATAATAAAAAGAAACAATGATTCTCGATGTTTTAATAAATTTTTGATTTAACTTGTAATTCATTGAAAAATACAACGATTTTCCTAACAATATTTGATAATACTTTGATTGAACAAAATAAGAAGATTCGTACGTACAAGTAAAAATGTAATAAAATAAAATTAAAATAAGATATTTCGAATAAAATATAAAATATAAAATAAAATAAAATCAACGATTATAATCAATTTATGGAAGATTTATTATAACGTGACAATGTTTAATATAACAAATAATCGAAAAGTCGAAAGTACGTGTAAACTTGTTTATGCATTCTTTAACTTATCGATACCGTCCTATTAAAATACGAAATCAATAGGATGCAATAAAATTCGTTTAACGTGCTAACGAAAGAGAGAAACAGAGAAAGAGAAAGAGAGAGAGAGAGATGAGGGAGGGGAATATGGGAGGGTAAAGAGTTTTATGTGGAAAATACAATACCGAAAACGGTCATTCATTATTCAGTCAACCATTTTCACATACTACAAAACATCGCGTTCCGATTATTGTTCAGATAATGTTAACAAATACCCATTATGAATATACGGAAAAACTCTAATTAGTAACACGTTTCGATTTGTCCTCAACACTTATACACACTCGTAACATATCCATCGAATACCAACAACGATAATCGTTATAATGTTTTCATAAATATGAAAAATAATGAAAAATATAAGATAGAATAAATAATATAAATACGAATATACAAAACTAGAGAATTACGATAAGAACGGTGATATTCCGTTAACGTTGATTTTATTTTATATCAGATTTAGATGAAATGGAGCAAAAAATGCACATAATTAAATTGAAATTTGCTTTATTTCGTACTTCTGACAAGCTAATAATTAAAAACGTGTTTTCGATATTAAAAAAAAATAAAAAATTGTTGAAACCTCGTTGAACGTGAAAATACCTATCCTTGATCACAAACCATATATCTTTTATTCGTACGAATAATAATTTATAAATCATTTTAAATAACATTCCAAGATATAAAAAAAACCATCAGAAGATATCTTCTTATCTTCCAAGAACGATTAATAAAAAAACCGAACGTGATTTAATCCGTAAAAATAAACAAAACAAACCTCGAGGAAGATAAAACACACTTCAACGAACGATACAAAAAATTCCTGTACAAATTTATGGAAATTAAACAAAGAAAAATAGTTTCAAGCTCATCGAATAAGGAACAACCACCTATCCTCAATGATAATTCCTATTCCTTTCATTCGTACGAATAACAATTAATAAATCTTTTTAAATAACATTCCACACAAGAGATAAAACATCAAAAGATGTTCTTCTCATATTCCATAGAACAATAATTAAAATAAACCCACGTAATTTGATCTGTAAAAAAAAAGAAAGAGAGAAAGAAATGCACTTGTCGAACGATAAAAGAGAATTCCTCTACGAACTAATATCAAAAATAAAAGAGAAAAAAAAAACCCAAGAAAAATAGAAAAATAAAAATAGTTAAATCCCCATAGTAGAATCCAATAACAGTCGTAGATCGTTTCGAGTTCGTAAAGACGAGTGACACTTTCGTTGAAGTGTACACACACCCTCTCGGAGTTAGCTCTGACGACGCAACGAAGACTCCTTGTCGTAGTTGTGTCGTCCTAGTCTTCGTCCTCGTCCTCGTCCTCGTCCTAGTAGCGAAAAGGGGGATGGGCCGCCCTTTATAGAGACGGTTTTCCACCCTCTACGAAGAGCGCCGTCGCCAACACCACCACCACCACCACCACCAGTACCACCACCACTACCAGTACCACCACTACTACTACCCCAAGCATCTAGCCAACCATCCAACCATCCAACCAACCAACCAACCAACCAGCCAGCTTTCTCCTGGTGTCCGCACGTATAGCAGAGGAACACAACTGGTGCTGGTGGTGCTGGTGGTGCTGAGTTTTCGTTACTCTCCTTCGGGTTAATTCAGTAGCGCCGGGTTCTTCAACGCGGCAAGAGCTTACAATATCTACCGTGTGTCGTTTATATATCTCATCCTTTAACATATATTTATATCCCCCTAAATATTTCGTTTCTATCCCAACCATCTAATTCCCCAATCGATCGATCAATCAAATTGCATCCTACGTTTGACATATTTATTATATTATTTACTAATATTGATCTACTATAAATTATGATTCTATTATATACCTATGAGTGATTAATATTATATCATATATACCTGATCAAATTTTTCTTATCAATGTGTTCAATCGATTATACTCTCCGATGAAGTATATCTTTCTAAGATTCAACTGATATAGATCATCGTGTATGGATCTTGTCGAATAAGGGAGTTGCCCAGCCGCGAAAACGCGCAAAACCCTTCCTACCTTTAACAACCACCTAGACGACCAACCCCTCCACTATTTCTTTCTCTCTCTCTCTTTCTCTTTCTCTCCCATACTTTACTACTCTGGTTGCGACTCCTCAACGCGCATGAAAACATCGGCGCGGCGCGTGCAATCTTTGTAGTTGACTGGGTGACAGCGTGTGATTTGGATCCTGCGGATAGTTCCATTCAAAGGATTATAACTTCTTTATTATTATTATTATTATTATTGTTGTTGTTGTTATTGGTATCGAATCAGTTTTGTTTACGAGTTTGTTTGTTAGTTAGTTTTTGGGTTGGTTGGTTGGTTGATTTTGATTTTTTGACTATTATTTCATTCGATAAAATATACTCAAGGAAAGGGAACGTGAAGTTATGCCAGTGACGAGAGTGCCTATTTTAATTAATCCTGACGGTGGTGGTTGTGATTTGAATGATGATTTAAATCATTCCAATATATCATCATCGTCATTATCATCATCATTATCATTATCATCGGAACAGTGTTACGAAGCTAACATTCATTGTGATAATACCGTTACACCAATTAATAATTGTTCTCCTCGTGATATTAATCAAGGTGGTTATTGTTCAAGGAAACGTAAAGATTATTATCCAATAGTGACTTTTCTACGAATCAACATGAGAGCTGCCATAATCGGTGTTATCGGTGTCCTTGTAATACAATTTGCTGGTACGCTTGGTATCTCCAACAAAGGTGAGTGGAAATATTTTTGATTGAAGGAGTTTGGTATTTTTGTACCCTTGGTGTACATTGCGATTAGGTTTATCGATGAATTACTATTGGTGTTGTGTTTCTTATTATTAGTGAATACATTTTTTTTGTGTCAATTATTCTCACGATTTTATTCTTGGATTGAGAATAAAAGGTGAGTCGATGATTTCTTTTTTTTTCTTACAGAAACTTCGTAAGTTTTTGTAACGCGTTGTTACGTTAAAATAATTTGAGAATAATTCGTAGCGGATAGTGTAAGATTATATTTAATAAATTTTGTTAATAATTTTGCGTACGTGTGTTAAAAGTATTTTTTGACAGATGTGTTTGACTTTTAACGACAACTCGTAAATAAATTTTTAATCATCGTTCGCATATTTGAAGCAAAAATATGATGCTTGTTCTGTGACATAGAAAATCATTGTTACGAGAATAACAAGATTATTAATTTCTTTTATATAAAATGTCGTTTTAAATAACGAATCCTTTCGTAGAGAAACAAGGCAGATGTCTATCACGTCATTTAGATGTACGTGCATTGATAGCTGCCATAATTAGGATGAGTTCGTATGAGACACGATCAGGAACGGTGTCGTACATAAAACTCGTTACTGTCTCTCAAATCTCGATCATCAAATCTATTCTTCCCCTATTAGAAATTGTTTATTAAAGATAAAATCATTCAAAAAACAAAAATTTAATTATTTATATGAAATAATTCAAGATAAATATAAAAATTTGTATTCGAAATGCAAAACTAATTAGAAAAGTATTTAAATTGATTTTGACTGCATTGTTTACTAATTTCTTTTAATAAATTTTTATTAAGGATTCAATGTAATATTATTATTATTATTATTATTATTATTATTATTATTATTATTATTATTATTAGTTATATACTAATCTTTAAATAATTATTTTAATAAGGTAATAACTGAACCCAAGTAAAAAAAATAATAAATATAAAATAAATCTTTAACTTTGTTTCATAAGTTATTTAAAAATATTAATATCTTATTATAATCAAAACTATACTATATTAGTTACAGTAGATAATATAAAGTATACTTATTACAAGTATAATACTTATACTAATATAAGTTATATTCGGTGTGGTATAACTTAGTGTAGCATAATATAACATAACTTATAATTAGCAAGCATCAACCTTTGAATTTGAACTACATGTTTAACAATCATACTATAACACTAACAACTAATTTTCTGTTATATTAAATAAACAAAGATATACTTAACGAAATTTTCTACATTAGCAAATAAATGTTTATAATATCAAATATATTATATTGGAAATTTTATATCTAAATGAAGATAAACATAGATGTAAAATCAATCATTTACGATACTATTTTAATATATAAAAACAAAAACAAAATTAAATAAAATACTTTAGTCATTGATTAATGTATTTTTCTTCTGATAAATTATGATACTCAATTTCATTGATATTCATGATGCACGTATTATAATAAATGTCTTTCTACCTTTCTACATATTTTCTATCTTAATACTCAAGTCAGTTTACAACGTATACGAAGATTACATTTACAGCGATAGTTTATGATCCCGAGGTTCAACTTAATATACTAATCTTGACAGTTTTGAATTACGAGTAAGGTTCTTGTCACATTTTACCATTTGATATTTCTAATACGTTTTCTATGTTTCTATCAAAACCCAAGATTTTCTATTCTTTCATTAACAGTATTTCATTTAAAAATTATTTTAAATAATACTAACAAACAAACTATATTAATTATTAGAAACATAGATACAAATCCAATCTAATCAATTCCAAGCACACATACATTTATTTCCTTCATAATTACTATTCGAATCTCTTCAATTATTCTTCGTTATTTATCTTTTTACACATATGAGCTTATAATTATGAAACTGGTCTAAGTCAAAATTAAAAAAAAAAATTAAGTTTATCAATAACTTCACATCACATTATTTTAAATTAAATTAATTCAATGTAATTTTAAAACGATATTGTCAAAAATGAACGAACCATCAGATAGTGGTTGTAATTTTAACATTATATGGAATTTATTTAATGTTCAAATGCAATTCATTAAATATCTCGAAACAAGTAATACATGGCTTACATAGATCATTTTCATAATTATGAGCATATATGAAATACACACATCATTCTCTCTCTCTCTCTCTCTCTCTCTTTCTTATTCTCTATTATCGTTTTAAATTATATCAGAAAGGTTACTCGTTATCGAAACATTGTTCTTCTTCTAATAGTCGTTATTTTCTTTAAAGGTTGTCATCGTAGTAGTAGCAGTCTGTGTAACGAACAACGTGGCGACGTTAAATTAATTGAAAGTCTGCAACATTTTGGACGTGGCAAGTTACATGGCTTCTCTCTCTCACTCTTTCCCTGTTACTCCTACACCCACCCCACCAATCCCTTTCTCGTCTCTTTTTCTTCGATGAAAAGCTCTGGACGTCATTTCGATCTGCTTTTAATTAAACAACCGAGGCTCTTTCGTGCCTCTTGCTCACTTCAGTTTTATGTGTATACTAGGTGTATATGTGTATGTGTGTATATATGTGCATAGGAAAGTACACAGTTAATGGTAGTAGTGGTAGTGGTGGTGGTGGTGATGGTGGTGGTTCGTTCGTTCGTTCGAAGGCGACGGTGGAACGCTTAACGCGATTAAAAAACGTTGCTGCGGCGATCAAAGGGCGGTGGTCTCGTGCGAGTTTTCCGAGCTTGCAAGTTCACATAGTCTATGGGGAGAAACGTTGCTTTACGTAAGCGTGAGGGTGACATGAACATTAGCATATATATGCGTGTAGGTATATGTGTGTGTGTGTTTGTGTTTATGGTGTGTCAGAGAGAGAAATCGAATATGTGTGAACGTATGAGAAATTGAGAGAATGTGTGAGAATAGGTATATGTGTGAAAACGGTACGAGAAATAAAGTGTGTGTATGGAAGAGAGAGAGAACGAGCATGTGTGAATGTACGAGAAATGGAGAATGTGTGAAAGAACGAACATGTGTTGAACGGTATGAGAAATAGAGTGAATGTGTTAGAGTTGGGACACGATCATGTGTGAACGGAAATACAGAGATCAAAAAGGAATAGTGTGTGTGTGTGTGTGTGTGTGTGTGAGAGAGAGAGAAGGTTTGAAACGTGCATGAACAGATACCCACGATTCAAAGATGCGTCATCGAACGAGATACGGATTTTCTCGATTTCTCAGAAGATATAAACGCATCGTTGATAATATCTTTTTATTCTTCAACATTGATATTACTATCTGACGAAATGAATAAATAAATAAATAAATAAATAAATAAATGAATAATAATTTATGATAGGAAGATGGTGTTTGATTTTATTATCCGAATATTTAATGTTTACTTTAAAATATTATTTCATAGTAAAATTTGTATTTTGTCTTCTTCGTACATCAACGTATTAAAAGATGTTTTATGAATGAAAGTATGTATATATTGAAACCAAAAATTGGTCAGAAGATTCATGTAGGTTCTATTATCAATTATGAAAGATAACTTTTATGAAATAAAATGAGAAACAAATTTGTTTAAATGATTGAATATTTAAAATAAATCTATCATCTCTACACATTGATCTGTTAGATTGATTTAATTTCAAATGTTACAAATTTCTAATCGATGTAATAACATAAATATGTGAAAATAAACACACATATATATTATATTTAAAATGATATTAATTCATTAAAATAATTCGTTTCGAGTGTTATTAAAAGTGAATAAATATTAATCTTAAAATGCACCTACAACGAATGAAGATAAATAAACCAAAAAATACCTACACCGATATTATTCTGTATGTAAATAAACGTCAAACGTTCAATGGATGATAGAAACAGAAAAAGAGAGTAAAATAGGAGAGATAGAAAGAAAGAGAGAGAATTCTAAAATCCTGTAAATCCTTTTTAGTGTAAATCTTTGACCTTTTGTAAATAGATAGATAGGTATAAAAAGTCACAGAGAAAGGATGATAGTGAGAAAGAGAATGATAGAAAAAGAGATAGAAAAGCTTTAGATCAAAGCTTACGTTTTACTATACGAAACTCGAGAGAACGCATCATTAAGATTAACGTTTCGTCCTGGTTCCTAGTTTTCAAAGCTGTGAAAGTAGATACGAGAAGTAAGTTGAGTTTACCAACCAACCAACCAACCAACCATCCAACCATCCAACCAACTCACCTACTCACATACATATAAATAAATATATATATATGTGTGTGTGTGTGAGTATGGGTATGTGTATCCACAGTTAGAGATTTTCGCAAGGATTCAACGTGTTATTTTGTATGGTGGTCACGTATCCTTGGTGCATCTTCCTGGTTTTTTATTCGACGAGTGGTGATATCCGATTCTCGCCTACATACTTTCCCAACAACCATACTCGTTGTCCTACAAATACACACATTTCTAAGAATTATTAGATAGGTATGTGCACGTTGGAAAAAGTTTTACAGATTCCTAAAACTTCTTTAACAGATCTTTCTCTCGATCTCTTGTGTTATTATTTATTTATTTATTTTTTTCTTTTTATCCAAGATTTTTCTACATTTTTTGAAGAATAATTAAAGAAAAAAACAAAGAAAAATGAGAGAGAGAGAGAGAGAATGAAAAGATAAACCGAACCTCGAGAAGAGAATCGCATAATTCCTTTTTACTGTTCTTTTTATTCTCTTCTTTTTCGAATTTTTTGTTTAACGTTGTCACACGACTCTCGTAAAGTTGTACTTTGATAAAAAAAAAAAAGAAAGAGAAGTGAAACGAGAGGTAAAGGTAAACAAAACAGAAAAGAATTATTTCACGGTTGTCTACGAATAAATATTTTGTTAATTTTTAATTAAAGATTAATATCTAATTGAAATACATTTTTGTTAGAAAAAAAATTAGACACAACCGGTAACGATGAAAAGATAATCCTCAATTTTTTGTTTATCTTTAACTTAACTTAAACGTTCTAACCAACGCATAAAACATCCTCGGTAAAAAAATAAACAGAAGATGATACTAATTCCCTTAAAAGAATTCAATAAAGCCCAAGACTAATCTTATTTCAATGCTAATTTATTTAAAGATTGATTTTCATTAATATTTATTCTTGGAAAAACATAATCGATCAATCATCTAAAACCCATTCACAAAATAGTTCAAATAACCGATCAACTAATTAAACTATTAGGTTGTGTCAAGTATGAAATGAAGCAAAGAAAATGCATACAAAATTGAATAGAAAATTTGTTCTATTTCATACTCTACACACTGTAATAAATAAAGTATAGAATTTTAATAGCTAATCAATTCTAAATAAATGTAACATAAAACAATAATAATAAAAAAAAAATAGAAGCAGACTATTAAAAATCGTTAAAAGAATCTAATCGTAAAAAGGGTGCTTCGAACTCGCATTTGAAGAATTTCTCGAGGGGGTGGTGGAATGAGGTGAATGGGAGATGAACTAGGATAAATTGGGATGAACTGGGATGAACTAGGATGAACTGGGATGAGGTGGGGTTGTGGTAGGGGAGATAGATACGCATAGTAAGGGGAGGGGGTTGAGGGTAAGAGAGTAAGAGAGTAGGGGGTTACAGGAGCAAAGCGTTGTGATGCAAAATCAGGATCGCGGTAGGGATGTGGTAGCGCATTGAATTTCCTATCCCATGCACCCAAAGTCTATAACGTCAAGAGCTATTTTCGCTCGAACGCCGAAGTCGTATCAATAATGCTCGATAGCGTATGAGAGCACTCACCAGCCAGAAATTCGATACGATCAAATGGACTGCTTTCCACCCCTAGCTTTTCTCCCATACGCTATTTTTCTTTCATTTTTTTTTTCTTTTTTTTTTCTCTCGTTGCTTTCTTCCTTTTCTTTCTCTTTCTCTCTTTCTCTCTCTTTTCTATCTTTCCATCTCTTCTTTTTTTTCTGCCAATTTTTTATTTTTTTTTTTTATGGAAAATCTGCAACGATACATGGAAAATCAGATATGTGTATATGTGTGTAAGTGTGTAAGTGTGTGTACGCGCAGTTTTCTGCTTTTATTCTCAACGAAACGACGAACGATAAAAACTGAAAAACACGGTTCGCTTAATGACCTACTTTTTAGTTTTCCCTATTTTCCCCTCCCTCTCTTCCCCCTACCAGTCGTCCACCGACTACTTCTCTCTCTCTTTCTGTCTATCTATCTCTCTTTGCCAACCCTTTTACTAAGTTCCGACCAATCGTATACCTTTCTCTTCTTTCCCCTGTTTTGTAACAATGATGTTTGTTGTTTATAGTTTTTCTTTTTTTTTGCTACGTTTCTTCCTTTTCCTTCAAAGTTATTTTAGAATTTGTTCTTCTTTATTCGATAGATTTGTCCTACAGTGATTTTGAGATTTCTTCAATTGATCTCTATGTGTCTATACGTGTGTGTGTGTGAATTGTGTGTGCATAGATTATTTATTTTATGTCTCATTATTTTAAATTCTACAGATTTGTGATAATATTTGTTTTAATTGTCTATGTGTATATGATTTATTTTATATTTTATTTTAATTTTATAGATTAGTGACATTTTTTATTACAATCATATATTTAGTACACATTTATTTAATATATTTTATTTTTGAAACAATCCATTATTACTTAATCAATCATTTATGATAAAATTATTTTTAAATGATTAATTTATTATATTACGTTTATATATGTGTATAGATTATTTTTGAAATAAAATAATATTTATATAATATATCTTTTAAGTATTAGAATAAATTTTAAATTAACCTACACACATGCATTAATTTTATCTGAAGGTTTATATAAAAAAACAAAAAAAAAAAAAATGTAATAAACTACCATGAAACGTTCTAAAATTTCCCTATACATTCTATAGAAATATAATATATTTATAAGAAACCTTTAGAATTTTTGTTCATATTTTTGTTGTCTTCTTTCTCATAAATTCAGATTTCTTTCATTGCGAATAAACTTTAGTAATTTAGATTTATTTCTTTATCGAACATCACTCGATATATTGAAATATCGTATATCAACCAATACAGGGTCGACCTTTCATAGGAACATTTTCATTCATTCATTCATTCATTCATTCTCGTAGAAAATATTTATCGATAGACGATCTTCACTGGCAATAGGGTTCAATTTTGTTCAGCCTTTATGACGAATCGAGATTTGTCGAGGTATCGGTGATACACAATACTATATGGAATATCAATACGAAAAATCGTTCAAGTATTCCTACGTTCAACTTGAATTCTTTTAGTATATGTACATACATACATACATACATACATACATACATACATACATACATACATTTATAAATACATGTATATCTATCATCGATGGTTTCACATTCTTTTCCATTTAATTTCTTTTTTTTTTTATTTTATTTGATTTGATTTGATTTGATTTGATTTTATTCTTATACGCATGTTCATATTTTTGATATGGAAACCAGTTTGTAAAAAAAATCATTTATAAACGAGTATTATTTTTTAATATAACAATTTTATATTCTATAAACGTAAGGTATCTCGAAAAAAAAAAATTCACAGAGCTTATCAATCATTGTAATTACTTTTTTTTTTGAAAATATATTCTCTTGTTTTTCTCATAAATTTTAATACTACTTTTGTATTTGATATCACGTAGTATGAAAACTGTTTAAAAAATACATCAATTTTTATGTTTTCAACATAAATATTTGATTTAAGAAACAAAACATATTGAAACATATCTCGAAGTGAAAAATAAAATAAAATAAGACACAGGTTAAAATTATTACAATTATTCTAACAATTGATAATAATTAGTTAAAAAATAAATCAAAACAAATGTTCACCTGAATCGTGCGAATGTCATTAAATCGAGAAAAATAATTATAATACAAATCTGTCTATAAAACGTTACGAAGAAAAATTCTGATCTTCGAATAAAGGAATAAATTCAACTCTACCTCGATTAATTATAATTAAAGTATGATTTATGAAACGAAACGAAATGAAACTAAACGAAAAAAGAAAGAAAAAGAAAATGGATTAATATGTAAATGAAAACTTTAATCTCTCGTTCTTCTTTCTCCAAAGAGAAATTTTGTCCTTGCCATAAAAAAAAAAACAAACCAAAAAAAAAAGACAAAAACCACGTAAATTAACATAGCCTCTTTTTCGTGCTTCAGCTTTTAACGAACCATTTTTCTAACTTATTTCTGTTCCTTTAGATATATATATATATATTTTTCTTTTTCTTCTACTATTTCATTCTATTCTCGACAAGGACCTTTACTACCCCCTACGACTCCACAGAAAATCATGTCGAATAACTGCTAAATTTTTCGTACAGGTCAACGTGTGTTTGATTTAACGAGGAGGTAGAACGCCCATTGAGTTTCCAATCCAATCAACTAACGACGACTAAGAGTACTGACCTGATCGTAGTGCACCGTTAACGAGTTTTACCTGCGAGAAACTAAGGATTCCCTCCTCCACCTTCCTCCACTTTCCTCATCCCCCACTCTCTACCACCAGTAACGAAACCTTTATCTTAAACTTTACTCCTACGACAAAGTTTTAACAAATTTTCATTCTACCTTTTTCTTATTGGCTCATTCTCTTTCTCTCTTTTTCCACCCTTTGAAAAAGGTACTTGGAAAAGTGTTTCTATGTGAATTACAATTCGGTGTACTTATACTCGTTAATAATTGTTGGATATATTCTATGTAAAGTTAATTATTGTATTAACGAAACGTTAATATTGTATAAAAAAAAACTGAAATAATGCTTACTACTAGGACAAAATACGATGAGGTAGTAACTCGTTTTCTGTGGAGAATGAAAAACCATTTACGACACCCAATGGAATAATCCATCCTTTTTCCAACTAATTTGTGAATTGCTATTTATACGATATATACAACACGACCCTACTACTCCTACTACTACTACTACAATTACTATTATACAATAAATATAATAACTATGCACACATATGTTTCCCCTTTATTATACCATGCAAACATACATGCATGTACGTACACATAAATAAGTAAACAAGTCATTGGAATAAAGCATATTGACAAAGCAGATCGATGAGAGCAAGTTAATAGCCTCTTCGATGAATACAATCGATCGGATCTGTGTATGTGTTTGTGTGTAATGTGTGTGTAAAATAGGGGGAACAAACGAGTTACGATTTACATAAACTTAAAAATAACCTACATATGATTGAGTAGAGCCTTATTACAAGCACGATTAATCAGAATCGGCTTACATGGAAATTCTACACATATGTGTGTGTGTGTTTATACACGTATAGATTGATGTAGTTTAACAGAGAGAGAGAGAGAGAAAGAGATATATGTATATGTATGTGTATTTCGTAAAGAGTCACGGAACATCCACTGATGTAAACGGCATTAATATTCGTCCCACAAAGTGGATACGATCGGCCAGTAAACACGATCGGGCTTTAATGTTCCTACCGAAGCAACGGTGTGCTTCCAGCATCCTGTGTTTGCGTTTTACACAGAGTGTCCTGCCAAAAGCACGTACGCATTTGTGGACGGGTCAGTACATTTAACAAGACAATCGATCCCTACCCCTTACCCTTTATACTCCTTTTTCTTTCTATCTTTATCATCTTCCTCTTTTTCTCTCTCACCTCACTCCACCTAATATAATAATTACCATTTATTTTTTGTAATCATATCGTTTGTATGTATTTGATTCGTGGTTTTCTTAAATGGTAAGATCTGTTTTTGTTTATGTAATTTGTGAAAAGTAATTTTGGTTTTTTCGATGAAATTGCATTTGGTGTAGAATTGCATTATTATTGTTATTTAATTTTTTTTGTTATATTGTTGTAGGTATTTTTGTTGTTATTTATTTTAACAATATCGATGTTTTTTTATAAATGGTAAGATTTTTTTGTTTAATTTTATTCATAAGATTAGAAGAAATGTGTATTAAAATAATCCAAAGAATAATATTTGATTATACAAATTGGTAATTATAAAGGACCGATGAAATATTTATCCATTACCCTCAAATAATTCGTTTTAATCGTAACACAATCTCCTCATTGTCAAACTAATTTTATCCTATTTGTTCTGCAATTATAAATTAGAGTGAAAATAAGAGACAGAGATGGAGTAAGAGAACTTGTATAAATTATTTGAATAATGAACGATCAATTATTAAACAAGACCGTACTGAAATAATTTGTGTGATTATTGTAAATGGAAAAATGTAATATAAAAAGAAAAATCGTATGCAAATAATGTAATTAAAATTATTTTGACAATTAAAGTTCTTTTCTCACTCTGAAAAAAAAATAAATCTAAATATCATACTTAGATATTTTATAATATATAATCTTAGAAAAGTCAATTATTGAACTACCAAGACTGTACCTTCATTGAAATAATTTGAGTAATTATTATAAAAAAAAATTGTATGCAAATAATATAAATGAAATTATTTTGACAATTAAAGTTCCTTTCTCACTTTGAAAAATAAATAAATATAAATATATATCACACTTAGATATTTTATAACATATAATCTTAGAAAAGTAAAGGGTTACTCACAAACGTGAATTAGAAAATAAACTAGTGACTCATGTAAACGTTCGTAACACGCACGAACGCTTTTGTGGTATATGTAAATTCATTCAGATAAAGGGCACCGTCCCTTTTCTAACGTTAGCTGTGCTATACTACATTCTACCCATCCCTATATCGTTGAATATTCCTGTGAAAAGGGCTCCAGTGAGAGGACTCAATCTGTGAGAATCGAATTATCTTCTTCTACGAGTACCTACGTCAAAATAATATTTCGCTTTAGTGCTTTCACTTGATGCACGTGTGTGTACGTGTACATATACCTTCACTCTTTCTCTTTCTATCTTTCTCGAGCTTTGACGTTATTGAAATAACGCGATTTGTTAAATGTCAAGCACACGGATAAATATAAATTCATTGACAATAATAAATATACATATTTATTTTTTTATATATAACATTTAATATAAAATAAATGAAATTTTGATAAGAAAAGTATAAACGAGATAAGAAAATATTTGATCCAATGATTGAGATAATGTCTTCTAAAAATTCTTTCAAATAAAATAAAATAAAAAAATATAAGAAAAGAGAAAGAAAAAGGGTGTGGTGGAGGGAGAAAATGAAATAATTTTTTTTTTGTTCTATTTTTTTTCAACTGACGTATACATCATTGGTTCGATATACCCGACGTGTTAGCTCGCACGGAAACTGTGTTCCACTTGATAAAACGAAACTTTCTGTTTCTATAGATCGTTTCTGCAACAACATCAATGCATAGCTCAGTCAACAACACAACGGGTTGTCCATTTTGATGAATAGTTCCGATCCTATATACGCATTTCCTTTTTTTATTCTTTTTATTTTTTTATTACCCTTCTAACCCCAACCATCACTCCTTACTCCTCCTTTTCCTCTTCTCAATAGTATCGATACGTAAAACGAGCACACTTCACGTGTCACGTAGCTCAATTTTTATAACAAAACCAAAAAAAAATATTATATTTTTATATATTTATATCAAAAGTAACAGAAAACAAAACAAAAAAGATAAATAAAAAGAAGTAATGGAAAAAAATCAAATTCCATGAAAAATAAAAAGAAACGAAATTCCTTTTAAACATTTTTTCCACCATTGAGTATTGTTCTATTCCTACGTTAAAATAAAAATAAAAATAAAA